>CALYLW010000004.1:232500-832500 GCA_944989445.1 Ampullaceana balthica | reverse complement strand
AATTACCTTCCTGTGGGACACCAAGAGGACATGTTCCCATTACTGCCTGTTTATTCTTGAAGGCTTTTGCTACCTCAATTTCATAGTTATAATTTGCATTAGGATTTTCTTCTGGCCACAATAGCTGTGGGCGTATAATATTAGGAGTTCCAAGCATTTGTCGCAATTTCTTTGCCGATAGGCTGCTGAATGGACACACTGTTAAAAGTGTTGGTGAAATGGAATCCTCAACCTCATCAGCTACACAAGGCATCTGGGATGGAAGCACACAAAAGAATACTACATCCACAGAAGAGACCAACTTTTTGTTGTCGAAGAAGCATTCAACCCCCTTCTGTTGAAGATGTCCTGGAAATTTGAATCAATTAATATAGTGTTATTATTCTATATATTTAGTCAATATTTTCCAAGCTATTCATGTTTTTAAAAAAAAATTCCTTTAAAAAATGACAGAAAAACATCTAAAATGTGAGATGACACTAAAATCTGTGAAATTCAACATTTTTGCACTCATTACCCCTCTTGAGTCATTTTTTAAAAATCTCTTGTCCTGTGGTTCTTTCTTGATAACATTTCACATTAAACTATTATTATCTATATATATAATTCACCAGGACAAGCACACGACGTGTGCAAATAAGCATGGCGAATGACCATTGCTAGGGTCTACCAATCACAGTTTATGGTTGGCAAGGGATAGTAGTAAAGGGTCAGGGCGAGGGGGGGGGGCAGGTAACAACAACCACAGTGTGCATGTCTCGAGACCAACAATGCCTCTGCGAATCACGTTCACTCGCGATGTTTTCATTTCTTCGTGCTGCTGTTTGTGTCCGTTCTTTCACCCTGTTCTTTACACTATCTAAGAGCAAGTCTGTGGCGTATGCTATACCCCGGGTTGTATCTAGTATTCAATATTTTAAAATAAAGAAGATTTCAAATATAAAATATGTTGACTAATAGGGTGTGCTGAAATAAGAGGATAAAAATGTTCAAGTGGGATAGATTATTTAACAAAACAAATAAATCACACACCGTCTTTTTTTCCACCTGCATTTTAAAGGGTGATTTTTATTTTGACCACAACTTTTCCAACTGAGTTGTTAGGAGTGCAACAGCACATTTCTATGGCCAAAACCTACAACATCAAATACCAAATGTATTTTACAAAACTAGAAGTCTTTATTTTTTCTGAAGGACAAAGATAAGTACACTGTGAGGATGTACACTATCACTGCACTACATTTTGACACATATCTATTTAATCAACACTTAAAATACATAATTGATATCATGCTTACCAAGTGTTTCTGGTCTTCTTGTTGAAATCTGTAAATAAGTTGCATTAATTTGTCCATATGTCAAAAGACTTTGAGCAATCTGATTCCCCAGTCTGCCACATCCAATAATACCAATGGAAATGGCACATTGTTTATTTTTCTCAGGAATACCATCACTACTTTTAAGAAGCTGTTTCTCCAACAAAATTTCCCTGATAAATTTTAGTAAAGAAAATAATATTGTAAACATGTCTAGAAAATTAAAACAGAACCAAATTTAGAATTACAGACATCAAATTACAGCCACTGTATTCATTTGAGAATGTTTAATATCTCAAAATGACTTAGGCCCTTAAGTAAGAATGACATTTTAACTACACTGTACTTATAATTTATATGGAAAAAGAACATATAATTGGCATGCTAATTTCACCAATCTTTACAGATGCCTCCTTTCCCCTATAGGTCATTTTTTAAACCACTCATTATACAATCATTTTCCTGAAACTCTCATTATTATTGTTATAAATATTAGTGTTTAGTGTTTACAACAGTGATAACTTAATTATATTTATTAACAATTAGCTTAGAAAAAATATAACTTTATTAGTATTACATGTAGTATTAAATAAAATAAAGTAAAAGAATGCTAAAAATTTCTGTAAAATTATGATATGCATTGCAATTTTCTATAATAATTTCAATAATGTTTTACTTTTTTATAATGTGAAGTCCCATTGCTAAAACCTAACCCTCCCATTCAATGTTTGATGTCATTTATGCATGGGCCGCTTAACCTAAGCTGAATATAGCCGGTCACCTTATAGCCTTATGGTTTAATTTTAGAAACAGCTATTAACTACATGTATTAGTTAAGCATAAAAATGAAGGTAGCATATTTATTTCATATAACATATTAATAGCAATAGCCTCAATATAAAATAGGGGTCCTGTGCCATAAATTGTAACACTGAAATAATAGTATAAAATATAAAATAGTCCACACTACACTTTTTGTCTATATATTTGAAAAAACTTTTTCAAATTAAGGCTAAAAACAAGCTCAAGGACTAAATCTAAAATTTAAAATTGGTAATCAAGGAGTTTAGTGTCCGGAACCATTATTTATATTTATCAATAACTTTTTAATAAACTGCTTGTTTCCTAAACATGAGGTCCTAAAATTATATAAATATTTACTAAGACTCTTAGTAAATATTTATATAATATTAGATTATTAGGAGACAATAAAATGTAGAAGAACTATAGCAAAATGTAAAATGTGTTCAATGAAGATAGTGTATAGTTATGAGAGTTATTAAAAAATGCAGTTTTCTTCAATTGGACTCAGAAATTTAGTGAAGTAATAACATGTCTGCACATGAATTCATGACATAAGCATATATCAATCAAATGTGAAGGATATAAGCAATGTTCCCTTTAAGCTGCGCGGCCACGCAGATTTCTGACCGGCGCCGCGCATCAATTAAGAATTACAGCGCAGCAAATTTTGTAAAATATTACACAAAAAATGGATGCTGTGCAACCAGGGCCGGATTAAGCCATCTCGGTGCCCAAGGCAAAAAACCAACATGGGTGCCCCCTTCCTCCCCAGGCCCCCAATTCTCCACTGACCACTGGTTTGTACTATATTAGCATTATGCACACACACACATAAAAATAGTTGTTAACACATGTGTTTGTACTTCTATCACTCATATAAAACCTACACTAAGGTATTTCTCTTTTAAAATTTATAGTTAATTAAATGTGTGATAATAAAAGACAAAAATACTTTAACTTGTTTAATAGTTGAGAAAGTCAGAGAGAGCAAACGTTTAAATTTTAAAGTTCTTTTCTCTAGATTAACATCTGGCAAAGTTTTTGAGTACATCATCTAAGTTAATTTTGCGCGACAAGTCTGCCTCAATCATCAGCAGAGATAAAATAAGAAATACAGGCCTGTCTTGTTTCATTGTCGATCTACTTGAATTTTTGTACCTTTCAGCTGAGAAAAATGCGCTCAATTGAACAGTTTATGTTAAAACCATTTATGTTAAAAATATGAGCAAGACAATTTCTACATTTGGAAAAGCAACTCGATGTTGTCTCTAACATTTACTTTGTATAATTCTTCATGACTGAAAGTTTTGTTTTTCAGATTTTAATTCACCAAGCTTGTGGTGAATAAATGAGCTGAGCTTTTGTAGTTCAGTATCTAAATTATTGTTCAGATCTTCGGGATAGGTATTTATTACTCCTTCACAACACTGAGAAGTTGGTGGTTCATCGACCAAACAAGAAATCGAACTGCTACATCATTATATACCTGTTCTCCCCTATTCATCTCCGTCTCAAGTTTGTCAGCACTGGCGTAGAAAACAGTTATGTGAAATTTGTCTCTGGCATTCAGAGATACCTCAGGGGCATCACCATGAATGACCACTGTCTTTTGTTTACGATTACGGATAAAATTTAAATTATAAGCCACACCTGGTGTTATTTCTTTTGAAGCTTCTTCAAATCTTTCAAATTTCGAATTTTATTTGAATTTCTAGCTTTTGTAGTAGACCCTAGCCTTGTCGACGAGCTAGGTATATTAACATGCAGTTTTTATGAGTAGTTCTTTGTTCATGATTGTCAACGTGAATATTATTTTTTCTGTCGCTGAACCCATTTTTATCAGCCAAACTTGTGGCGTCTTTAGATGCAAATGGTTTTTTCTTGAGGACTTGTGGTTCCCCCCAAATGCTTGGTGCCCAAGGCACGTGCCTTGTTTGCCTAATGGTTAATCCAGGCCTGTGTGCAACTTTGCATACACGTTTTTTTCACTTTGCACTCGGACCATAGAACCTTAGAGGGAACATTGGATATAAGTGTATGGCATCTGTCCGTCTACGAAAGACGATAGATTAATCTTTATTATTTGCAGCTCTTGGTGTGGCTGATGAGACCAATCCTTGAGTGGCAGTCTCTTCTGCATGACACACACGCGAAAGCAGTGGGGCAGTGTTGCCTGGCCTTTCTCCTCGCTCTTTTCCCGACTGCTTCTGCCCTAGTTTGCTCCTCTGCTCTTAGTGATCCTTCTTTCACTATAGCCCGCCACATGGACCTATCCTCTGCCAGGTTTTCCCAGTTTTCTATATCAATGTTGGCTACTTTCATGTCTCTCTTGCATATGTCCACGTATCTGAGACATGGTCGACCAACCGACCTTTTCCCTGTCGCCAGCTCGCTGTAAAGCACATCCTTGGGTATGCGACCAGTATAGGTGGTCCAAGACTCGCATCCATAGAGGAGTGTGCTCAGTACGCAGGTCTGGTATACCTGCAGCTTAGTCCTTGCTGTGAGTTTGGATTTGGACCAGACTCTTTTGTACAGTCTAGCCATAACAGTTGCTGCCTTCCCTATCCTACTACTTATCTCATCTTCCAGTGAGAGGGTGCTCGAGATGTTTGATCCCAGATAAGTAAAACTGTCAACAACATCCAGGTTGCAGTCGTCAATGGTGATAGTCGGGAGAGAGGCAGCATCCTGCGCCATAATGTTGGTTTTCTTTATACTTATGGTCAGGCCAAACTCTTTGCAGGCAGCGGAGAAGCTGGATACAAGGTTCTGCAGCCCGTCTGCTGTGTGGGATATTAAGGCGGCATCGTCTGCAAATAAGAGCTCACGCAGCAAAATCTTCCTTATTTTGGTCTTGGCTCTAAGTCGGGCAATATTGAATAATCTCCCGTCAGCTCTGGTGTGTATGTATATCCCCTCGCTGTTGTTCTTGAAGGCATACTGGAGTAAGATGGAAATGAATATTGCAAATAGAGTAGGTGCCAACATGCAGCCTTGCTTTACTCCACTACTTACTGGGAAAGCCTCAGAGGTGGCACCGTTATAGCACACTGTGCCCTGCATGTTTTCGTGGAATTGCTTGATGATGTTAAACAGATGTGTGGGCAGCCTATTTTTACTAAGATCTGGAAAAGGCCGCTTCTGCTGACAAGATCAAAAGCTTTAGTTAGGTCGACGAACGCGATGTATAGAGGCATATGTTGCTCCCTGCATTTCTCCTGCAGCTGGCGCAGAGAGAAGATCATGTCTATGGTTGATCTTCCGGCTCGAAAGCCGCACTGCGATTCTGGGAGTACACGCGATGCTTATTGGATATAAGTAGACATGGCTAAATTACTAAATTTGGCTAGTTTCAGGCTGTCTACTGTCTCTTTTTGCTATCATCCACATTTTTTAAAATTTTGACAATGCCAATTCTACTTCATGTTTCTTGGATAAACTAAGTTTTTTTTATGCCCTACTATTGATTTTGAGTAAATGCTGATTCTTACTTAGTTTTTAGCATTAGTATTATTTATACACCCAAGTACTCGCTGTAGTCAAGGTTAGGGAAATCATCTATCAAATGTAATTAGGTTCAATTGGGATGTACTGTACAAAGTGTGTGTGTGAAAGGAGGGTTGAGACCAGTGATTCTTAATTACTATTGTGCCCTACTTCTTAAAATTAATGAATAAATCAATAAATGATTTATAACACAACTCTTTTCAACACTTTTCAACAGACAGTGACAGGAAGAACATAAAATAAAATATACAAGCCATAAAGTAAAAAGAAATAATAGTTCAGGACGATAAATTCCATGATCTTATCTGTTATAGACGCTCCTTCTATACAGAAAATTATTGCGTCCTACACTTATCTATGGTTTGTGTTTAGTCCTGCATTCTTATTAGAGATTTAAATGTTGATAAAGTGTTGATTTTCCTGGTTTCTTCAGGCAACCCATTCCACACCCAAATTCCGGACGGGAAGAACGAAAATTTGTATGTCACATGTGTTTAGTGTGTGTTCTTGCATACAGAATAAGAAAGGTGAAGGTGTTTTTATCCGTATGTCTATATGAATATGAGGGTTGTATTAAGGGTAATCCTGAAGTTTCTACACATATATTATTTCACAGCAAAATTTAATTTTCTCGTGAGAACTTACGTATTTAATTTATTAAATGAAATGCATTATTATAATTAATTATATGTAATATGTTAATTACAGCGCTTATTTGTAAGTATTATTAATTTCTAAGGCTAAGTTACGGCTAAGGGCTTTAATTTATTAAATGCATCATTATATGTTGTATTACAGTGCTAATTTGTAAATCTTATTAATTTCTAAGGCTTTTTTTATATTTTAAATTTTTTGAATTGAAGGCATCACGAAAAAGAGCTGAACGCAAGCGGGATTAACTCACACTCACTCACCCATTTGCTTTATTAAAAATATCCGCTAAGACAGTCGCTAATGCACATTGTGTAACTAAAATGGCATGATTTCTTATTCTTAGATACATAATTTCTTTTTCATTTTCATCAAGAGCACTTTCGAATTGTAGAGATGGTAGATTTTTTGTAATTTCGTTACTTGTAGATTTGGAAACATTTTGACGCGTTACTAAAGCCATTCTGTTTCTATGGATCAAGTTAGGCTACTCGTTTTGAATGTTATAATTGATTATGCTTATTTCCCCTTTTTTTTAAAAAAAAGGGGCCTTAACTCTAATATTGGTAATTGTTATCAATACAATTTAAGACAATTACATACAATTCTTGTAAGTTGTACGTTAACCTTAAAAAATCTACTTCGTTACTTAGCTCTATTTTTTTCATTATCTTAGCAAAAAAAAATAACAATCATTTAGAAAATTGTTATTACTGATTTTCAAAGTGACAGTGAAGTCTTTACACTTTACTTTGTCAGTGTTGTTCTTCGGTTTCGCCTTGCCTTATTTTCATTCATAATTCAGGACTTACCTGTCAAGGCCAAGTTAGTATGGAACAAGTATCTAGGCCTACTATTTTAATTATACTATTTTAATAAAATTTAATTAGTATTTAGTATTAGCATAATTAAAATACAGCTTTAGTCATAACTGTTAACTGTAAGCACATGACATTGACATACCATATTCAGAATTCATATTTTAAAATAATTAATTCATGATATTTTATTACTAGTTGTACTGTAACACTAGCCAGGAGACTGCTGCTACGACTAGTCATACCAGTAGAAAATTCGACAGGATATTGCTAGTGCTACGACTAGTCGTAACACTAGCCAGGAAACTTCTGCTAAGACTAGTAGTAGCAGCAGACAATTTGTCGGGATGTTGCTAGTGACTAGTGCTACGACTAGTAGTAACTGACGTAACACTGGCTACGACTAGTCTTAGTACTCTTAGCAGTAAACACTTCGAAAAAACTAAGTCGCTATAATATTTTAACAAACTCTTCATAATATTTTATACGCATATATTATGATATATCATATATAATACGATATTTATAGATCTGGGCTTATTTATGTGTTATGTGTGGATTAATTCTAAAATCTCAATTTATTTAAATATATTTAATCTACGTATCTGCTTTTCATAATAAGTAGTCATAAAATCACAATTACCAGCACACTCATTGTGGTTTTAAAAAAAAGAAATTTTAAAAAAATTTAATTAAAAAAAATAAGCTGGGAGTGAGATTAGAACCCATGTATCAGTTTTAACATTTAAGTATCATCCATCATTATCAATTCACCTAGTGAAGCTTATGTCAGATTGCTATTTAAAAAAATTATATCTGTTTTTAATTAAATGGACACCAATTAAGTTTTTTTTACCTTTAAAATTCATTAATCGGCTTACCTAGTAATCATGAAATTTGATTATCAGAACTAATGTTTAGTATTAGCATAATTAAAATTAATTCAGCTTTAGTCGTAACTGTAAGCACAAAGCATTTTTTTACGACAAGTCGTAGCAGCAGACAACACGACGGAATGTTGCTAGTGTTATGACTAGTTGTAGCACTAGCAACAGCAACATCCCGTCAAGTTGTCTGCCATTACGTTGTTTTTTGTCGTAGCAGCAGACACTTCGTTGTTATTAAGGTTCTTAACGTTTAACAGTTCTTAGATCGGGACTGGTATTGTTCAATTTGGACCTGTTAACCGTAACTTCAATAAGTCCGTATTGGCTTATTACCCTGAGTGTGTGCTAAGGAACTTACTAAGGGCCTAAGGGACTTAGCGTTAAGATGCAGGGAGATACGAGAGCTAACATGCGAGTGACAGTGACATCAAGGTGCCTTCTTAATATTCCAGTATATATATGGCTGTCATATCACTGTTAGTGGAGTTCAGCTAATGGCTAATAAATGATTATTTTTTTTAAATGGGCATTTTACTGAGGCTTAGGACGAGAGCTAACATTCAGTTTGCCTTAGATGTGAACAACGGTTAAGGCAGTGAGTGTTACTATTACAAGAGTTATTTGATAGACATAGGAAAGATATCTTGCTACCAGGTGGTTAACCGGTCCTCAAATTCGCATTCATTTTTTTAGTGACAGTTTTCCTGCTAAGTACCTGCAGGTCAAAGGCATTTGAATTAAAATTACCAGATTGATAACAAATCTGATTTCTGTACGGCAAGTACAGTCCAAAGCCAATATTTGAACAGGAAAAGTAGGGGGTCCTCACCTGTGCTGCAACATACAGTAATTCCGTTGAGTTAATGATTGAAAAATAATATGGCATTTTAAAAATAATCTCAAATTATCATCACTGTTTACTCCGTATGATATCAAATAGAATAGGACTGCGATAAAGCTTTAAAATAAATACAAAATACACAAACAAATTGTGTAATGAAAACAATAAATTTGAGCTTTATTATTAAACTAATAGAACAGTAAACGTTTTGGCTAATGCCTTCATCAGTACAATTAACATAAAGAACGTACTTACAAAAGTAATAAAATTATATTTAAATTCTTAAGACACACTATATCATAAATTAGTTATGTAAAATAAAAAGAAAGGAAAAACAAAAATAAACAATGACACAGGATATAAGAAAAAGGAGGAATTATCAAAAGTTACAGAGACAACCACAACGGGAAAAAGATTCTACAGTTAGGTAAAATTGTGAATTTGGCTTATTCCATACAGAGCCAACTTACCAAATCATTTTATAAATCTATTTTCCATGTAGATCCTATCATGGGTATTGCCCGCATATAAAATACCAGTAACTGCATTATCTGAAATTCTGTCATGATCAACACTGTTCAAATGTTTAGTTCTAATGAAATGCTGGATTTTTTTCAAAGATGGTCATACCCTGAACCAGTTTCAACATCCGCTGTCAATCGAATTAAAGGTATGACCAGACAGGACACCTTTAAATCATCTCTTTCTGATCACTGTGATCGATCCAAGTTTATTTTAACTTTTCACCCTAATAACTTTAAAGCCTGCCAGGTGATTCTCAAAAACCTCATGGCTGACCCTCTAACCCAGCAGGTCTTTAAAAAACCTCTCCTTTTTGCTTTCCGGAGAGATAGAAGTCTCAAAGATGTACTTGTATGAAGTCACCTTCCCACAATGAAAGCACATATTGGAACAAAAGGTTGCAACCGTAACCTTTGCAATACTTGTCCATAAGTGATTGAAATTGACAACATCTCTTTCACTCTTGAAAAACTCAAATTTTAAGATGGATTCACTTGCACAAGTTGCAATGTGTTTTATGATATGCAATTCTTTGCAAGAGGTGCAATAAAATCTACGTGGTTGAGACAGGTCGTCGTCTTGGAGATCGGTTTATAGAACACATGTATAATATAAATAAACAGGCTCAATGCCCTGTGTCTAAACATTTCAACAGTGTTGACCATGACAGAATTTCAACAGAAACAGAATGTTATATATCTATGTGACTATGTGTATATTTTGTGTGTGAAAATTTTGAAACTGAAAATCATAAATATAAATTTTTTAGTCTGATTATTATTATATAGTCTATTTATACTTATAGTACCCATATTCTTTAAAAACAATAAACACTACCCCCGTCCTTCGCCAGGACAAAGCGGAAAAAAAAATGCTTTCTTTAGACAAACCAGAGATATTTCATTTCATTATTTAAAATTTTTTTTTAAGGAATCTGTATCATTACAGCTTGGATAATTAACCTACGAATTAGTCTCATTGTATCTAATTCATCATATAATTACATTTTTTTTAAAACATAACTTTTGACCATTATACAAAGCAAAGCACAACTCTATATCTGACTAAAATCAAGCTATCAAAAAAGATAAAATTGTGTGTGGGGTAGAGGGAAATTACTTCTCTTAGAAAGCCAGGTATGCATGCTCTCAGGAAGATAATATGTACATGTATTGGTAAAATTGTAAAATAGTTTTTTAACATTTGTATTTTCTTTCTGATATTTTACAGTTTTGGATACTTTTTTAAAATACAGATTTTGGTCCTAACAAGTCAGTGTGTTTGATTCTAAAGTTACCTGTCTTGTTAAAAACAATTTCTATATGATCCTTGAAGCCTAAACTTTAGATTAAGTTATTTTTAGTAAGTTTGCTTTAATATATGCGTTTTGTGCTTGTGTGCTTTCAAATATTAAAATATATTTTCCAACTTTTTTGGTCTGTAATGAACAATATTGCTTCCTATCTAGATGAACATGTCATATAAATATTTTTAACAAATAGATTTATTGTTTATCATCTCATTATTTTTAGAAGCACTGAAACAAGCCAGGTCTTATATTGCTTTGTTTTTAGAATTACTGAAATAATCATTGCCTTATATTGTTCTGTTTTAGAACTACCGGAAAAAAAATCATGGCCTTATACAAAGGAGCAGCCAAAGAAGCAGGGAGAGCTGCTACTCTCCTTAAAAAAAGAGCAAAAGAACAGGAAGAAGCAGAAGCAAAGAAAAAGAAAATTGAAGAAGAACTTGCTATTGGAAACATCCACAATAAATTTGCAACCCATTATGATGCGATAGAACAGTCACTGAAGTCTAGCACTATAGGTTTGTAGAACATTCACTGAAGTCTAGCACTATAGGTTTGTGCCTCTATTTTAAATAAATTCCAAATTTTAACATGTTTCCCATACTCCTGTTATAATCTTTCCCCTATTGTTAAACAGGAATTTTGATTTTCTTCATCTAAACTGGGGCATAAACTTTTTCACCGAACAGTAACATCCATCCATAAATACAGTAACAGCAAAGTTGAATAAACTACAGATCTTAATCCCATGGAGCTATCACCCCTCTGTACATCTGAATCCAAGCCACTCTCAACATATGGCTTGACCACTAACATCAACTTCTTTGGGACCAGCTGTTCTCTCAATCTCTACTACATTTTATTATAACAGAATCTGGACTTCATGTGTACTACATCTTTGCACAATTACAACCTTCGTGAACAACCGCTTAGTGCAAGCTCTACTAACTATACACTCAGTCTCACACACCTTATTTTCACAACATGACTTATTGATATTTTTGTTCCTTTCATCCAGTCACAATCAGCCACAATGTTACCTTTAACGATGACAGCTCATAGTTACAGTTGTTCACTGAAACAACACGGATTCAAATTTCCGCGATGATTATACATTTTTATAATATTACAGTATAGACTGAGTTAGTTTATGGTTCAAAAACTCAAATGGCTTATGCAATATTTCCTTTGTAGGTCTGGTTACCCTGACAGAAATGAAAGCACGTCAGGAAAATGTCATCAAAGAAAGAGAACGACAGTTGGCTAAGAAAACTGCAGAAGCTCGTTTGATTGAGAAAGCTAAAGCAGACAAGAAAAAAAAAGATCAGAGAAAAGTATTGGAATTTGTTCATTTTTGAATTTTGCCTTAATAACACTAAATTAACTCAAGCTAGTAAATCATTCTTAATAAACAAAATTAGAAATTAAAAAAAAACTTTTTATTAGTTTTTCTAATAAAAAATATTAAAATATGTCTTAGGAGCCCCATACTTTTTAAATTATTTAAAACCTTTAAAAATTTCAATTTTCCCAGGTAGTTGGCAAAAAACGTTCTTTCTTTTGTGTTCTCATGCAAAGAGTGTACTTTGAGAACTTTTAAAAAATGTTTTTTTTAATTTATTTAAGAAACAGTCATCTAATTTTGAACTTAACTCTTTCTGCAAAGATCACAATGCTATCATTTGATTTGGAAGAAGATGGAGAGGATGCTGAAGACAAAGAAAGTGATGAAGATGAAAAGGAGGAAAGTGAAACCAAAGACATAACAATGGGCTCAACAAGCACACAAGACAGTCCAACAGATGACAATGATGTCTCATATAATACAGAGACTCTTGAGGAAAGAAAAGAAAGAAAACGAAAAAAGAGACTTGGTAATAGGGCTGTCAATATTGTTGAAAAAAAAGCTGCCCGGGTACCCTTCAAAATTTTGAACGGGTACCCGTTCGAAATGCCTCATAACTTTCACCATCATGCCCGCTATTAACCTTATACTCCTTTGTTTATTATGGAAATGCAAATTTAGATGTAATGAATCAGCGATGTAAAAATGATGACATTGAAATACTACTATAGTACAGTGATGTAAAAACAATGAGCAGAGGGGTGGGTGCCCAAGTAAAAAAAAATTGTTGTTGGGTGGGGGGGGGGCTAAACAAAGTATTTTAAAGACAAAGGGCGGTAAGTGTATGATAACATGGCGGGTTATTTCTAGTTCATAGATGCACAACTATTGTAATGAACCAAACTTGACCTACTGAGTGGACCCAGCCCCCAGGTTTTATTTTGTTATTACAGTGAAAATCATTCAACAGCTGAAATATTTATTTTTTTTTAAACTCAATAAGAGGTTCTTTTTTTTAAAAGTATGTTAGAGGTGGAAGGGGAGGAAGAAGTGAGCTGGGGGGTTAAAAAAAACAACATTGGCTGGTCTCAACCTGTAACTAAAAGTTGTGGGCGTATTTCAAAGCCAAGGTCATTTCTGTCATTTCCAGCCCCTCCTATTTTTCGGCGTTGCGGTCGTATTTTCTTTCTTTGAATAATTCAAAGAATCAAAACCTTTTTGTGTTCATTGATTTTTGTTTCATGTTCAAAGAAAAAAGGTGTATCAAAATACATTGTAGTTTGTCGGGACCATATGTTTTATTTACCGTTGACAGTTATTTCTTTTTTAAGCGTTTTCATTTTAAACATATTTCACAGCATCTATTTCAAACAAAAAGTTTTAATTTGATAAATTGTTCGTGAGCCAAAATGTGAACACAGAAGTGCCGCAGTTTGGCCACCATTGGTATAGACATTGCAGATACATTTTCATGGGTACCTGGGTGGAATTTTATTACCCTGTTATTTGCTCGGCCACAGGTACCAGGGTTCCCAGGTACCCTTTGACAGGCCTACTTGATAAACACCTTTATTACAATTGAAATAATGTTGAATGAGTAATTTGTGTAGCTCTGGTTTAGTGTGAGTTTATATGTGACTATCAAAGTGTTTGACATTTTTAGCATTTGGAAAGGAAACTTAAATATCCATTAAAAAATTCAAGTTAACATCTTCGGCATATTTGAAAATTAAGAAAGTGTGTATTTAAAAGCTTTTTTCCCCTCTTTCTGTCATTACTCTCCATATTTTAAAAGCATCTTAGATTTTTGTTATGTATTCCAAAATTTCCTGGAAATTATAAAATGATTTTAGTGCATTTTGTACATTTCATTACAGGTATGAATCCAACTGTTGATACAAGTTTCTTACCAGACAGAGACAGAGATGAAGAAGAAAACAAACTGAGGTAAGAGTTATCATAAATGCAAATGAAATATGATAAAATAAATAGCACCATGTTGCTTTTGAGAATTAAAATTTTTTAAAAAGAATGTTAGTGTGTTGTTTACTTAGGAGCCAACGCTGCAGTCACAAAACTGCCTAGGATATTTTTATGTTTACATTAATACATATTTAATTGGCTCGTTTATTTTTGAAAGGCCTTTATGATGATTTATTATGAGCCTCAAGACATAAATCTTAATTTTCTCCAGAGAACTCTTGCGCCAGGAGTGGGTGGCCACTCAAGAGAGGATCAAGAACGAGGAGATCAACATCACGTACAGCTACTGGGATGGATCTGGACACAGGAGACAGGTACGTTAGGCTGCAGCAGTGGATTGCTCAGGTCTTTTGTCAGTGAGCCATAAAGTGATAGTTATCAAATTTTTACTTTTATTTCTATTACTTTGGTTAAAGGTTGTAAGATTGAATGTACATTTTGTCTTAACACTTTATTTCTTACAAAGGTATGTATGTATTAGATAAATCTAAATATTGGCTAAGCCCTCGAAACTGATCTGCCAACTTATTAAGTTTGCACTAAATGTGAACAAGTATGTGGGTAACCTTTTAAGAATTTTAAAATTTTATTTTGAGATGTGAATGACTTGTAATTTTATGATTTATTCACAGGCCAAGATGAAAAAGGGCAACACAGTTCAGCAGTTCCTTCAGAAGTGTCTGGAGAGTCTTCGCAAAGAATTCAATGACCTTGTTCCCGTCTCTGTAGACCAACTGATGTACGTCAAGGAAGATCTCATTATCCCACATCACTACTCATTCTACGATTTCATTGTCACCAAGGCGAGGGGCAAAAGTGGACCTCTTTTCAATTTTGACGCTCATGATGACATTCGAATTGTGAACGACGCCAAGATTGAAAAGAGTGAGTCTCATGCTGGGAAGGTTTGTCTGAGAAGCTGGTATGAGAGAAACAAGCACATATTTCCTGCTAGCCGTTGGGAGCCTTATGATCCAGAGAAAAGTTGGGACAATTACACAATCTCTGATAAAAATGCTGTCAAGATCACAGTGAAATAGCCCTGTTGCCTTGAAGATCTTTTACCTCAACGTTTATTAACAACCAACAAATTCATTGAGTGCAATGTTTTCCTTTTTAACACTGGAAAATGTTGATAAATATTTTCAACATAGATCATTGATTTTCATTTTGCCTTCATTTATTGGTATTAGATTAACCCTATTAAGTAATTAACGCTAAAATCATTTAATGAATTATTTTTAATAATTAGGAACTATTCATAAATATCAAATTTATTGTTAAATCAACTTTATGTCAATATGATCAATATTCTGTTAGTTTTATGTTCAGATTTTGTAAAATTTTTGGACTCGGTTTTACTTTCACTTTAAATTTCAACATGCAAAAAAGAATTAAAACAATAACAATTTTCATGACTTTTGTTTAATTTATTTTATGGGCAAGAGTTGGTAAGCTTGACAATTGTGGATTTCATTTCCTTTTCTTTTACTTGGAAAAGCCACCAAAAAGAAATTTTGGATTTTCTTGTAATCATCAAAAACATTGAATGCTAACATTAACAAAAATCACATGGAATTACTGACATAAACTTTATCAAGACATAACTTCAGTAGAAAAATACATTGGAAACAAATTTTATTACATAAAAATATAAAATAGTTATACTTTACCCCTTTCATGTGTTTTTCTGTTACTTAAGTAATTGTTCTATAAAAAAAAATTAAGTAAATAAAAACTTAATGAATAAAGCTAAAAGCATAAAATCATTAAGATTTGAATGGGACGCTCATATAAGTGATATATAAAAAATTATAACTAGCAAAGAGGCTGAGGAAAATCTGCCACCAAGCCCCAACAAAACTAACTAAAAAATGTGTGAGTTTTTTAATTCTTAAGATGATATCAACAAACTTCAACTATTTTACTTAACACAACCAAGCATGACACCATACTGATACATTCAAACTTATATTGAGCTCAATAATATAGTCTAAAATCCAAGCTGAAAAGGAGAGTTTGTCATTTAAAATTAAAAAATAATTTAAACTTAACTGGAGCCATAAATTTTATTTTTAGAAAATATTCAATAATATTTTTACCTAGCCACAAAAAAAACAACAAAATTTTGTTGAAGAAGTTTTTTTTAAAAAAAAGCACCAAACTAATGCTACTTCTTCTTAATTTTAAAATCAATTATTTTCATTAATTCATATTGTATTAAACGGCTTTTAAATTTAACTAATGGTCACATAAACATTTTCAAATAGACAATTCATAATAATTCAGATATTTTTAGAATATCATTGTTGAGAATCTGAAAATACTGCTGGTGGAATAAGATATGTTTGGGCTTTAAAAAAAAACAACAGCAGAATGTTAATATGACCTTGTAGCTAAATGCCTGCTTCCTTAAAATAAGAAAAATATTAAATTAAAAACTTAAGTGTTTACAGATCACAATGTAGCCTTCTCTGTCTTGTGTAAAAATAATGCCAAAAAATGGAAGTTCTTTAAGACTAAAATTTGCCTCTCAAATACTTTCAAATAGATTTCTGGTGTGTATTGTTTAAGTAAAAGAGTTTAGAATCATGATTGTCAAATTAGTATTTAAGATAATAAAATTTTTTTATTTACACAGACATGGGGAGATTGAAAATTCAAAAGAGAAAGTATTTGGTTGATTCCATTTGGCGATCCGCGATGAAGTTCAGAAAGTCTGAATTAAATTGTTTTTTTATTCTTCACTCTTGCTGGTGTGCAAGAAATAAGAGCTGTGATAGATGAGTCCATTGTGACCAAGTTCACCTAAGTTGAACAGTGTGAGTCTGGAGATTACTTGTATTTAATATCTGGAAGATGTTCATTAAATAAATCAGATAGTCTTCATTCCATTGCACCTTTAATAACACCTTGCACCATTTTTCACAAACTATCACATTTCAAGAGATATGAATTCCCCTATGGTGCCCTTAGGAAAGCTTATGCGATCAGTTTCCATCACCTAGGCGAAGGTCTAAGTAAGGCCTCTTGAGCATGTCCTACAATTCATACTGTCCTTGATTAAGGAATCATGCCACCCCCTCCCAAAAATTTGTTTAACAAGAGCTCCTTTTTTGTATCACTGATGTGGTGTTCAAACATTACTGTTGCACAGGGTTAAACAAGCTGCTAAGGGTTAAACAAGCTGCTAAGGGTTAAACATGCTGCTAAGTCAGGAGTTATTTAGAGTATAATTTTTGGTAAAGAAGTTAAATTAGTAAACACATTATTTAATATTTACCAAATTTACATCTATAAAACTTTTCATAAAATATTAAAAACTACTATTCCAAGAAAATGTGGCTTCCAAAAGTGGCCTAACAGGCCGTGACGCCTGAATAGGGACCACAAAGACAAAGTCATTGAGTGACAATGATAAAACACAAAGTGAGTACAATTCTTAAAATAGGGTGTCCAATCTTCAGCTGAAACTTAACAAAACTATGAAAGGAAGAAGAGATGTATGTTGAACATGTTTAATTCCATCAACTATTATTAGACATGACATATCATCTATTAAAGTACATATATTTTTGGTCACCAATGAAAGGACAAGAGCCAGCTCCTATGACATATTAAGAAATCAACCATCATCTTTGTTTTCTACAGCTGGGTGGGGCTAGATGGAAGACATCACCTTATTAAATAAACAAACAAATTTTAAAAATGTATCTTTGGTTTACAAAAAAAAAGAAAACGCTATGTCATTTTTAGTCAAATGAAAAATGGGGTGAATTCGACATCTAGATATGGACATTATGACAGTACTTGTTGCTTGAAAGCCAGGATTAGGGCATGTGCAGTGTCCTAATTGTGAGGACTTAGTTCTCCACCTTAAAGACCATTATATCTCTAGTCTTTAGATTTTGAGATCCATTGTATTTGATATAGATATCCAACATGTAAAAATCTTCCTAACTCTGAAAATATCTATGCTTTACACTTTAGAAATTGAAGGTAACAAAATGAATTATTATTTTTAGAAATAATGTATTGGTAAGCTTACTATGGTTAGACAACAATTAAGTTAAATAACTTACTTATTATTTTGAAGTTTTCTTATGGAAATCCATCAGTTCAAATTATAAACACCATGGAAGTTCATTATCACATTATTAAAAGATGCAAATAATTATTATTCTAATATACATGTAACTCTCGTTACATAACTTAAATGAAACATTGCTTTTCTTCTTTTTTAATTCACTTTTGTTTACAGGTACAAATAATTTAATCTGCGAATCATTATTATTGTTTTTATTTTATCTTGATAATTAGCAGAATTAGCTGGTTTAGCCTTGAAAAGAATAGTTTGTACTAGATTTTTTTTTAAAGCATAAAAATGTATTTCTAAGACGTTAGTGTTTGATAAATGCATTGACATTAAACTAAAATGATGTTTGAACACTGGGTCGAATAAATGTTTTTTTGCAAAATGCAGGAATTTTGTTAAAACAATAATTAAGTAAATTATATATATATTAGGAGAACAGTGATTTTAAAGAATGAACAATATTATCAACTCCAAAAAGGGACATTCTCTACAGCAGGTATGAAAATAACAACACAATTCCACGCCCCTGAACCTACAGTAATAAAAGGTTTCACGGTTTCACAAGTTTTTACAACTGATTTTTGTGACCAGTGATTTCCAATGTCTATTTTGTGTTGACATATTGTCTTTAGATATGACCCTTGTCAATTGAACTATTCAAGCTATCTACTTTACAAGACAAGGAGTGCCAAATATCATCTTTTTCCTGGTACCCTGGTACAGCTGGAGGGGCCATTTTCACTAGATAAGACAGGATCCCCTGTAATGTTCCCTCTAAGGTTTGTTGGTCCGTGTGCTAAATAAAAAACTTGTGTGCAAAGATGTACAGCATCCAATTTTTTTTTGGGGAAATTTTACATGCCACAAGCACTGATATTTTATCCTGCACTTAGATATCTGGGCGGCCTCGCAGCTTAAAGGGGAAATTGGTCGCCTGGTTAAAGCCTAAAATTTACATAGATGCTGGATACATACAAAAATTAAGAATAACAGGTGTAGCCAAACACAAGCATGGAACGATACTGGTTTATTTATCAATTTGAGACTACATGTATGTCTAGAGCTGACTGAAAACTTGTCATGTGAAATTAACCAACTCACTAGAGGCCAACACTTCTGGTACTAAATCAAAATGACATGGATTGGGAATGGCGCAGGCAATGTGAATACATGATGTCCTTTTATACCAAAAAATGGCTAGGAGACATGTCGACAAAGTGTTCTCATAGATGGTCATATGGGAGTCAACACACTTAACCAACGCCAAGATCAAATTCCTCAAATTGAACCAAACCAAAAGAACATTTCCATAAGAAAAATAAGTTTGAAACTAAAATAAACAAAAATTTGAAAGGAAAAACCAATTAAAAGCAAAAACTCAGATTGTGTTGGCACTTTAAAAAATGTTTTATGTTATTATAAACTCAATGATTTGATGAAGTTCTTGGAGAAGGTAAAAAATTTTACTGTTAGTTAAGGATGACCACTATTTTTACATTGCTACAAGGTGGTACTGAATCTTTTATGTGTAGAATTAACAGAGATATGGCTGACATGATAAGTTTAATTTCTTTCCATAAATAAATAAATGTTTTCGCGTAAACTTTTTTTTTATTGATACAGATGAAGTAAAAGAAAAAAAATCAACTTATTTGTTCAACTTAGATTTGACATGAAAAAGAGATTATAAAAGAAAGTAGTTAAGTAAATTTAGTTTAGGTTTTTAAATCACAGAAATTTAGTTTAGAAGGAATATACATGAGATGGTCATGGGATGTTACAGAATAGCACCAAATGGCACCTATAGATAAAAGCATCATATGTAACTATAAGAGAAAAGAGAGGCACAGCTATGTGGGCAGAGAGGGGGACTGGTGTCCCTGAGCGTCAGACTAGTGAGGGCGCCGAGATGGCATCGTATTGATGAAAATCATGGGTTCCATAGTGGTAGGTAGGGGGACTTAATGAATCTTGTCCTCGCACACTCAAGCTGCACAGCTGTGAGAGAGGCATGTGATAAACATTACGAATTCATTAAATGAAGAATTAAATAAGCTCATCCTTAAGCTAAATATGCATGAAATGACATATCTAGCTAAAAATAAAAAATTCTCTAGTTAGATAAACATGAAATGAAAAGGTTAACATCTTTGAGTTTTAACACAAAAATAGTTGCTTGGAATTTTCTTTCCATTATCTCAGAATTATTTTTTTAACTGAGACACAGATGTAAAACAACACCAAAGTTATTGACATATTTTTAACATCACTAATCAAAACAGCCAGGAATGAAATAAACAGATTTTGATTCCACCTCTGAGTTAGTGTTTATGACACATGAATATAAGACATGTTTATGACACTCATTAACTAGGCATGAGTGCAATCTGTTTGTCCCATCACTTGATCCATCATTTTGGTTTAGTTTTACAAGTCTGGTCAAGTCAAGGAATTGTACAGATTATTTTGGTACCAATACTTGAAGACAACTCAGTGAATGGGGCAGGACGCTCTAGATACAAAAAAAGCAAATTCTACATGTAAAATCTCAACAAACATTATTTTGAACTCATAAAATATTCTGAGGATTTTTTAATGGCGTAATTCCCAATACATAATATAAAACTTGCAAATATCAATTAAAAAAATTTAAATTTAAACTGTGTTCATCTAACATAATATAAGAAAAGCATCAAAGATCAAATGAATGAAGTAATTTAATCCTGATATGACAAAGACCTACAAAGATGTTTCACTATAGTATAAAGCAGTGCTCCCTTTACAAAAGCTTGGCCCCCATCAACCAAAGCTGAAGCTCTCCCCCCCCCCACCCTCCAACCTAAGAAGTCAAACGTTTATGAACAATGGATCAGAGTTGCAAACAAACATTTGGACACAATAATGAAAGCATGACAAAAAGATTTGCCTTCTGGACTAGATAAGACATTTCTACAAAAATGAATTGTTTCATGAAAGGTATGTGGTCTAGTAGGTACATGTAGATAACTTCAATGGCTATTTTTATTTGAAGCAGAAATTTTACAAAATAAGTTTATACAAATATTAACATTCTAATTTCTTTTTTTAGCCAGGACTAGAAAATGGTTTTAGCAGTGGCAATACTCAGACCATTGAAACTAGGTGTTGGACACATACAATAAACAGACTAAGTGATGATACCGGACAAATTACAACAACAAAATGTGGTACTCATTTTCTGTTGAAAACTAAATATTGGACCTTTCCATTATTTAGGGAATTTTGAACTGCACTGTCTTATAAATGATGACACACTAGACAGTAAAGCAGGTGTTTCATGGCGAGTTGTCTAAGAGCAGTCTGTAAAGCATGAACTCACAAACTTGTTGGCCTTGACATTACAATGTAAAACTGGCCTGGTAAAGCACTGGCCTCAGGAAGAATGTTTAGCTTAAAAATTATCATCACAATGGGGAAAGAATTTAAAGTGAGATTTCACAATGCTATAATTTTTGTTTCAAAAAAAGGAAAATTGCTTTTAAGGGAACACAAGAAGCAGGAAGATGTACAGGGGCACATCACTGTGTAACCAACTGCACTCACTAAAACACAAAACTTGTGAATAGAAAAGTTACAAAACGTAAGGGTTGATGCAAGTATTTCAAAGAACAATCAATTGACATCATATAGGGTAGTAAAAAAATATGAGCATTGAGTTGTATTGACAAAAAGAGACAAAATTGGATATTAAGAATTAGATATACAACTTTCTACATGCAGACATCAATGCCGGGCAAATATCATCGATTTAGCCATCAGAAATGTACTCCAAAACCAGTAGAGAGAAATGCACACCTAGCTAGTATTGAACACTGGCTGATTATTAGGCATTTAAATACAAGGGAAAGAACTTTTAATTTGTGATAAACAAGACAAAGATGCTAATGTTTTGACAGATAGAAAATCAAGATAAAAGCTTCCTTATAACACTTTAAATGTCACATCTGTGTAAGATGACCTACTTGTTTCATTGACCTCAATCTTTATAGGCATTTTGTTTACACATCTACAGCATTAAATTTTGTACACACGCGACACATGAGCACAGTACATAAATAGATTTATATATAAAAAATGACATTGCACATATATTAATATTTACAATTTTGGACTAATAAAAGCATCTACAATCACACTTGTTTGTTCAAGAACTTCAGTCAGTTAATAACTGCAAGCCAGCAATCACAATGCCATTTGTGAGTTACACGAGATACCCATCAGCTGTTACTGTAATTAACTGTACCCATGAGCACATCTGTACAAGCCTGCTTCATGCACACATCGGGTAAATCTGAACCTATCATAATCTTATATACATACAATCATACTAGCAATAACTTTTTATCACATAAACATCAAGTATTATAACTTATTGCACACATGAAACCTCACTTAAATTGGGGCATTAGTAAACAAAAACACTTAACAACAATATTTGAACAAGTGCACACACATGTGACCAGCTATAAAATATTTAACTAGTGTGCTTTTACACACACACAATTACCCAGCGCATCAACACACACATATAACCAGCTATAAAATATTTAACTAGTGTGCTTTTACACACACACAATTACCCAGCGCATCAACACACATATAACCAGGTATAAAATATTTAACTAGTGTGCTTTAACACACACACAATTACCCAGCGCATCAACACACACATTTAACCAGCTATAAAATATTTCACTAGTGTGCTTTTACACACACATTAACCCAGCACATAAAACACACACATATCACCAGCGTACATCTATAAAACATTCAACCAGTTAGTTTCTACACGAGCTTTTCTATTTAATGAGAGCTCTATTACCACTGCCATGACACCGATACGCACATTAAAACTTTACACAAACATAAATGTCACATGACATCCAAGTATGTGTAGGCCAGTATTGCACAATGATTGGTTATTTATATA
The DNA here is from genome assembly GCA_944989445.1 of Ampullaceana balthica. Taxonomy (NCBI): domain Eukaryota; kingdom Metazoa; phylum Mollusca; class Gastropoda; family Lymnaeidae; genus Ampullaceana; species Ampullaceana balthica. The sequence goes on along the minus strand of CALYLW010000004.1, from coordinate 809,449 downwards.
TATTTTTTTAACTACAGAAAAATGTCTTGTCTTTCTGGACTACCATTCCCTCTTAACAGGACATGTGCTTCTTAAAAAAAACCAAAATTAATACTTGAAACATTGGTAAGTAATGGCAAATAATGGTATGATTTTTTAACAGGCTAAAAAATACAATAATAAGTCATGAAAAAGCCTTAGAAATATTCCTACTAGGCTGGTGATGTCTGCATAAAAAAAAATCCACAACCACTGCTTGTATTAAAATTGAAATGAACATACTTTGACTGCCTATTGAAAGACATAGAGAAAAAAATGGGCCTTTCCTCACTAGACTCGAGTTTGACTTACTTGAAAAGGATAGCATTCAATCAAGATGCTGTACCTTACACACTGAGTGTGGAATAAAGGGGGATACATTAGAGTGTTAGATGGAAGTTCTTAGTAACGCATGGCAACAATAAATGCAGTTCAAAGTCAACAGGAGTTCCAATCCCTTCAAATTTATCTTTGCTGACACAAGTTGATGTTTTTTTGTTTTTTTTAAAAATTGTCTGAAGGAACATTAAACTTTAAATGTAAGAGCAGAGAGAAAACAAAAGTGAAATTATAAAAACTTATCTGAAAGCCTAGAAAAGATTTAAAATGATAATTAATATATAATAATATGGTCAAAATCTACAGCTTTACATTTTGATGATTCCAACCAAAGAATAAATATATATGACAAATATGTCCGCATACAGAAATAGCAATATAGAAAACTGGACAGGTAAGTTTCCTATGCTAAATAAATGTATATATACATATGTATTTTAAGTAAGAGAATCTTTGATCATATGGCAATGGTATTGTTGATGGTCCTGCAATCATTGAACTGTTGCAGTTGATAGCAGAAGATGCTAGAGCAAAATGACTAGCTTCATGAACTATTGTTTCATTGACAAAAAAATTGACTTTAATTTCACATCACTAAAATATTTTTTAAAATAAAATTTAAAATCCTTTTTCTTTTCTTTTGATTTGGAATTTCTACTAATTATTTTTTTTTAAATATATATTTGGAATCTTCACCTGCCAAATATTAAACAATTTATTGTTGTCAATAATTCTACTGCAGATAGAGTTTGGATAATCCGGGAACATTAAACAAAATAAATGTAAATAATCCAGAGGTGAGGTAAAAGGATTCGTAAGGGAGATGACCTCAGTTTTTCCCCCTTTTAATAAATAAAATAAGTAGAAGAGCTCTCATTCACCATGCCACTGCTTTTCCCCAGGTATAAATATCAGCACATGTGTAATACTGTAGACTTGTGATCCAAATGCAACTAGACACATTTATGTCAATGCAGATTTTTAAAATATAAAAATGTTTACAAGATTTTCTTGTTAAGTTAAAAGAAAAAAATCCTTTCTTTAGCATCCAAAGAATCCACATTAGTTATGTTCTTGTTTTAAGAAAAACATAATCAAAAATAGCCATTTGCCACGCTTGAGCGCTTCCTCAACAACTAAATGATTCCAGAGTGAAGGAATCATCATGAAAATCTCAGCTCGGTAGAGGCACAACTTCCTGTCAGCTGACACTCTTTTGCCAAAAGAGGATAACGGTCTAGGACTTCAGTCTTTGAAAGGCTCCACCAGGTCGGGAAGAACTTGTTGTTAGCTAATTGAGGTGTTGAAAATTTGGGTTGCTAGGCGACAACAAGGTACTGTGAACACAAGTGGTTGCTCTGACAACAGGAGAGGTAATTTTCTTATAGATGGGTCTATCAGCTGTTTGATTCTATTACAAGTCCAGAGAAGTGAAGACTGCAACAGGAAAGTTTTTAACATGGGTCTGCCATTGGGAGGACAGCTGAAAAAACTTGACCCCACTCCACTCGACACCATCTACAAGTACTGGAAGTACAAGAATAGAAACAAAAAAATATCAAGTTTAAACTTTGATGGTGGTTGTAGGTCTAAGAGTTTTAATTAATATCCTACTAATACCATTTGATGGTGGTTGTAGGTCTAAGAGTTTTAATCAATGTCCTACTAATACCATTTGATGGTGGTTGTAGGTCTAAGAGTTTTAATCAATGTCCTACTAATACCATTTGATGGTGGTTGTAGGTCTAAGAGTTTTAATTAATGTCCTACTAATACCATTTGATGGTGGTTGTAGGTCTAAGAGTTTTAATCAATGTCCTACTAATACCATTTGATGGTGGTTGTAGGTCTAAGAGTTTTAATTAATATCCTACTAATACGATGTTTATATCAGCAAGCTACTTACAAGTACAAATTATAATAGGATATTGACTACGATGGTCTAATCAGGGAAATTATAAGTTTCCTCCACTGATGAATTAGGTGTGGCATCAGGAAATGGCTTTTATTTATTTTATTTTTTTTAAACATGGCAAATAAAAACAACTTTAAAAAGGATTATCTTTGTAATCATTATCAGAATCAGACACAAATCTGACTTAATTTGGATCTTCTTTGTTATAAATTTGCTCAGTCAGAACTCACCTCTAAGTTTAACATTCTGGCTCTTTGATGTGCACACCATTCGACTTACGCCTTCAATGGCTTGACTCTTTGATTCTAGGTCCTTGCCTTTCTTTCCGATCCTCATGACTGGGAATATTCAAATAAATAATATCTCTATCCACAAGTTAAATTAGGTCAATATAAAATGAAACTGTACTGTTGTCTGAAAAGAACCAGTTTTTTTTTAGTCTTTAAGGCTTTATAGCTTTAATGATGCCATTTATCTTGCACTTCCAAGCTAATACATATTGTTTCATCATAGTAATGACTAACTCATGTACTGCATAGTTTATCTTATTATTGTAGTATTTACCAAACAGTAAAAATGCTTTAAACATTTATTTACCATTAATTATTTCAATCTAGTTTTTAAACACTCTAAGAAAGGGCTGGGTGCAATAAGATGGTACAAACTGTCACAAAAAGAAATGTATATTTATTGTTACTTATTAAATGTGCATTTATGATAAAAATGAGCATAATAAATTTATAAATAAAGAAATGTGTTCTTTCTGATACTTCTGTTGTGCCACGATATTTAAATTGGCAGGCCCAATTGATGACTTTGTGGCAGGCCCTGATTTAGCCTGGCACTCATAAATGCCACAAAGTCACCAAACTACATAAAGTTTCTGGACATTTGTTGCTCGGGATATAACTCTACCTGAAATGATTGTTACTTACTCTTCTGTTTCTTTTCCTTAGTGACGACCATGAGTGAAAATGTTGCTGTCTGTATACCTCCACAATGAGGCAACCGATTGGCATACAAGGCTCGGAAGGCTGTCTTGAGAGAGCATTTGTTCATGTCTTTTTTGTCCTTCCTGTCTTTCTCCTTGTCTTTATCTTTCTCCAAATTGTCAGACTTAGGAGGGGCAACAACCCAGTAGTCAACCTGCAGGTCCATGAATTCAGCAGGGGAAGACAGAGAGGACAGGGCTGTACCCGAGGTGCTGAAATTTGACATTTCAAATTCATTAATAGGTGGTGTTTATTTGGTTGTGAGTAGGGAATTTTAACCTTAATGCAGCACAGCACCCAATCTCCATTTGAATAAATTTCAACAAAAACCCTAGCAATAAAAAGTATTGTCACGACTCCTGCAAAACCTGGCACTGACTTTGCAACCTCCTAGAGCAGGGCACCCCCTGGTTAAGAAAACACAACTTAAATAATTAATACTGCTGTTGTACATATTATTCAATGGCCATTCAAGTTGTGCTAATTTCTCTACAAAATGTGTGCACATGAATGTGCACGATGAATGTATCAAAGGACATGATCTGAGTCAAGAAAAAGACCATTGTCCAAATGGTGCCAGTGCTAACCTTGTAGGTGGTGACATAGCTGCAGCAGCACCAATATTTGGTGAGCTGGGAGGTGTGTGGCCATCTTTGGCTTTGTCCAAAACTGGAGTAGAAGCAGGTGGAGAGCTGGAGAGTCCAATGGGAGGAATGCTATCATCATACTCAACTGTGGAGTTAAAACCTCTTGCAAATTACAGGGAAACAACAGCTCCATTGGTGATGCTAGGTTATCAGAAAACAACTTGAAATACAAAGTTTTCTCTTTTTTACATACCAGGATAAAAAAAACGTAATGTGTAAATTAATTAATGTGATTTATTTTAATTGCATGATGTTTTTTTTCTTTAGTTATGTTGACATTGCAAACACCTAGTTACCTGATGAGCTGAAGGTATCTAATGTTCCTATCCTCACCTCCTGAAATTAAATAGATTTTTTACATTTAATGTTAATATAAGAGTTATTTTAAGTTAATACCCCATTCACTCTAAGATTGTTTAACCCATTTTTACTCTAAGAATTATTTTACTTTTATAACCTATTACCACTTTTGCTCTAAAAGTTGATTTTGTGCGTCCATAACTACAATTATAATACATTAAACCTACACTGAGAAAGGGGATGAACATTTGTGAGGACACTTCATCAGAGCTGGAACAAAAAGAGCAGAAACAGATAATGAAGGACATTAAGAGTGACTACATTGCATAACCAAATAAACATCACAATTATAAAATTGATCTTTTAAGCATAAAGAAGAAAATTTTGATTTATTTTTTAGAATTCCTAATTAATTAGAAACAGAAATAGATGGTTTTTAATAATACTGAGTTAAATATTCAAGTCTTAACTGTTTCTGAAAATCATTTTTTAGTTTGTCCATGCTGGAATTCAAAATAAACTAACACAAGAGCCATGGTTCAATGAACTAAGATATATAACTGTTTACAGCATTCATTGTGTTACCTCCTTCCTTTACACATGATAAGTGCTTCAGCTATAGGCATCTGGTGTGTTCCATTGGCACCATTTATGTACTTTGACATTCTGTTGATTATGTCTTGGGAATCTGAGGAAATATAATTTGTTGTTTCCTGGTTACTCATGAATTGGTTATCCCTCATAAAATAAATACAACAACTCAAGTCACACATACACACATATAATTTTAAAGTCTAAATTATAATTTTGTTTTCCCAACTAATTTTAGCTTGGTTGGGTAAATTTTTCTCTTGGAACACTTTTAACATAATAACATGTACTTTTTTGTTGAACAGTTGAGTGCTATCAAAATCTGATGCAGAACATCCAAACACCCAAGAACAATATCACGCATTAAGTCTTAAATAAAAAAAGCCTTATCTAACAATGCCCCTTCAAGTTACTTAGCAGGTTCATGCAACTATAATTAAAAGATGAAGTATAACAATATACAAAATGATAAACTTAAAATTATAAAGATGCATCTATAAGTAGAGGAACACCTTATTTTCACAATCATATAATTAATTTTTAAGTTAAAAGTTTAGAAAGCTTAAAAGTTATGTTAAACTGTAAAATTATAGGAACTTTTTCTTTAAAAGTAACATAACCTTTCAATTAAACCAGAGGTCATAAAGTAAAGAAGGTGCTACCAGAAATATGCACATCAGATTACATACCCAGTTTTGGAGAATCAAGCTTTTCAAAAGTATCTTTCCACTGTTGATCTAAGAACAGTGAGCCATAGGTGCTGTCCACACTGGCTATATATTTTCCGATAGAGCTGGGACCTGATAATGGAAACTCTAAATTAGGCAAATCTATTTAAAAAAATGTTCGACCATGAGTGCATGTTCACTTCCAGTGTGATAGGACTAAATTTTCTTTACACTTTTTCCACTAAATTATATTAAAGTAATTTAATGTAAATTCATTACAAAAAATGCATGAATGCCCTGATGGTTAATTCCAGGATTATTGCTTTACCATTAAATTGACCTACAAATTTATTTTAGACTTAAGGTACCATTCCTTTATAAAATATACTAATTAAATTATAAAAGTACACAACATTATCTTGCTTCACATTCTGTAATCATATAGTTTTATGAGCTAACATAAGATGCAGACATCAATCTTTAAACAATTATCCCTCTCTATATAAAATCTTCTAGTAAATCCAAAAGAACCAGTAGTTCTACGATGACTCAACCAACAGTGACACAATTTAATTAATATTGGCAGTTGTAAAAAAAATTTAGTGGAATTCTTCTCAACACAGAACAAATCAAAATTTAGATCAATACTTTGTTATAAAAAAAAAGACCTACCAAAAGGAATAACAAGAAATTTGGTGTAGTTCTGCCAGTCTGGAGATTTGTTAGAGAAATGTTCAACGTATGGTCGTAGGACTGAGTTAATGTAGGCGTCACCTCCAACCACACCAACTTTGATTGGAGCAGGTGTCCGGGCATTGCTATTGCAACTGCAGAGTTTGAGGAAAATACAGGTTAAACACACCAAGTTACTAGACAAAACAATGACATGTCACCAATTTTTCTATTTTAATCATTGACAAGTTTGTCTGGTTGACAGGAAACAACATTATTTTTAAAAAAATAAATTTTAAAATCTTTTTAAATCACATGCTTTTTCACATGCTTACTACCAGGGAATTTGAAATTTCTTAAGACTTGAAATGGAAGTGTTGGCATTCATACAAATTTTAAAAGCTTTTAAGGACCTGAACGACACCCTATAAACTTCAATGTGAGGTTAATGACCACACCTCCATGATCAACAAGAAGTGCAAGTAGTTAAACATTTTTAGAATTTGCTGTAAGGAATGATATAAATTGAAAAAATTAAGAATAAACTATTTTTTATATACCATGAGTGTCCCACGCTTTCATTTAAAGTCGTTAAACTTTTCCTGAGTAGCAGTAAAAAGATTATCTCTTTGTTTTTTTGTTTTGTTTTTTGTTCTCATGCAAAGAAAACCATGTGCTGTAAAATGTTATTTTAATATATGTTTATTTTACTCTTTTTAGTCTTTGGAAAATACAATTTTCTCATCCTTACCTCCAGGGTCTGAGGCCAAAGGCTTTTCTACTGACCTATCTTCACTTTACAGACGCATAATGTAGAGTGAACACTTTACGTATTTCTAGACTAGAAAAGTTTTCTCCCTTCAATTAAGCATCATTAGAAGAAAATTGTACGAACATAAACAGAGGTTTAACTAATGGGATCAAACTTGGTTTGAAGGCTCGCACTTACCGCATTCACATTCTAGTGAAGAATATTGAAAAATATCTATGCAAAGACAATGTCAGTTTAAAAATAACTAATTAATTATTTCTTACTGATTATGTATGATTGATTTCATGTATTGTCATTGGAAATCTATGTGTGCACAATTTCAGCTCAATTGCTCCATGGGAAGGCAGTGGGTGAAATATTGATTACAAGATTTAGACCCAGTCAGACACTGCAAGTTAAATTTTAAAAAAAGACTTACAACTTCTGTATCTTTGTGACGAGGAAACAAATGGCAGCCTTGACATCTGCCTCTGTAACTGTACAAATAAGTCGGAGCTGCCTATCCTGTATCTTCTGAACAAGCATCTGGCCCTGCCATTCTGAGGTGTTGACCATGAAGATGGACTCGGGTAGATGGTCATCAGTGCTTTCAAACACAGCACTTAGTTGGTCCAATAGAGCCTTACGAGGCTGCAATAGTAACACAAATCCATATTGAGAAAACCATGACCAAATTTGAATGGATATGTATTTATTTTTGTAATGATCAGGTATTCATTTTGATTAAGAAGAATTCATATAATCATTGGATTAGCCTTATAGAAGCTGAGGCCTTTGTGGCCATTTTTAGAAGAGTGAGGAAGATTAAAACTAGTCTGTTATGAAAATATGGCTTGGGTGGTGGTAGGGATTCATCTCTTAATTAATTAATTTTTTTAAAAATGAAGCAGAGTTGTTTATTTTTTAAAAACAATGAATGCAAAAAATATATATAGTTATATTATATAGGCTACAATGTATTTTTTTTAAATGGTATATAAAACAATATTGATTAATACAAGAAATCATGTGATCACTTGGATAAGCGTTGTTGACTAGAGTGCTAGAGCTGAACAAACATTACATAGATGAACTGATAGATATGAAACAGTATTACAAAGTGGTGGTGTCACCACGTCAGACAACAGAATCCTACCATCTCAACAGCTTTAGACGTTCGTTTTTTTCTAAACTGCTGTGGTATGTTCACTAACTTATGTATCTGTGAAAGTCAGCAAGCAGATTTAAACACTTATCAAAGGAAAACAAACGTTCTCTTCAATCCATCATTTCACATACCACCCATTGATTTCAGCCCTGGTCCAAAGACTAAGAATTTAAAAGGTTAGTTAGTGTATTATTAGCAAACTGACTTTTTTAATTTCTTTTTTTTAAAAATTCTTCAAAATTTGAAATGATTTTTTTTAATGGATCTATCATGAAAGCACTAATTCTGTGACATTAGTGCTGTAAGAAGGGAACTTCATGATAAATGTAATTATATTGTTGACACACTAAACTAGATAATAAAATAATGATATGCAGCATTACGCAGAAGCAAAAGATGTAAACATTTTCCATTTAAAGTGTGTTATTTTCACAAGCTCCTGTCAGTTACAGTTACATTTATATGCCAGATTTATCTATTGTAAACATCAAGGAAATAAATATGGGTATGGCTTAAATCAAGAGAGAATTTATACAATTATCTAGAGAAAAATCCAGTGCTTTACATGTATAATGTAAATAATTACATGACCTAAATTTTAATCTCATTTCAGAAATGTTTATATTTCAATTAAAATATTCTGACCTCTACATTTGAACTGTGAAATCACTCAGATCAGATTGACACGTTGCGTTAAAGAATAATCATGAATATAATATGAGCAAATAAAATCTACACCATTGTTAATGAAGAAATGTAAGGGTTTAAATAGGGATATCATAAGCTTGAAAGAATGCAAACAGAGAAAAAATATGAAAAAGGAGCAGTGGTGTCAACTGGCATATTTTATTTATTTGTTTGTTAATTAAGAGTACAGGTCATTCAACATGTTTTTTCAAACTAATAATATCATGTTTTTCTTATCCATGTGGGAAATAAAATCTAAATGGATCTCAATATGTAAGATCAAATAATACATTATATCCCTTCTTAGATGCCGTTTTACAAATCTCAGTGGAAATTTAATAATTACTTTATGTCATCAAAATATTGGCTTTAATGTTTATATTAAGACTTTTGTAAATTAGTATAGCTTATGTTATGTGTTTCTTTTCTTTAATAGTATGAAATATTTTCCTTGCAAAAAAAATAAATAATTACTTGCCAGTTAATTGACCACAGCCATAATTTTAAAACAAAACTTTCTAAAAAATGTCATGGTTAAACAAAATACAATAAAAGTCAGTTTTCAATTAGAATTCTAAAATATATGAAGTGCAATATTTAAAGATATAATGATTAAAGTCAGTAATTTCTATTTATGTTATATATAAAATGTAGCACTAAATTTTAAAACAACATAACTCAACCCTCACTTATATTTATAAAACATTTATGGAGTTGCTACAAAGTCTTAGTAATCCTGAAGTCTATTCGTAGAACATTAATGACTGGCTTATTTTAAAAAAATTTATATATAAGTCTATCACACTATCAAATATGAAGGTGTGAAACTAAGAGATGTAAGACAAGAACATTAAGTATAAGGTGCATGTATTTCTTATCCTTTTGTACAAAAGGGGTAAGATTTGCTTAATACTCTGTTTAATGTAAATACAATGACTTTTGGCTATGACTTTTCTAAAAACTTCTTTGGGAGGCCTTGATTTTTTTAAAAATAACATTGGTTAATTGGCTCTTTGCTGGCCCTGCATCATATCAGAAGCTCTTTAATTAGTCTAGGCTGCTTGGGATACTTGTATAATAATTTATCCAAAAGTTATGTTTTAAATCAATGTTTCTCAAAAAAAAGTTTCAGATATTTTTATATAATTTTTTTTGTTTCAAAAAGATATTCAAACGAAAGGATCAGATTGCTGAAAATGTTTTAAAACAATCATTAATGCTTTGTATGGGGACATCCTAAAAACTTTAAGACATTACTCTCATAAAGACTCTTGCTCTATGGCACCATCACGCATCCCATTACCTACTATAACACCTAACTATCACATAATACGAGAAAAATGTATCTCAGTTGTTTTTTTAAATGCATTACAGGATAGCTGAAAATAGTTAATGATCAATTCGTACTTCAAACTCTACTGAATATATTTTTTAAGTAACTATTTTAAAACTGATTAATAGAACAAAAATACCAAAAGATTATGCAAAGAACATGTTAATTAACAAAAACATTTCAAACGCTGCTCCTAAAGTCTGCTTCAATACAAGAGCTGGTTAGTACAACATATCCGCCAAATGAAGCTATCTGTTATTATAATGTTACATTTGAAGCAAGGACTCAGTAGCCAGAACACTAATCAAAGCAACAATAATGCTTGACAACCTTTGGTCAGTAGAATGAAAGCTTGAGTTTGGTGAATGCGAAGAAGTGTAGTGACATAATGAATGGACATTAGAGAATGTGAACCAGGCAGGTGTTTTGACAAGAAAGCCTCCTATGTCCGGCAGATTCTAGTTGTCTAGAAAACAAAAATATCCTCTTTATATCCACAGAGAATATGAGAAATGAACTTTTTCTTAAAATTGTATACTGTTACATGAGTAACCTCCAGTACATTGTTGGCTGCAAGGACATAGGGAAGCTATGCAATTGACAACTGAGAAATTGTGGTGGTATTAGACAAGAAGGGTTGTGTTGAAATGGCTGCTAAAAGGGTGAGCAGATTGAATTTACACAAGTAATAGTTAATCAGAGAAGATGACAACAATATTTCATCAAATGCGAAGACAGGAAGAAAAGTATGTGATTTAAGTAGTGTAAAGATGAAAAAGAGAGGTGATAAGACAATAATAAAGTAGCCAATGAGGTGAGAAGACACAATAGTAGCCAAAGAGGTGAGAAGACACAATAGTAGCCAATGAGGTGAGATAAGTAAATAATACTGTAGTCAATGAAATGAAGTTAGAAAATATAGCCTATAAGAAGCAGTGAGAAGTTTCCACTGACCAGTGACCCATCTTCCCCCACACTATTCCTACGAAGTTGTTTAAACTCCTTTCGACTCTTCTTCTCCCTATAGGAAGTGCTGCGTATCCGATCCCTAATCAACTCTTTGGTCTTGGGCCGTGGAGAGTGAGGTCTGGGCGAGGACTCGTTGGTGCTCGGGTTTTGTGAATCGGATCCTTCAAGGTCTGAATGTCGCCACTGGGCAGGTTAGATGAGAGAAGCACACAAGCAGATGTTAATCACTCAACATGCACCAGGACATCCAAGTGTACGGCAAACATCTTGGGCATAAGATGCAATACTTTTTTTCTTTAATTTTAAATACAAATGTAAAGACTGTATGGCTTTTGTAAACTTGTGGAATTAAATATTATGATGTCTTAGTTACTGATATTGGCTGAATTTTGTGTTGCTATGAGTATTTTAAGGTAAATATTTTGACTCATAAACCTGCTTACGTTGCTTTGTGCAAGTGTGCCAGTTAAGCAATTAAATAAATCACTGCTCATTTATAATAAGATTATAAAAGACAGCATTCTTATAGCAGACAGGTGTAAGAAATCCAGCACAATCAGGCATCATTAATGAGCTACTCAAATATCAGGAATTCGTCAAATTAATTTGCTTCAAATTTTATCTAATCAATTATGTCCCTCATTGTCATTGTATTCCCTCTATAAGCTATTCAGGTTATAAACATTTGTAATGATTTTAAAGATGAGGTGTAAAAAATGTCTATTTCAGCACTGGAATAAAATGATCAATCTAATTGTGAATAACACAGTATTAGCAAACTGAAAATAAAACTATAAAAGGAATACAAAAGAGACATTACAGTAACTTGTGTGAGCCAATCATTTAAATTAAGTTCAGGAAAATCAGAAAAAAAGTTGCTTGGGCCTGTAGAACCAATAACTCCTGACAAATATATCTGACATGTTATGATCTGACTGTAAATTACTAACTCTGTAGTTTACACATTAGGTTTATACATTTTCAAATTTAAATTTTAACAATGAAAAGTCTTCTCTAAGATTATCAGTACAAGACTATCTTTAGACACAATATCAGCCAGTCGGTAACCGTATATTAAAAAAAAGAGGGCAACCAGCAACATACTATTAAAGACAACAATATAACTAATGTAGGCTTTAATCTGGCTATTGAAAAACTGATATAATGTCAACAAAAATATTTAATTTTCCATTTTTTGAAACACACTCTACCTTAACTATTTTTTGGTGTCCGCTGAAGTGAATTGTAAAAATCTAAAATACTTATCAACTCAGCAAACATTTCTTATATCCACAAGTCATAAATATTTTGCCTTTTTGAAAAGAAAACATAGTGTGTTACAGCATGATGAAGATGATAAATACATTTAAGTATCCCTGACGTGTTAAAGCAAATGTAACATGTAGATTCTCAAAAACATCCAAACTATCTTCAAGACATGTGTTGGGATTCCAAAGTGAATGTTTTAATATTCAAAAATGTTTGCCTAGCACAATGCCTTCTCTCAGAAACAGCTAAGTTCTTTCCAAATCCAGCATAGCCCAACTCAAGGGAAGGTCAAGTGTTGTTATAGAACATACTGTCTATAATATTAGTTATGTTATTTGATGATGGGGAAAAAGCGATCATGAAAATACCTGACTAAAGATAATGTTGAAGACAAAGCATATGAGGATTTATAAGGAAGTTTGAGTCGGGGAGAAATAGATGTCATCTGGATAAAATATTAATCAGACTGTGAGATGATAACTGAAAGAACTGCTCTACACAAAATTAGCCATTTTTTTCCAAGTACTGTTTCTATAAAAAAAAATATTTAAATATTATGAATAGCATAAAACTATGACAGTTCAAGTTTATATCTGGGAAGATTCAGGAGAATTTCACCTGCTGTACACACAATATTTGTACTAAACTGAGAATCTCTCCGGTACCTAATACAATTTTTTACGAGATTGTTAATGTTTCAAATTAAAATAAGTCAGTTCATGGGTGTTACTCGAAGGCATCATTTTAACCAAAAATCAAATTCAATATAATTTGGATTTTTGTATTTAGGTATCATAACAAAGTGAAAAGAAGAGAGGTACATCATGAGGTACATTATGTGGGAGGAGAATAAAATGCAAATTTTAATAAAGCAATAAAGCTTATACTGATAGTGTATATACTTAAGAATAGCATAAAATAAATGTGGAACCCTTTAAAATATGGGAATGAAAATTGATTTACAGATGATATTGATCAAACTTAAAATAGTATAGGTACTGCTATATATTTTTATATCAGTATATCTCAACATTTTCTAAAAATCTGCACCACCAAATTTATACTTTTTTTTTCTAGTCTCACAACCCTTATGAAATAGTTTATGGTCCAAAACTCAAAATAAAACGTAGAAATACATTTTGAAATAATGGATTCCTATTTTATTAATAGATTTTTTTACTTAGAAAAGTAAATTACATAGATAGAAAAATGTCAAAGCAGAAATTATATATAAAATCATAACTTAAAATCTCCCATGAAATACCAACTGCACCTATTCAGCAACCTAGGCAGGAAACCCTGTTCTTGAGTATGTACGAAAATAATGGGTACTAGATTGAACTAATAAAAGATTCCCAACCCACAGCTGTGTAACTCCATTAAGCTTTACAAATGATTATTTTACGATAACCAGCTGAAAGAGTAAACTAAAAATAAATATTTTTAAGCTTTTTCATTTGTAATTGGTGCAGTAAAGGTTTATTAAAAGTATAATAATATTTCCATTTGTCTCTACAGATCTCTAGAAAAAAGTATTTTTCCATACCATCTTTATTTGAGAACTACCAAATTTATTATTAATTATATGTTGATTATATAACATTTTGCTACAGAAAGGTAAACTTCAATTAAAATTGAATCTTGTTACTAATGAGTTACTAACTCAATAAATTATTTCTTTGTCATCAGCATTTGAATAATATGCTCAAAAATCTTTTATGCAATTTGAAAACTTTGTTCATCAACATGTCAATGTTGTGGGTGGATTAATTTATATAAAATCAAGTTGTGAATTTTAAAAAATGTTAGGAACCTTTGCTCTAGGTATTAAAGGAAACCACTGGGTTTTACAATGTCTATATAAAAGGGGAAACCACTGTGTTCTACCAATTTGAGAAGACAGTAAATTTATTCGCCCTTCATTCCTGTTGTCCCTTCTAAGACAGAAAAGATATAATTTACAAGACAAGTGACACGATTTCTTGACAATAAACCAATTGAGGTCTACTACAAAGAATGAAAAAAAATTTTTTTAATAGAAATATATAAAAAGTACATACTTCCTGGCATAACTGGGACACAACAGTCTGGATGAGGGAACAATTAAAATATAAGATCAGACAATAGTTGATATCTAAAATGCAAAAAAAAATTAAAGGAGTTGGCAGGTATAGCTGAAGAAGGAGAGAGAAAATATTAATGACAATCAGAAATTCTATAGATAATGATAACTTTTGTTCAGCATACAATATTAGTAGGATATTTGATGTCTTGCTCATGAGGTCAAAAGAAAGGTGCTTTTTTTTTGTTTGTTTCAGCATGCCTGCATTTAGCAGTACCTAAATAAATTTAAGAGTGGACTGATTGGGTTCATTTTCAGGAAAGGGGAGAGGATAAGGGTGACAGAATGTGAAGTTCAAGCAAATCATGCAACAAAAGCTCACATGTGACTGACCATTATACCAAAATGACTTTATTAGATGTATACTCTCAGGTGAATTCCTAAATACTTCTTTTTGATATCATATGCATAATCTCAAGTTTAACTTTTAGAACCAAATAGTGCAAAATTCTTTAATTTTGTACTTCCTTTAATTTGATTTGTCAACTTTTTTTCTTTTTAAGCTATACATTTAAGTGTTGATTTGAGAGCTACTTGTGACTCTGTCAAGGTGTTGACATGCTTTATAGTGTGGGTGCACACATGCAAAGAGTTTCATTCTCTACACATTGACAATTGCAAGATTGGACTTAAAACA
The DNA here is from genome assembly GCA_944989445.1 of Ampullaceana balthica. Lineage (NCBI taxonomy): Eukaryota > Metazoa > Mollusca > Gastropoda > Lymnaeidae > Ampullaceana > Ampullaceana balthica. The sequence goes on along the minus strand of CALYLW010000004.1, from coordinate 794,371 downwards.
CTTGAATGTGCCCTAGCTAACATGTAAGCAAATACATATAAACATATTCCTAAAATCCAAGCATGTTGCAGTCAATACTTCAATATGAACACATAAAACTAATCTTTTATGGTTGTTTTCTAAGGTATAAAATAAATGTCTAATACATTTGTTAGCTTCACATGCTGTATAAAACAACTTTTTGCCATTTTTGGCTTCTTACATAAGTACTTAATGCTTGTAAAGCTAAAGATATCGGTATCTGTAGTAATGATGATAATTCTACTACTGAATTTACCGTATGCAAGTCTGAATCACTTCGTTTCACAGGTGTCTCCTCTTGTGTGCGGTACATTTCCTGTCCATCCATAAAACACAAAATAATTTGAGTTTTTTTTTAAATGAGCATTTTCAGGGTATGAAGTATGAACTAAAATTTTGTTGACAACTCCAAATTTAATTGGATTGCATATGACAAAGGTTTGTTAATTCTAGAACAAAAGCTTACTTGTGAGGAAGACTTTGGTTGTTCAGAGAACTCTGGGGTTAGACCTCTTCCAGCAAAGAATGGCCTACAAGGACACACACAAAAAATCATTAGCTATAAAAAAGTACAATAATGAATTAAATGTGACTTAATTTTATTTCTATGACCAATATCTTAAGATAAAATCTAACAAAATAATAACACATTGCAACACAGAATGAATTAGGTCAGATTGAATGAAAAATATGAAGACCTCTGTGTAAAATTTATGCTGACAACATTTTCTAATACAGCCCCCACCCAAATAGCCTCTGAAATAACCAATAGTAATCAAAATTGATGGCTTAAGATTTCCAATTGAAAAATTAAAATTTATTTGATATTCAAATGTTATGTCAGGACTAAATTTCAGGTAAAAAATAATTCCATTCACCTGTATGTTTATCTAATACTAAGAACAAATTGAACTACTTTGCATTTCAGAGAAAAACTTGAAGAGTGCTTTAGCAGCAAATGTAAAGCTTTAAGCAAATACTTCATACAATGTCATGGAAAATGAAAACAAAATTGACATATATGCTGTTGGATGAAATAAAACTTCCTTTGATTCAATATTTTTACAAATAATCACTTGGATTTTCAAACTTTTCCAGGATCTCAATCAAGTCTCAGCAATGCAACTCAAATTACCCTGTGGTTAAAAACTGGATAAGACAAATCCAATCCCAGAAAAAAAAACAATGAAGGCCACCGTCTTGTATAAATTTTTTTGCTAAATATTATGCTAAACTTTCATCCTAAATAATATAAAATGTTTAGATTTCAGATGAGGACTTTTTGCTTTAGGGCAACCCACAGGTTGCACACCTATCAATGTTTTTGTCCTGAGTGCAGTAGTTCTCAAGATCTCAGTTAATGGGACATTAATCTTCCCTAACACTAATAAGTAGGAAATTTAACACACAATATGAGAATAGTGAGATGATGTAGTGGCATCAACAACTTACATTTTCTAAAGCTGGCGATTGGTCATGAAGATTGAGATAACCTATGTTATGTGGCAAATTTGACCCTATTTTGTGCTCAAGGTATTATAGGGTTCAGCAACATAAAAGAATCGACAATATTGTTGACAAAGTGCTAAAACAAAGAGAGGATTAGACGGTTCCACTTCAAAAATGTCTACAAAATAGGGCTGGCGAGTTAAACAAGGTCAAGATAATTGGGTTCTTCTGTATTTTATTCCAATGCATTGTTATATATTGTTCAATAAAAGAGGTGCTATGAACAGTTGACAAGATATTCTTCCAGAACCAGAAAGAATTTAGGTTTCTAAAATCTAGACCAACCTCAATTTTGGCTTTGGTGTTGACATAACACTCATTGTATCTAGCTCTGGACCACTGTCAGAATCTTCTAGTTCATCAAATAGGTCATCAAGCTCTTGCGGGTTAGGGATCTGATCATGATCAGCTTCTGAGTCAAGTGTGGTCAGCACCTGCAAAAGAGACCCACATGACAACTTTAACATATAAATGTATTTTAAGCTTGCTCACCACAGATGACTGCATTCTTTAACATGTTTTCAATGATTGAAACTGTTGCCATTTAAAACATGATTATAATGCCAGACACCTTTACCATCTTGAATATGTTTACAATTTAACACCAACACTTTGAACATTCCCATATTTATACCTCATACATTTTTGCCTACAAAGAGAAAAATTAAAAAAACTACACCAAAAGAATCAATAAATTTCATTTTAACATATGCCAGTCTTAGTTGATTGCTTAAAAATTTGCTCACACATTAGTTATAATATTACATATAATATCTACATGTCACAACTTACATCTTCTGATATTTTGAATCTCCTAAGTAAGGCCCTGAACTTTTGCTTGATGTTCCTTTGCTAAATAAAGAGGTACAAAAAATTCTAGTTCACGTAATGTATTTCAGTGCCATACAAAATATAAAAGTTTTGCTTTAACATAAGGATAATATAGGGAGTGACAGCAATCAGTTGAGTTATAAAAAATTTTTTTTTAAAGGATTGGAGCAAACCTTTACAAAGATAGCAATGCAAAGAAAAAAAGCAAACAAAATTCATCTGCAGCCTATTAACAGTAAAAAAAATAATTAAATAAGATTTTTTTTAAAATGTATTTGTTGTATAGAGACCGCAACATTTACAATCTTTAAAGATTTCATATTTTTACTTCATAGTTTTTAGTTATTACAAATCTTGTAACCCAAATACAGTGGGACCCACTTAACTCGAGCCCTGGTTAACTCGTCAGCTCTATTAAGTCGACGTTTTTTTTGGAACCGCCAAATTCTCTCTTTGTCTTTGCATTTTTTCATCGGTTGATTCTATTTTTTAAGTCGCTGAGCCTTAATATTTCGAGCACAAAAGAGTGCCAAATTTGCAACTTAAAATCGGTTAGCTCGATCCCCGTCTGTTCGCCTAGCAATGCACTTTGGCATTTTTAGTTCAAAACAGTGTTGACATCTTGCTTTCTTTGAGACTTCTGGCTATTGTGTGATTCTACGAGATTTCCATAAAAATTACCGGATGTTTTTACTTTCAATTTGAATCCGTGTGTGAATGAGTATGTATTCACCAGAGGTACTCCAAAATCGCGTTAGTGGTCTTTAATCCGTCATTATTTTGCTGTGCATATTATTATTATTAAACTTAATTCATTTTCTGATGCATTAATCCTTTTATTTTTTAAGATAAACGAATATCTTTAGAAAAGAAAATAAAGGTTTGTATCGAGAATCAACGGTGGTTTTTATATAATTAAATAAAAAATTATTATTATTTTAAAAGTTTGTTGTTGCTTTGTTACAAGTAAGATACGTGACTGTGACTAACACGCACGTGACTGTAACTAACACGCGCGTGACGGTGAAATCAAATCATTTTCTTAATATTCTAGTATATATAATATACACGTCATCACTGTTGTAGGTCGAATTCTGATAAGGTCAAGGCCGCATTTGTTACTATTTATATTACAAGTTACACGTATCATTTGATTGACGGAGGAAATTCTAGTGCGATCTCATAGTGACAGATATCCTGCACGTCAAAAGCATTAAACTTAAAATTACCATATTGATATGTTTATTTTTTTTTAATTTGCCGATTTGACAGGCATTGCAAACACGCGCCATGAGGCGAGGCAAAAATTTTTACCTTTAACGCATGCGCAGACAATTATAAACTGGTAACTTTTTTTTTATTAAATGGAATTGAAACGACCACAGAGACGTAATCAAAGTCATTTACTTCGGCAAAAAAAATATATATATAAAAATTCCCGACTAGTCATAACTTTTCCCGACTAGTCATAACTTTTCCCAACTTTCAAGACCGGGAAAATTATTTTAAGAATTCCCGACTGAGTGGGAACCCTGGGCTATATTTTAATGGTCCTTAAAAATGAACGGTCTTAACAACCTTAGGAAAGAGTGAAGAAATATTAGGGTCCCGATATTCCGATACGATTCCAATTAATCGTCCCATCACTAATTAACGCACATCATGTATATAATTATAAAGAAATTTCAAGCGCATGTTAATATTTTGCCACCATATTGGTTATCGTTTAACTCGATGATCAGTTATCTCGGCGCCATTTTTCCTACCCCGAGGCTGTCGACTTAAGCGGGCCCCACTGTATTTTAATGTGCATGCATATCACTCACTGTGACAGCAGGCCTAGCCTTTGATCTGCTGTGCTTCCTTTGTCTTGCTCTTGGCTCTGTCATTGTTGGTTCACTATCACTCATGTCATCATTTGAAGAATCATCATTATATTCAGGCCCATCATCATCATCACTGTCATTATCAATATCAGGTGATCGATCTAGTAAGGGTGCAACACAAATACTACTGTAAAATCAGCAAGGAACTAAAAAAGCTGAGTGTCATGAGAGAGCTATCTTATAACAAACATCCTTGTATGATAATCCTTTTTATTTATTGATTTTAAAAAATATATATGCTGCATTTATCTCTAAATATACATCATGAACTGGCCAAAAACAAGGAATTTCTTACTTACCAACATCTGAAGATGTATTTTTCCTGTGGCCATTTATCTCATGATCAACTGGCTGGCTGGTGAGCCCAAGCAAAACAAGATTTGCAACCGGATTGGTTTGTTCTTTCACATCGCTATACAGACTCAACTCCCTGTCCATTGAACACTGTAGGACCTGTTCATTAAAAGATGGATTTGCTTATAGTCATTAAAATCAGATTTGCAAGAAATAAGTTTAAATATGAGAGCTTTAAAGTTACCTAGTGCTAGCAACAGCTAAGGTTTGAAAATTTAAAGCTGAGCAATAATTACATAGTATTAAGGAATAATTATGTCTTTGTAGAAATCATAATTACCATCTTTGTGTAAATAATTTAATAGCCCATTATAATATACTATTAGTTTAATAACAAAATTACTATTTAAAAAATCAATTTTTATTGTGCTCATAAAGTTATGAAGGTCACAATTACCTGGGACATATTTACTTGTCCAACAGCCAAAGTTTTGAACCCCAAGAAAGTTCTATTTTTGTATTTTTTCCTTCGTTGAAGCATAACATGCAATCTATTGCCATCCCTTTTGAGAAAATGAGGATACTGTGGAAGCAAGAAACAAAAACATTTTAATCTGGGATTATTTAAAGCTATTTTAATGTAATTCTACAATATATTAACAGTACACAGTACTGAATATTTAACACAGAAGTGTTATTTTGAATATTTTAAGCAGCACATGTCTAGAAATCCTGAATGAAACCAATGTTCCCTCTAAGCTGCAGGGCTGCGCATATTTCTTATCGATGCAACATAACAGTTTAGAATTACTGCGCAGCAAATTTTGATAAGGATACTATAGTATCTGAGCTTTTGGGGTGTAAAATTTTTGACAAAAAAAATGGATGCTGTGCAACTTTGCACACCATTTTTTTTTGCACCAGAAACCTTAGCCTTAGAGGGAACATTGCATGCAACTATATGAAATTGTTTTTTGTGTATTTAAACAAAGTTGGTTATTTTTAGTGGCGGTCTTAACCATAGAGACTCGTGTGCTTTGCCGGGGTGGCGGCGAAGTGGTAGCGGGTCGAAGTAGGGAAAATTCCACACCGCCTTGTGAGGTCACTTTTAGTTGGAGCCATTTTGGACTGTGCTAAAGACCGTTCCGGGGGGGGGTCTCTCAGCTGTTAGGTCCCTTGGGGGCGAGAGAGCTGAGGGGGTTTTCCGGGAAGACCGATGAAGAGCATTAGGCTCGGGGCTGCTGATTTTCTTTCACATGTAGGATCATTAGTGGTACAACACAAGGCACTAGTTTCAAAAGTATTTATAAGGTTTATCACCTGAAGCGAGAACGAGAGGTCTAGATCAGTGTCCAGTAATCCCCCAGGAGGCACTCTAATCTCATTAGACCGTAATATCCTCTTGGAATTCTAAATAATGAAGATTAAAATGTTACATGGATTATATGAATTGTGTTTCAGACAGAATCTAAAGTCATAATAATAAACTAAGACATCATTATTAAGCCTAGAATAATAGAAGTAGAAATTTTGTTTGCATAGATCTTGAGCTAAAATTAGAACTGTGATGTTTTTTTTTGTGTTTTTTTTTAAATTGTGCTACCTGCATTTTTACAGCTATTAGAAGTGATGTTAATTCTGTTTCTAGAGGGCGTAGCACCATGAGTCTGGTTAAAGTAAGACTGCATAACCTGAGGAGATTATAAAAAATATAACACACTTAAGATTATTGTCTCAATGTAGTTGTATTTAACTTCAAACTAGGTAGGAAATAAATTATAATACCCAGCAGGTCAAAATACTTAATTAATTGTCATTTTCAATTATGAACTAGAGGATAAAGTTAATCATTTGCTATAAATTGTCAAGCTGTCTGATCTAGCTGCTGTCAATTCAACAGAATAGTTTTCTCTGAGTAACTAATTGACTTAATTGACCAAAAATATTGAACATATAATTATAAAATATATTATTTCAATTCTAAAACTAAAATCTAATATTTTCCATTTCCATTCCATCAAATAAAAAATGAAATTGTTAGGCCCTACTTATAAATAACTAGTTTAGAATTTCTTTATATACATGATGTGGGTTAATTAGTGATGGGACGATTAATCGTAATTGTATCGGAATATCGGGACCCATTTCTTCACTCTTTCCTAAGGTTATTAAGACCGTTCGTTTTTAAGGACCGTTTAAGTTTAAATATAACCCTTTATTGCGTTAGCGCAGTTTTTTCCCCTAGTACATAACTATAACGAATTCATCTACTCCTGCCCGCCATGCCGCTCGCGACATCGTATTGCCGTGATTCCCAGATTGAGCGATATGGTGTGGGAGATTGAGAGTGGGGGTGGGTAAACTGTCTGTAGTCTGTTATATTATATATTTTAAAATCTGGGGAGCCTTGTTTACAGTATGCACCCTATGATTTTGGTATTGTCCCATCACTAGCGTTAATAAATGAGAATGTACATGCACATGTTTTTGGAGGTTTTTTTTCCACAAAGGCGTTGTCGTTATTTGTTTGTCTATCAGACTATCATGACCTATATATGACTCATGACAAAAAAGCTAACTCTTCTCTATAAAAAGGTACTAAATTAAATTAGGAACTCCTTTTGAACCTTCAACTTTGACACATTTTAATTAATTCTAACCAATAGTTAAATGGCTTTTGCACATGGCCACTTCTTATGAATGAAACAATGAGAAAAAAGCAGTAGTAATAGAGTCAAAATGAGGTTGAAGGATGAATGGTTGCCAATGACAACAAGTCTGCACACGGTACATTTTGTTATTCCATATGAAACTAAATGTTTTAGACATGCGATTCTGCGTGCATCTTTGCTATTGGAGCAATTACGTAATACTCGGCATCGGCATCACTTACGCGGCCGTTAAGTAATATTTTCAAAAGCTGGCGATTTAAGTTAGTAGCACAGCGCTGAGAGCTTAACGCTCACCAGCAGACCCGCGAGACCGAAATTCGATGTGTGGCCTTGGTTATAAAAAATCGATAACTAACATTTTCAAAAGCTGGCGATTCGCACAGTACCAGAAGCAACACAGCGCTGAGAGCTGAACACAAGCGGGCTGTGACGTTACCAGCAGACCTAGCGCCCTTGGTTATAAAAAATCACATCTAACATTTTCAAAAGCTGGCGATTGGTCATGGGGATCGAGATAACCAAGGCTAAATACTAAATGGCAAATTTGGCCCTCTTTTGTGCTCGAGGTATTACTAGTATTAGGGTTCGGCGACTTAAAATAATCAAATTAACCAAGCTGAAAATGCAAAGACAAAGAGAGAATTTGGCGGTTCCAATAAAAAACGTCGACTTAATAGAGCTGACGAGTTAACCGGGCTAGAATTAAGTGGGCTCTACTGTACTAAATTATATAATATTAGTATTAGTATATGAATTGCCATTTCATAATATAATGAAATAATCATTAATAATTTCAAAGCCAATGCCAGCCAATAGTAATAGTAATAATTAAATAGTAATAGCCTATTATTACTATTAAATAGTCATAGGCCCGTAATAGGCAATAGCCTAGGCCTAGGCAGCATAGGGATGATAGGCCAATGATAGGTCAATAAATTAATCAAATAGTACTTGACTTGACTATACTAATAATATTGAGTTATATTGTCAGTGTTTTGACAAAATAAAGGTACATAAACTGCGCATGTTGGTTTTGCTTCATTAGTTTGGGTTATTTACTCTCTCCCCCACCCACCCATTTTTAAATTTAATTTTAAAATGGACTGGAAAATAGTGATAAGAATGAAGCTAGCCGCTACCGTCAAAAATAAAATACTTAAGTAAGCACATAAAAATAAATAGTATAGTCTTTAGAAGTGTTTTATCACTATTTAAAGGCTTATTCTTAAAAACTCACCTAGGTATGCAATTCGGTGAGGTTTTTTCTACCTCCCATGTAGCAAATAACTTCATTGGGACTGGTTGGTCACCAGACCCGATACTGCGGACTCCCTTGTCCGCCATGTTTACAACTTATTACTTGATTCATAAAACATCAAATAAAAGGAAGTCGAAGCAAAATAAGACAAATCAAATGTGCAGTGTCTATAAGTCGGAAAACCTTCTGATTTCAAAAGTAAACTTCTATTTGAAAGAACTGACATAAACCGATTGTGCTTTCGTGGTTATTTCGTCAAAGGTTTTACGGTTTTACATTTTATATTTTAAAATTTGTTTAAAATATTATGGTTGTTGTTATGTGTCCTTTAACTAATGGACAGTAACTCTCTATTCCTGCATGTCAGTATCAAAGTTTCTTTTCAATATCAAAAAGAGGGTTATGGATCACATCTGCGTAAGTTTGTCTTTTTTGGTGGTAATCTAACAATGGTGACCAGCTGACAGTAATATGGGATAATTTCTTTTTAATGATTTAGACCAGGGGTTGGTGAACTTATTTGGCTCTACGGAACACGTATTTGGAAATGTCTCCCCTGAATAATAACCCAAACACCTTGGAAAATTCGACTAACGGAGGTTGGAAGCCAAAAAATCTTTCGATATAGGGACGTTTTCAACCTTAGCATAGTTCGACTTCGGGGCCGTCCATAAATGACGTCATGCGATTTTACCCCCCCCCTCCCTACTTATCACACGTTGACACAAAAACTTAGACCCCTCCTCCAATATGACGTCACAAAGCTGTGCAGGCCCCCCCCCAATAAAAGACGATTTCCTATTTAAAAATGGGTATTTTACCAAACACTTTTTGTTCATTTCAGTATGTATTTAGTGTAAGACTGCACTCTAATATCGTAACACGCGTGAAGCCATGTAAAACGTCATTAAATAAACTGTAGGCAATCAATGCTTTCGAGGACTAATTCGATGGTGTAAACATCTATACCAGGACGGATGGAAATCTATACAACATCAGCCGGCTCCGTGCGAAGAGAAAAGTGGAAACTGTTTTAATTAGAGAGTTGCTCTTCGCGGATGACGCAGCCCTTACCTCACATTCAGAGATAAGTCTCCAACTTTTGGTCAATAAGTTCTCAGAGGCATGCAAGGATTTTGGTCTAACGATAAGCCTCAAAAAGACCAACATTATGAGACAAGGAACAGACTGCTTCCCAGCAATCTCCATTGAGGGAAACACCTTGGATGTCTTCGAGGATTTTACCTACCTTGGCAGTAACATCATAAGCACACTCTCCCTGGAAAAGGAAATTGAAACCAGAATCGGCAAGGCTGCATCATTAATGGCTAGGCTGAATCAAAGAGTGTGGAACAATGCACAGCTCACCGATAGGACGAAAATCACTGTGTACCAGGCCTGCGTGCTCAGCACACTCCTCTATGGCAGCGAGTGCTGGACGACCTATGCCAAACAAATAAAGCAACTCAACAGCTTCCACTTACGATGCTTGCGCAGGATTCTGCACATCAAGTGGCAGGACAAGATCACGAATGTCGAGGTTCTCAGAAGGAGGCATATGCTGAGCATGCACTCAATCCTGAGTGAGAGGCGCCTGCGGTGGTTGGGTCATGTCCGCAGGATGAGCTCGGAGCGCATTCCAAGAGCCTTGCTTTACGGCGAGCTGGCAACTGGTATGCGGAAAAGAGGACGCCACTGCTTGCGCTTCAAGGATGTCTGCAAGAAAGATATGACTCTGGCGCAGATTGACCATAAAACGTGGGAGACCATTGCTGAGGAGCGCACCTCCTGGCGGGCAAAAGTGCGCGAGGGCATTCAAGTCGCGGAAGCTTCCCTTATAACCAGGAGCGAGGAGAAAAGGGCCAGGAGAAAGAGGAGCAAGAGGAAACGCCATCATTCCATGAGGATGGACGTATGCCATAGAGGGCAATCAAATATTTAAGTGGAACTTTTATTTAAAGTTGACTTCACATTCTTAAACACCCCCTCCCCCTCGTCACAAAAGTGACTCCCACCCCTTTTTTATAGGTGCGTGATGTCATTTATGGACGGCCCCTAATAAGAAGTCATAGTTTTTGGGGGTGGGAGTTTTGTTTGTTTGTTACACTTACATAAAAGTACTAACATCCAAATTAAATAATAAATTTCGTAAGAATAACTATGTTTGAATAAGGATTCCAAGATAGGAGGGTTTGTAGTATCGAGCAGTGCGTTTGATCCATATTTGTGGCATGTCAACAGAGTTTAATGTGACTTAATTCAATTTATGGATTGGTAGACACCGGGGGTATGAATGGGGGAGGAGGGGGTTGGGCGGATCAGTGTGTGGAGGGGGAGGGGTGGATTAGTGAGTTGGGGGGTGGGTGGATCAGTGTGAGGGGGAGGGGTTGGGTTGATGAGCGTGTTAGGGAGGTGAGGGTGTATCAGTGAGTGGGGGAGGGGTTGATCAGCGTGTGAGGGAGGTGTGGTTGAATCAGTGAGTGTGAGTGTTTTGTGTGAGGGTTGAGTTGTATCACTTCAGCTGCACCATTTCACGGCGTCTAGTTACACCAGATCTTAAGATTAATAAACTTTCAGAATGTTATAATAAAATATTTATATACTAGCGTATCACCCGTCAAAAATGACGGAAGTTTTCAAAATAAATACACATCAGATTTAAAATATAATGTAATACAGAACTTTCATTTATTTTATTAATTTTTATTTGATTCATTTATTATCATATTGAACAATTTTATGCGGAATGTTCGAAAAGAGTTATATCTGGTGCAGTAATTTTTGGTGCGCACTATTGAACAAATCAGCATTACATCCAAGAAGCATTACATCCATTACGGGAATTATGTATGTTGATAGTTCTGTTAATTGGGTCTTCAACTTCAATCCCGGTAAAAGATTGCAAATTTAACATGTTTAAATTTTAAAGCTCTCCATAATCACTCCAAAATTTCAGATCGATCGAATTTACCGTAATTAAATTAATGCATTTTTAGTTTATCTCTAAATAGCTCAATGTAGCGTCTGTTGTTCTCGCCAGCCATCGATGACCACACCTCGGTTTTACATCAAGGGGATATCAGTCGGTTTGAGTCTTTAAATGTTTGTTGCGCTATGGGTATTACATTGAACATATCAATGATCAATTGTGATCAATATTTTGAGTTCTGTATCTTATATAAGGGATTTATAGTCAAAAACTTTGTTTTAACGGGGTTGTTTAACTTAAAAAACTGCATATGTAATAAAATTTACGTGGGTGAAACAGGTCGTCGTCTTGGAGATCGGTTTCAAGAACACCTGTATAATAATAATATAAATAAACAGGCTCAATGTCCAGTGTCTAAACATTTCAACAGTGTTGACCATGACGGCATTTCAGATATTGCAGTTACTGGTATTTTATATGCAAGCAATACCCATGATAGGATCCTTCGTGGAAAATAGACTTATAAAACGATTTGGTACGTTGGCTCCATATGGAATTAACCAAATTCACAATTTTACCTAACTGCAGAATCTTTTTCCCCGTTGTGGTTTTCACTGTAGCTTTAGATACTTCCTCCTTTTTCCTATATCCTGTGTCCTTGTTTGTTTTTCCTTTCTTTTTATTTTACATAAATATTTTTAATTATCTTATGATATGATGTTTTAATAATGTAGATATTACTTATGTAAGTACATATCTTATGTTATTGTACTGATGAAGGCATTAGCCGAAACGTCTATTTTCGTTATTAGTTTAAAATAAAGCTTAAATTTAATATTTTCATGGCACAAATTTTTTTGTGTATTTTGTATTTTAATATAAATATAATGCCCACCGTGTGACAGATTAACCTAAAGATTTAAAGATCGGGAATATATTTTTAAAAAGTATCGTCAATATAATACGCACCGCACCGCGCAACAGGACAATATTAAAAAGGTTGTTCAATATAATACGCACCGCGACACATAAGCACAAAAATTAACATGCTACATAGAGATAAATAATAAATAGATTTAATCTAAAAATTCATTAATTTAATTTCAGTACAGTTGATCGATCTGAAATTTTAATAGATCATTTTTATCGTCGGCACGAGTCTGCCTGCAAAATTTCAGCTCGCTAACATTCGAGGAAGTTGGTTAAAAATTGATCCAAAGTTTTTTCGGCAAGCAAGCAAACATTCAGACGCCACGAGTTAATATAAAGGATTTAATCCTCACAAATAGTGCTAGTAGGCAGCTATTTAATGTATGCAATAACCTCAGAGGGAGTGGTAAAGCTAAGGTCCTTCACTCTGTAAATCCCTTGCTTCAGCAACAAGATATTTTTAAAAATAGTTTTAATTTTTACCAACAAAATAGCTCAAATTTGTGCTAAACTTGACAGACCGGTGTTACCACCTATTAACTTATCTCCCTTTGCTGTGGGTTGACATGTTTCAGGAAATGAGGTCAAAAGTGTTATTCTAAAATTGAAATCAATGTCCTGTTCTCTAGTTCCCATCCCCACTCCACTATTGGTTGAGTCATTACATCACTTACTCCCAACAATAACCCTTATAATAAATGAGAGTCTATCATCTGGTACTTTTCCTTATTGTGTAAGTCTGCTGACATTAAACCCTTGCTGAAAAAACATGGTTTAGATCAAAACAATTTGAACAACTATCAACTCTATCAAATTTTTCATTTTTATCAAGTCATAGAAAAACTCGTCTTAAAATTAAAACAACTTTTCATCTATGCATTAAAAAACTACAGAAAGTTCAAAATTCAGCTGCCAGGCTAGTTCTTAAGGCACAAAAAACACGACCATATTACTCCGCTACTTTACTCACTTCATTGGCTACCTATACAAGCTCAAATTGATAACAAACTGTCCGTTCTCTGTCACAAATTCTTTTCTGAATTATGCCCTTCATATCTTACTGAATTTCTCTCTGTCTACTCACCCACTCGTCAGCAAAGCTCTTCTGCAGACACACATATTCTCTCTTTTCCTAAGACAAGCACTAAACATTTGGCGAAAGGTCTTTCTCTTTTTGTGCCGCCAAACAATGGAATTCTCTACCATTACACATCCGCAGTATTCCAACTACTAAGGCTTTCAAGACTGCACTAAAGACACATCTCTTCAAAATTTATTTTCAAAATTAATTACACACCACATTTCTTTCAACAATAAACATAACTTATGTGTACCAAAACTGTCATTTATGTGGTTGTTAGGATATGAATGTTTATTAAATGCATTAAAGATTAAATTAAAGATTAAATAAAATACTTTTACCCACCCCCCTTGCCTTTTTTTTTGAGACAATACATCAAAGAGTATTTCATAGTATGTAAAGTAACTGATGACACAACAAAACCATACTTTGCCTCTGGTAATAACCTTTTTTAGTTCAACTTGGCTGAATTTTAATAAAATTAAAATGCAACTGCAACCGTAAAAATTATTTATGAAATATAGATCATAATTAATTATCAATTATAAATATCATTAACCTTTATTAACAGCTCAATGAAAATGTCAGATTGAAAAACAAATAATTAACAATTTTACACTAGGATGTATTGGCTAAATAATTGTCAATATGTATATGAAATCATAGGAAAAGTGATAATGATAAATTTGGTAATTAAAGAAAATTATATTTTGATAGATTCAATGCTGACTGACAATAGCTGTTTAATTGCAATTAAAAGAAAGTTCTAGATTCATTTATGACTAATTATTGTTCATAGTTTTTGTAAAACCTTTTCAAAAGAATCATAAATGTCTAAATCCTTAATGACCCTTTGCTAGCACCAATAAGTTACATCTTCTACTAATTATGAAATCCTTTCCAAATCACATTTTAAAATTTTTCTTCTAAATGAGTCCTTTTGTACACTATATGCCTGAACTGAACTTTTTTTTCCAAAAGATATCATATTTGAACTTTTTTTTCTCCTAAGTGTGTCCTTTTATGTTTAGTTAAGTCATTAGACTGTGTAAAAACTTTCCCACAGACATCACATTTGAAATCTTTTTCTCCTAAGTGTGTCCTCTTGTGTCTAGTTAGGTTACAAGACTGTGTAAAACCTTTCCCACAGACATCACATTTGAAATGTTTTTCTCCTGAATGTATCCTTTTGTGATCTGTTAGGTGACTAGACCGTGTAAAACATTTTCCACAGACATAACATTTGAAAGGTTTTTCTCCTGAGTGTGTCCTTTTGTGTATAGTTAGGTTACAAGATTTTGCAAAACCTTTCCCACAGACATCACATTTGAAAGGCTTTTCTCCGGTGTGTGTCCTTTTGTGTCTAGTTAGGTTATAAAAATCTGTAAAACCTTTCCCACAGACATCACATTTGAAAGGTTTTTCTCCGGAATGTATCCTTTTGTGTCTAGTTAGGCTATGAAACTCTGTAAAAACTTTCCCACAGACATCACATTTCAAAGGATTTTCTCCTGAGTGTATCCTCTTGTGTATAGTTAGGTGACCAAAATTTGAAAAACACTTCCCACAGACATCACATTTGAAAGGTATTTGTCCTGAATGTGTCCTTTTGTGATCTGTTAGGTGGTAAGAATGTGTAAAACATTTCCCACAGAGATTACATTTGAAAGGTTTTTCTCTTGAGTGTGTCCTTTTGTGTTTAGTTAAGTCATTAGACTGTGTAAAGCATTTGCCACAGACATTACATTTGAAAGGTTTTTCTCCTGAGTGTGTCCTTTTGTGCTAGTTAGGCAGGTCGACTGTGTAAAACATTTCCCACAGACATTACATTTGAAAGGTTTTTCTCCTGAGTGTGCCCTTTTGTGTATAGTTAGGCAACTGGATTGTGTAAAACCTTTCCCACAGACATCACATGTGAAAGGTTTTTCTCCTGAGTGTGTCCTTTTGTGTATAGTTTGTTGATTAGAATGTGCAAAACCTTTCCCACAGACATCACATTTGAAAGGTTTTTCTCCTGAGTGTGTCCTTTTGTGTATAGTTAGGTAACTGGATTGTGTAAAACCTTTCCCACAGACATCACATTTGAAAGGTTTTTCTCCTGAGTGTGTCCTTTTGTGTATAGTTAGGTAACTAGAATGTGTAAAATCTTTCCCACAGACATCACATTTGAAACGTTTTTCTCCAGAGTGTGTCCATTTGTGTCTAGTTTGGTGACTAGAATGTGCAAAACCTTTCCCACAGATATCACATTTGAAAGGTTTTTCTCCTGAGTGTGTCCTCTTGTGTCTAGTTAAGTTACAAGAATGTGTAAAACCTTTTCCACAGACATCACATTTGAAAGGTTTTTCTCCTGAATGTCTCCTTTTATGATCTGTTAGGTGACTAGACCGTGTAAAACATTTCCCACAGACATCACATTTGAAAGGTTTTTCTCCTGAGTGTGTCCTTTGGTGTATAGTTTGGTGACTAGAATGTGCAAAACCTTTTCCACAGACATCACATTTGAAAGGTTTTTCTAATACTAATACTTGTGTTTTATTCTCTATTAGTTGATTGGCAATATCAGATGTTTTATGTTTCATATTTTGTAAAAGATATTTGTCCACTTTTTCCTTACATCCCTCCTTTAGCTTCATCTGACAATGGTGATCATTGTGTTTACTTCTCATGTGATTCCTGAGATACACTTGATCTGAAAATGTAATTTTACAAAATTTGCACTCGAAAATGTCTGTAAGTGTAAGACAAAATACAATGAAAAGTTGACTCTTCAATTTATTGAAAATAGGGTAAACAAATAAATTAAAAATTATTCAAAAGGTTAAAAAATGTGAAACAAATGACTTGTGTTGTAGACTCGATTATAAGAATTTGGTTCTACAAGTATAAGTAGATAATTATAAATGACCCATAAATATTCTATGTAACAATAAGTCAATTAAATTTATCTAATGGACACAAACAACCATTATTTCATAAGTTGAAAAGATTTAAATAGTATCTAATAATATAAAGTATAAAAATAAGAGCATACCATCGACTGATCTCAATCCATCCTCCTGACTAGGATCAAACACATGATCAATGCTTGTTGGAATGATTAAGTTATCTACCCTTGGTAGGTCAGACACCTTTGATGAAGTTATTTGGCCATCTACGCCAATAGTTTGAATATCTATACCCAACTCCTTTGCATAACTGTCACCATAGTAAACCTGATAGCAATTCAAATACATCATTTTTAATCATTTTATGCCTGATTATTGATTATACATAAAACATCATTGTGGAGTACCTGGGGTGGAATAATTGAGAGTGGATGTTGTGTTGGGTGTAGAGCAATGGAGTCCAGATTTAATGAGATAAGTGATCAAAGGACTAAACATTGGAGGAGGGACAGTTCTGATGTATAAGAAAATAGTAGATTAAAGTGGCCAGGGGATGCTACCGGGTGTGACCACTTTTAATGGCCTTTGGTGTGTTGAAAATTTGTAGTTTAAATCGGCCAGGGATGTTAATGGACTACCGCGGTTAGGGTTCCAATTACAGGTCAGACTCCACGCTAATTTGTATAAATGAAAGATGTTTACGTTGGCTTAGCATTTTATGTCTAACAACCAATAGGCAGTGTAGGAGTGCAAGGAATCATTTGGGGAGCTAAATAAGGGGAACATTATTGGGAACGACATTTGGAGGGCGCTCGGACACACTCACCCTACCTACCAGGGTAGAGTTGACGGAGACTGGAATGCACAAGTTGACAGAATGTTACAGAGGAAGTGTAGCAGTCAGATATACTGATGAATTAAAGTGTAATAACTACTCAATTGATGTCTTTGTTTGGTAATGATAAGAAGGAAAGATGACATGTGCCAAGGTCCTTTACATTATCCAGTTTAAAGATTAAATTAATGAAGCGCTTTTTCCACTCCACTATACTGATTACTTTCTAAACATAAAAGAAGAAGTAAAGGACATGCAGTGATTTGTAATTTCATATGGCTGACCAATTTAAGGATGTATTTAACACTTGCAAACCTGTGTGAACAAAATATGAAAAATGTTTATTTTTCTACTTAGGTCCTTTAGGAAAAAAATTCAAAGTCTTAGTATGAATAAAAAACAAAAGCAATTATTGTATATTTAGAAAGTCTCTCTTCAAATAAATACATGCACCTTGAGTTTGAGTCCACTGAAAGAGGTAAATAAAATATGGACATTTAAAACCAACTAGAGTGACTGGTCTACATGCTATTATTGCTACTTTGTGATTGTCAGGATAATAATGCCAAAAGTTATTTGTAAATAATATACAGATCTTTTCTACTCATCATGCCATAATCAACTAATCAAGTGTAAACTAAATCAATAAATCCCCTCTTCCCCCTCATATCTAAACAGAGCATGCATCTTGTAAAATAGAACTTCATCATATAATCTATTTCTTCAAAACTTATAATTGCTTGATTAGAATGAAGTCTTTTAGTTAAAATGTAATGAAAAGTCTTTCAATAAAAAGTCACAGTAACCATATCTTTTAAATGTTATACCAGTAATTCTGTTCCAGGAAAAACATCCTTGTGTGTTCTGTAGTAGATTTCTCCTTCATGTTGGTAGGCAGTTACACACTGCTCATCTTCATTCCTTGCACAATTAACAAACCTCATCCAATTAGAGTAGCTGGGGTCACTGGCATTAACAAAGTGAGAAGCCTTGCTATCTTTGAAGATCTAAATATTTTAATGATATGATGACACTTTAATTAAATATTTAAGGCTTCCAGGATAATATTTAAAATACATTTCTTAAAAATTGGTGCCCAATAAATATAATCAAATGACAATTCAGTCAAGGTACAATGCACATTTTCACCTGCAAGCAGCAGACTCCTACATTATGGGATACAAAGAAATCTACTGGAACTGATAAGCACCAATCTAAATGGAAAAGTCTTTGTAAGTGGGGCACGGTGGTCGAGTGGCATGCGCGCTCGGCTGGCGTACCGATGGTCACGGGTTCGAATCCTTGTGAAGGCAAAGATTTATAACCGGGGCCTAGGGCGTCCCTGAGTCCACCCAGCTCCGAATGGGTACCTAACATTAGTTAGGGAAATAAAGACGGCTGGGTAATGCGTGGAACCCTTATAGCCGAGGCTTGTGAACGCTGCATCACTTGCAAACAGACCGGCATGGTCTGTGGACGCATTAATCTTCTGTATAGAAGGAGCGTCTGTATAGATAAGACAAGATAAGACAAATGGCCTATGCAACAGGATGGGTTAAAAGGTTAGTGGTAAAGTTGCTTTGGAAGACACTAAAACTTTCATCACTATTTGGCTTTAATTACTCACTTCTACCTTTGTGTTACATAACATTGTCTGAAACATGATTTCAAATAGTGGGTGGATTCATGCTCAGGTCTAGGAAAATGTGTTCTGTCGATCATATTAATGCAAAAATATTTCAAGATTAACTATAACCTATTTCTGCAAATGACTTGAGAAAGCCATCATGTCCTTTGGCGCAATAAATATATGCTGTCATTTCATAGACTAACAATGAACAGTTTCTCTGTGTTGCTCAGAAAATATTCAGCTTACTGATGAATCTCTTTTATAAATATCAAATTATAGTGCATTCCAAAAAATATTTTTAAGTACTCCACTGAATTGCTAATGACATAAATAATATTTATAGGCCATCAACATAGTATATTTCCCACGAATTCACATGATCCTTAATCTCAAACTAGGAATTTAAAGTATCATCATTTTGAGTATTTTTATCCCTTCACAGATTATTTTGATCATTTTAAATATTAGAGTGCATGTATTTTAGGCACATGATGAATTTTTAGATACAGCTTAACATACAAAATCAACATTGATGTAGATATAAGGGGCCGTCCATAAATGACATCATGCGATTTTGGCAGATTTTTGACCACCCCTTGTCACTCTTCGTCACAAAAACTTAGACCCCCCTCCAATATTACGTCAGAAAGCTTTGCAAAAAAAGCCGAGGTATCTAATTGACATTAAGCATGTTTTAAATTATTTTTTTTGACATTTAAATATGTATTTAGTGTAAGTCTGCAATCTATTTAATATCGTAACTAGGGGTGTAACTGATTCAAAATTTTAAAATCCAACCGGAGCCGGATTTGGACAGATTTATGAAGTTAAATCTAAGGTTCGTTGGTTCGTGGTCAAAGTAAAAAAAAATCTTGAGCCAAGTTGCACAGCATCCATTGTTTGTGCAATACTACACAATTTGCTGCGTGGTTATTCTAAACCACTGTGCAGCGTCGGCCAGAGCAGAGAACTGCGCAGCCGCGCAACCACGCAGCTTAAAGGAAAAATGTGGAGCGGTGGTAACTTTTTAATTGATAAACTTTACATACTGACAACTTTGTACATCTTATTAAAATCAATTTTTCTGCTAGGCCTACACAAGAAACACAAGGGAATGGAATGGAAAGGGCGCCAGTTTGTTAAATTTTTTCAGCAAGGCGCGTCAACACCTGTGGGCGGGTGGTAACAATTATTACATCACCAACCATTTACAAACCAAACCTTTAACTTTTCAAATTTAAATTAAGCCAATGTTATTTTCAAACATTTGTTTTGTACAGATTCAAAAAAAAATATAAAAAAATTCATTTATTTTTTTGTTCTTACAGTAAATATCTTTGAACAACTAAAATATACTTTAAAAAAAATTCTAGGTACTTTTTTAACACGGTCGCAATAGGAGTTGAGGAAGGATTAAGAGGGAGGGGGTAGATTTTAAAAATTAAAAAAAAATATATAAAAAAACATTGGCTCGTCTCAACTGGTAACTTACTATTGTCGGCATATTTCAAAGACTTGTTAACTTCCTGTCATCGATTCATTTAAAGAACCAAAATCATTTTTTGTGTTTTATGATTTTTGTTTCATGTTCAGAGGAAAAAGTTGTATCAAAATACCTTGTAGTTTGTCAGAACTTTATTTTATTTCCCTTTGACAGATACTTCTCAAGCATTTTCGTGTTAAAAGTATTTCACAGGGAATCTTTCAAAAGAAAATTTTTTATTTGATAAATTTTCACAAGCAGAATGTGAACACATACTTAAGTGTCGCACTTTGGCCACCGATGTTATAGAGCAGTGGTGGCCAGATCTGTAGTACCTGAGAGCCATTTTACGATTTAAAAAACTAGAGAGCCGCATTTTAGCACTGAGAGTCATTAATATATAATCCTTGTAATATGTAGTAATATGTATTTCATAAATTGTACGCGAACCGCAATGTGAAGACAGAAGAGCCGCATGCGGCTCGCGAGCCACGGTTTGGCCACCGTTTTTTATAGAGTATAGACGTTGCAGCCACATTTTCACGGGTACCCGAGCACAATTTTACTATCCGGGTAATTGCACGGCAATGGGTACCCGTTGACAGGCGTAATCGTAACATGAGTGATGCTGTTTAAAACCTCATTTAATAAATTTCAAGCAATGACTTAGTTAAGTGGAAATCAGTGGCGTCACTAGGCGGGCCGCCCCGGGTGACACCCATCAGGGGGTGACACCCGAGCCTAAAATTTTACTGTGTACGATTTTATGTCAGGAAAAAAAAAGATGACAAATTTTTTAATCTAGAAAGAAATTAAGAAGTACAATGAAATACGTTAAACGCGAAAACTCTTATTAAAAAAAATATCAGTTAACTTGCAATAATAAAACAGTCCCAACACACAAACAACATTAAAACAAATTAGGAAAAAAGAAAAGAAACATTCGCAGCAGAGAGATCTTTAAAAGACGGCTGGAATGAAAGAGGCAGTATGTTATGTTTTAAAAGATATAAAGCCATTTGGGCTTGGACACACCGACAGCATGGACGAATCCCACCTCACAACTCCCTCCACCACAGTGGGGTGGGGGATACGATTTTTATCCCCCCCCCCAAAAAAAAACACACCAAAAGATGGGTTTTCTTTGTTGATGTTTTTCTTGAGGAAAATTATGATTTCCATGTCTTTGAGTTAATATTTTGTATATATATATTTATTAAAGGCGTGAAAGCATAGATATGCATGTTTATATACAGGTAGTCCTCCGGTTACGACGGTCCCATCCCGACTTAATCTGTTTCGTGTTTACGAACGCGCCCCGATAAAGAATAATATTACGCGTTATTCCGTATTTTAAAATATTTTTAAAATATTTTTTTTCACGAGGTAACGAATTGTTTTCTATATATGAAATAACAAAAATTATTGAAAAATATGTATGATTATTATTTCAACCTACAACTTTCGTTTGCGAATTTTTCAAATGGCGAAGTTTCAATCAAGTCAATAAAGCTGAGTAAGCTTACAAGTTCCTTTTCAATGCTCATTAGAGAAGAGAGGGCATATTCAGTCTTTTTTTTCCCATGCAAATTCAAACTCATAATATATTCTTTTCAACTTTGAAAAGGATCGCTCTCAGCTGCAGTTTGATGTCATCATTGAAAGATAGATGTGAAGTGCGATGTGTACATTTGTAAAGGACTGTGTGAAATTTAGCTCATTCAAAATCAGCAAAAAATTTTGCTCTGTGCACGTTTTTTGAGTTTCGCTTTGTGCTACTTCCTTTTAGTTACCCTGAGCCTAGGGCTGGACAATAACTTTTTAAAGAGTTCTGAAAATTGGACTAATTCTGAAGGTAAGCAGTCTTCGATATCACTTGAATGTTCTTCCATTAACTTGGCTGCTGCCCATCGGGTGGCGAAATTGCTGAGCTCAGTTAAGTCTGTAAGAAAGCCAAATTTCTCATGGATGTCTTTATATGCGCCTAACCGATGTTGTAGGGCTTAAGAAAGTTTGTCAATGATGACCAGAAATACCTCAATCTTGAATTTTTGTCTCGAGGAGAGTACTGTTTTGTTGATGTCATTTATCAAACTGACGCTTTCTTTTTTGTTTGATAATATTGAAGATTGTTAACACTGTTTTTACCACGGACTTTTCCTTTCCTTTGTCTTCATAGGAATCAAATTAAGAATGCTATCTTTTAACGAACTTAATGAGATACTTCCTTTCTAAAATTGTTTCCCGAATTTCAAGTTAAATAGCGACTTCCAGTTTTTCATTTTCCTTTAGAAATCCTTCTTCTTCAAGTCGACAGTCACATGGCTGATTTTCATTTGTTGCTAATTCTTCCAGTGCTGCGATATTCTCATGGTATGAGTTATTAATAGTCCTTACAGAATCATGTCAGGCTGACCATCTTGTGTCAGACAAGGCTTTGTTAGCATGTATCAATTTCATATGTTTTTGAAGTACCTGTCAACGATGAGTAGATGCAACAAGCCGGGTATAAAGATTTTGCAGAAGACAAATAAATCTGACCGCAGCAGGACAACATGCTGCTCTTTTCCCAACCAAATTAAAGGAATGAGCTGTGCACGGCATATAATGAGCTGTGCACGGCATATAATGAGCTACAATGAACTGCTCACGAAGAATAGCCTGGTTTCCGTTATACTTCCTACTCATTTGCAGCATTGCCGTATGACTGTCCAAGGCATTTTCAGGGATTCGTACAAACATAATAGCCTGCATCTTTATTATACACTATAATTCATAATAAGTTTGGGGTCCTTAAATTATTGGGGGCTTTAGCCCATTCAGCACCCCCCCCCTTTTAATCCGCCATAGGGGGAGTGTCACGCATCTGTGACGATGTGGTACGAGGAGGGGGTGTTTGAGAAATGCGACGTCACATCAAAAACGCGAAACTTTAAATAAAAGTTCCACTTAAATATTTGATTGTTTACCTTTGTTTACCATTTATTTAATTAAGTTTTCAATGACTTCCCGCGTGTTACGATATTACAGTGCAGACTTACCCTAAATACATATTTAAATGACAAAAAATAATTTGCAACATGCTAATTTTTATTGAGAAAATACGGCTTGGGGGAGGGGTGTCAAAGCTTTGTGACGTCATATTGTAAAAAAGGGGTGGGGTCTAAGTTTTTGTGACAAAGTATGACGCTGGGGGAGGGTGGGGTAAAAATCGGCAACCTCGCGTGACATCATTTATGGACGGCCCCTTCAGTCGTGAAGGGGTGACACCATGAGCTACCGCCCCGGGTGACACCAACCCTAGTGACGCCTCTGGTGGAAATGTTATATAAAGTTGAGCCATTTTTTGATGTGACTTCACATTTCTTTAAACAGTCACACATCATCACAAATCCTTGACCCCACTCCCCTCCTAGGCGCGTGATGTCATTTATCGTCCATAAATCGTGCCGTGCCCCTAAGCACTTTCTGTAACTATTTTAATTATTCAGAGATTTACAATAAAGAAGCTTTAAGATTGTTTGTTTAGCAGGTCATCAATTTTGACTTATTATTTTACAGAATCATTGAATCATATTTATTACTCACTTGCCAGCTATAACCAGACTTGTGGGCCACGTCTTCATTTTCCTCTTTCTTCCCAACATAAGGTCCAAATCTGGTTCGAGCTGGTAAAAATTTAGTTGCAAAAACTCCAAGACCAGCGCCTTTAATTTTTGATATCTTAATGGCAAGTCCTTGGGGCAACGTGTTCCAACAGTAGTTTGAGTCCAAACCTTTCTTACACTCTGGAAGTACCTAAATTTTAAAGAAATTAAAAGCTAGATACGCCCCACGGTGTAGCATACGCTGCAGACTTGCTCATGGATAGTGCAAAGAAGGGGGGGGGGAACGGACACAAATTACAGCACGAAGAAATCAAACATTAAGAGTGAACATCGGTGAGGGGGAACCACCAACTCATTGTTGGTCTTGAGACGTTCGCACTGCGGTTATCTACCCGCCCACCACCCTAGCTTGCCAACCATAAACTGTGATTGACTGACCCTAGCGAGGGTCAGCCATGTTCGCAAAAAAGGGAAAAAAAGAGCGGGCACAAACACACATTTTAAAAAATTTAAAAATAATGTTTTTGCTGGCGCTTGAAGAGGGCGTGATAACCACTACACTACGAATCTCATGTTATTCTGTGAAGGAACAACGCAAGTGAATGCAAGAACCATTGTTGGTCTTGAGACATTGGTCGACCCCAGCGGGGATCATTCGTCATGCATGTTTGCACATACTCGCTTGGGTAAGTTATATATATATAGTAGTAGGCGAAGTAGACTAATAGTGATGACGTGTATATTATTTAGTTACCGGAATAGGGAGAAAGCGATTTGAAGTCAACTCAACACAACAAAAACGAAGTTGCGGGGCTTATTGAATTTGCGGTTAACCGATCCTGATTAAATAGGACCGGTCCTGATCTGAGGACCGGTTAAACGGATAACCGGACACCGTTAACAACCTTACCAATTAGTCATAACTTTTCCCGACTTTCAAGGCCGAGAATTTTTTTAAAGAATTCCCGACTTTTTCCCGTTTACCTGAGTGGGAACCATGGTTATATTTAAATTTTAAACGGTCCTTAAAAATGAACGGTCATTACAACCTTAGGAAAGAGTGAAGAAATATTAAATTATCAATTATTATTATTATTATGCGCGTTGGGATTTATAGTCAAAAGCTCTGTTTTTACGAGTTATTTATTTTAACTATAATGAAAAGTATTTTTGATGTGATACACATGTATGCCTGTCAAGACTATTGGAGGGGAGTTACAACATGCCACCGAACGGTGGCGGAACGTCCTTGGACGGGCTTTGTTGCTCGTAATTAAATATTTGAATAGTTTATAACATTAAAATTAAAAGATATTTTGTTCTTACATTTGGATCTTGAACTGGAATAAGGGCATGCAATGGGCACTCATACATGTATTCAAAATTGCAATCTTCACAAACTGAAATTAAAAATCATAAAATTTCATAATGGCTAAGGTAAGTTAAGGTAAAACTTAATCAAACTAACATGGCCAAATTCTAAAATTGAGTTTAAAAAATGTAGGATTTTATACAGGACCGAATCATGGGGCTAGTTTTAGAGTTAATCACTGAGTCAAAATAAAATATTTTAACCAGAGAGAAAATTGAACTTATTCCATTGATAAGATTAAAGTTTCCAACACTCACTCTGAGCATTTTAAAAACATAAAAAACAAATAAAGCAAACAAAATAAATAAAACTATAAAATTGAAACTTAAGAGGAGAAAGTATAGAATAAATTTATTGTTCATTTTTAGTTTTAGAGCTAACTTCGTATTTGAATGGCAATTTCAAGAGCAAATAGAAATTATTATATTATAAATATAATTTGTTATTGTGTCAATCAATAAATGAATTAAAAATAGTTATCTTAAAACTTAAAGCTGACATGTTTCAAAAATGCATTATGATATTTCAGCTCAATTACTTACAAAGGAAATCATCCTCTCCAGGAATAGCTAGGGACATAAAAAGTGCTGTTCTCTTCTCCCTCATTGTGTATGTATGGACTTTCTCTTCACTCCCCAATTCTTTCTTATTAATTTGGATCTGTCTCGTGACCTAGAAAAATATTTTAACGAAGTGATTATTTGCACGACTTAGGCCGTGGGGATAATGCCGAGTATTATCCGCAAGGGTCGGCGGCGCATGCGTCTTCTAGGGGCTGGTCACGTTGAAAAAAAAGCGCCCGGTGTAGACAAAATAAAAAATCACCCGATTTCGGCTAAAATGTGTAATTTATATGCTAATACAAATTAAAATTTCATGATTACTGAAGTTTTAAAGTAGCACTGCCATAAAAAAAGGATTGGTGTCCAATTAATGCAAATTCTTATATTTTTAAAATAACAAACTTAAATCGTCAGCTTCTCCAGGTGAGTGGTTAGTCATAGCTTAGTTCCATTAAACATAATGATAATGGTATGCGGATCGAATCCCAGGACGGTCTTACTTATATGATTATTTGTTAGTTTTTTGTGTGTGTTTTTTGTTTGTTTTACAACCACAGTGAGGATGTTTGCAAACACTCAAGCAGGCTCTTTCTCAGAAACATTTTATTATTCCCCCACCCATGCCTGTCTTAACTATTATGTTACTCACTGTTACAGACTCTCACTTTTAAATTTCTATGCTATACCATTATATTATATCGTCTTTCGCTTTTGCATGATTTGAATTAAATTAACTTCATTGATTTATGATCATTACAGGTACAATGTGACAATGCTAGTTTTGGGGAGAATAATAATTAGCCTTTTTAATTACAGAGCCTCGTCCAATTATGAATGAAAGTTAATAAATGTACTTTATAATATGTAGAATAAAAATACAAAGTTTGAGTGCACTGGAACAGTTAATACAGTCGAACCCACTTACCTCGAGCTCGGTTAGCTCGACCACCCCACTAACTCGACGTTTTTTATTGGAACCGCCAAATTCTCTCTTCGTCTTAGCATTTTTTTTGTCGGCTAATTCGATTTTTATAAGTCGCCGAAACCTAATACCTCGAGCACAAAAGAGGGCCAAATTTGCAACTTAACGTTGGTTAGCTCGATCCTCGTCCGTTCGCCTAGCAATGCATTTTTAGTTCAAAATAGTGTTGACATCTCCCTTACTTCGAGACTTCCGGCTATTGTGTGATTCTACAAGATTTCAATAAAAATTGCTGGATGTTATTATTTTCTTTCACTTTAGATCCATGTGTGAATTAGATGTATTCACCCAGGTGCCCATAAATCGGCGTTAGCGATCTTTAATCCGTCATTATTTCGCAGTGCATGTTATATTATTATTAAACTTAATTCATTTTCTGATGCATTGATCATTTTATTTTTTTAAGATAAACGAATATCTTTAGAAATGAAAATAAAGGTTTGTATCGAGAATCGACGGTGGTTTTTATATAATTAAATAAAAATTATTTTTTTTTAAAACTTTGTTGTTGCTTTGTTACCAGTAAGATACGTGACTGTGAGACTAACACGCGCGTGACGATGAAATCAAATCATTTTCTTAATATTCAAGTACATGTATATAATATTATTAATATACATGTCATCACTTTTGTAGGTCAAATTCTGATAAGGAATGATTTTTTAAAAAATTCGCTTAGACTTAGTTGCCGGCCGAGGTCTAACACACAGCCCACAGCGTGCTGTGATCAACGGTCAAGGCCGCAATAGTTTTATTTATATTATTACAAGACTGAGGAAATTCGAGAACGTTCTGATAGTAACAGATATCCTGCACGTCAAAAGCATTAAACTTAAAATTACCATATTGATGTTTATTTTTATTTTTTTTATTAGCTGATTCGACGGCATTGCAAACGCTAGCGGCTGTGACACACGCCATGGGACTAGGCGAGGCATAAGATTTGACCTTTTAGGGCATGCGCAGACAATTATAAACTGTTAACTTATTTTTAATTAAATGGAATCGAAACATGACAGAGACGTAATCAAAGTCCTTTACTTCGGCATAAATATAAATATATATATATATATAAATTCCAGATTAGTCATAACTTTTCCCGACTTTCAAGGCAGAGAAATTTTTTTAAAGAATTCCCAACTTTTTCCCGTTTTCCTGAGTGGGAACCATGGTTATATTTAAATTTTAAACGGTCCTTAAAAACGAACGGTCATTACAACCTTAGGAAAGAGTGAAGAAATATTAGGGTTCCGATACGATTCCGATTAATCGTCCCATCACTAATTAACGCTAACTAATTAATAATGTACATAAAGAAATTTCAAGCACATGTTAATATTTTGCCGCCATATTGGCTTTCGTTTTAACTCGATCATCGGTTATCTCGACGCCATTTTTCATACCCCGAGGCCGTCGACTTAAGCAGGTCCCACTGTACTCATTAATTAATTAATTAATGATTAACTACCTCTAACGATATGCAGGTCAGCTCAGATTATTGCTAAAATAGATAAAAAAATATAAGATTCCAGTCACTCGAAAGGCGGTTAAAATTATGACAATTTAATTATTTTGATACCCTCCAAACCAAAATATATGTCAATAAGCAATGATAAGTTAGTAATAAGGATTTAGATATCGTTTGGCATCATTCTCACGGTCAAAACCGTGCAGCAGTGATAATAACGCAAGGCATTATCCGCACGGTTTACCGTGCAGATAATATTGGACATCACTGCCATAACCATGCGAATAACGCTTACGATATTAATATTTTAATAAACAGTGGCAGTGGCTATTGAGGCGCAAATTTAAAAAATGAGATAAAAAATTGAAGAAAGTTTAGAAAGGAGTAACTATCCCTAAACCTATAGACGTTAGTGTCTCAATAGCCACTACCATAAACAGTAATATTTCTATTGTCTATTGTATGAATTGAATATGAATTAAGTCAAGTAAGTATTCCACAATAACTGAGATTTCATAATATTTAATTAAATACACCCGTAATCTATTTTAAATTTAGAGTAAGTTACCGCCTCGCGAACGCTATGTCGTAGCGAACACTATTACATAAAGCGTTCTCTGTATTATTATTTTCCGTCTAACATGAAAACGAACACCCGTAAGTCGAAAGTAGTTCTGTTTTCAATATCATTTTATCGTTTCGTTTGCCGGGACGGACTATTTTGTGAGTAAATGTGTGTCAACTTTTTGATCCTTGCGCCATGCATGCTGTCAGCATCCCTAGGAAGAACGGAGTTGTTTTCCGGGTTAAGACTACTTTTCCTGTTCGCTTTGGAAAACACACATGTTTGGTATTGCATCATCACTTACAAATAGGCCAGTAACCACGCTGTTATACTTTACAATGCTATTGAATAGCAATGTTCGTTTCGAAGGGGTGTTCGCGACGAAGTAAGTTTAAAGTTTGATTTTACTTCGTACCGAACACTTTTATTCTGCAGAAAAATTTAGTTAAATAAGGGTCTAGCTCTTGGCCTCTAGTGTTATTTGAAAATAGTTGTGTTCGTTTTGAGGGCATGTTCGCGTTGAAGTAGCCTATATTTGTTTTATTGTATGATATTACTTCGTTGCGAACACTTTTTCATGTAGGAAAATTAAGCTAAACCACCTGTACAGCATAAATGACAACAAATTGATTGAGTTCCAACGATAACTAAGCAATCATCGAGGCACAACACATAGAATCCGACACAGCAGCAACCACTGAAACACAGCCAATCAAATCTTACACACAGGCACTCATTGAGACACAACCAATTGCGAATGAAACACAAGTAGTCATAGAGACCCAGCCAATTATACAGGAAAACAGCCCAATTTAGAATGAAAATAAGTCTATCATTTACAAATATTCCACAACCAGAATTATTACCTGCATCATCACCACCAAAGTTCAATTTGTCTGCTGCACAACTTAAAGCACTCCATGACTATTCAAACATTTTATATGATCAAATGAGTCGCAACCAATTTAATTTTAAAAAATTTCAACTGGCAATGACAAGTTCTACTGCAGGAGACAACCTTAGCAAAGAGGAAGAAGAGAACAAGTTCAAGCCTTAGCTGTGGGGCTAATAGAAATGTGCAGTCTAGAAGAACCCAAAGAACCCATTAGTCAAAGTACTCAAAGCTAACTTGACAGTAGATGACATTTTGAAGCTGCCTGCTTTTGTTAGAAGGAATAAAAAACAAGAAGAAAACAGCAAATGCTCCAACCATGCCAAACTTGGTCAGTGGAGAAGAGTTTAGAGAAGCATTAAAAAGAAAATAGCAGACAAGGAATAAATAGAAAAAAATAAACTGAAAAGAAAGATCGAGAGGGAAGAAAGCAAAAAGATAAAGGATGCACAAAAAGAGGCTACAAAAAGGACAAGAGAGCAAGAAAGGAAGAAAAAAGACGCAAGAGAGAAGAAGAGCAGATTTCAAAAATGAAAATTGTGGAGTCCAAGAAAGTAAAGAAGTATCCAGTAATAGATCTATCTGATAGCAGCAGTGAGGACTCACAGTTGGTTCAAACAATGGAGCTTGACATGGCTGCAGATGACGATAATTTAGATAAGAAGAGGATCTCTTGTTGTAAGGACTGTGTCATGGGTGCAAAAAAGGGGGAGGGGCAGAGGTTTGGGTCCAATGTGATGTGTGTGATGGCTGGTGGCATGCACAGTGCACGCAAAATTGTGCATCTTTGAAACAAGGCACTTTTGTGTGCACTGTTTGCTGCCCTGACTAGACTATAGATTATAGATCTACCTATAGTATTATTTTGTATACATAGATCTAAGTTATTAGGGATCTTATTTCTTTAATAAACGTTTTTTACATTATTATTGACATCTTCAGTGTTATTTGTTGACTCCATTAACTAAAAATTGATTCTTTGATGATTTTGGTTATGTGTCTGCTTTGAGGTAAAAGTGTCTGCTTTGAAGTAAATTAAGCAAAAAAGTGTTCGGCAGGCGGTAGCTAACTGGGTCAGCTAAAATTGGACTTTACACTCTAACCCCGCGTAGTAATACAAGAATGCTGTCTCATTATAGTAGCCTTGTTGTCATACTACTTGTAGGTACTTTCGTTTTTACCATGTGTCGAACGGTCTAGAAACTAGGTACTGAAAGCCAAAAATGGTGCTATTGTTAGCGTATGGCGTTCGCGAGGTGGTAAATTACTCTATACTCTATAGCCTAAATATTGAAAATAGGTTTAAACAAATTTTAAAATATGATAATTAATTATAGACATATTAAAATAGTCAAAGATTGACATAGCAACTTGTAGCCAGAAGCCAGAATCAGAAGTAAGTTTGATTGATAGTTGATATTATGATAGTGCTTAGTGATAGTGATTAGTTTGGAAGTTTGGTAAACTGAGTAAACTCAGAACTGCATAAAAAACATACTTAACTGTCCGTGACTGTCTTAACTTAAACCTCATAGACTATAGACATTTATTGTAATTCAAACATTGATCAAATCCTACTAAATCCTTTACCATTTTTTTCCCCAGCAGCATCAACTTTATATCTGTTTGGAGTTTTCCAATTTGTGATCTTTTTTCCTCTTGCAGCCTTACTCCAAGAAAAAGGGAAACAATTAGTAATTTATATTTAATAAGATAGTATTAGTATGTATTCACTCGTGTGGTTTGTTTAAGAAATCTTCTTTCTTAAATTGAAGAGTAAGAAATCATGTTTCTTAAATTGAAGAGTAAGCAATAACATTATAGAGTTTTCATTATTTATACTATACACTTTTGTAATTTTAAAAAGAACGAAGCATATGAGATCTTGCTGATCTTATTGATAGAGCGATCGATTTCTAATATAGAGGTCTGAGGTTTGATTTTCAGAAGTGGTGCGTTTTTTTTCTTTTCCTCACATTTTTTAAAAAACAATTGATTATCAAATAATATTTTTTTCATGGGTTTGTCAGTTACTGAGTTCTGACTCTGACAGAATCATATTCAATTAATATTTATAATTTTAGGTTTAGACTTTAGTCTTTAGTGTCACTTTAGTACTTTAGAGTTTAGACTTAAGTGTGACTTTAGGGATAGGTTTTAGTTTTAGGGTAGATTTAGTCTTATTGAAACTTGGTAATTTCTTATTTCAGCGCAATTTATTTTTGTATAG
The DNA here is from genome assembly GCA_944989445.1 of Ampullaceana balthica. Taxonomy (NCBI): domain Eukaryota; kingdom Metazoa; phylum Mollusca; class Gastropoda; family Lymnaeidae; genus Ampullaceana; species Ampullaceana balthica. Next base: position 762,444 of record CALYLW010000004.1, on the reverse strand, counting down.
CAAAAAAAATAAGTAACTTACTTTTACTTATTTAAACACATTCATTAAGTAATAAAATAAGTATTTAATGGTTAAATATTAGTTTTCCATGTGTTTTGATGAGTTTAAATTACTTTAAAGGGGGTTTTAACTATAAAAACTGGTTTTAAAGTCAGACTTCTACGAAAATCGTTTTTTGTTGATATTTTTAACCACAGTTGGCCAGATAATTTCACGGCCTCATATCAAAATAAATTTTCATGTTAGCAGTAAGCTAATTACTAATCAGATTCAGAGGCGTCACCTAACGAGAAAGTCATTTACGATAAAGTATTCCCGAGTCCCCCTCCCCATTAATTAGATAAAATTAGTACTTGGGAAATAAGCCTGTTCAAGGTAAGATTTTAAAAAATATTTGATAATAATAGATAGATATCTTTTGTAATGTATTTCTTGTAAATGTTTATTGACAATGTTAATGGTAGTAAAATAATGACACCTAAGGAGGGGTCCGTACATAGATGACGTCAAGTACCTGGGGGGACGGGGTTCACACATCTGTGACGAAAATGGGGGGGGGGTGTTTAAGCATGTTCAGGGTAAGTTTTTAAAAATGTTTGATGATGACAAACTACATCTTTTGTGATGTATTTCTTCTAAGTGTTTGACAATTTTAATGGTTGTTAAATAATGAAACTTAGGGGCCGAACATAAATGGTGTCAAGTACCTAGGGAGAGGGGGTTCACACATTTGTGACAACGGGGGAGGTGTTTAAGAACAGTGACGTCCAGGGCTGGCCTTAACAATTGCTGGGCTCTTGGCGGCTTAGTATGGGAACCACTAGTAGGAGATAACGTGTATTAAAAAAGAGACACATGAAGTCACGCGGTTTTGGACAACCCCCCCCCTCCTACACTTGTTACGTCAGTAGAAGTAAGCCTCCCCCCCCATAAAAGCGGTATTTCCTATTTGAAAATGAGCCTGTTTCAAATTTTTAAAAAATTGCGGGCATTTAAGTATGCATTTAGTGAATGAGCATGTTTCAAAACAATTTCTCGTCATTTTAGTGTATGGATTCACTCTAATATCATACGTGATAACAAAAATAAAAAAAAGGAGGCACAGGAAAGCTGAAACATTTAGTTTAATTGTTGAGCATTTAGATGTGATGTCACAGTTCTTATAAACCACCCTCCTCGTCACACATCGAAACAAATATGTGACTCCTCTCCCCTCACCCTAGATGCGTGATGTCATTTGTGGACGGCCACTGATGTTATCTAATACTAATATTCGGATGAATAAAACTTTGTGTTGTAAAAATTCATGTCATGCATTATCGTCAAATATTATTAACCAACAAGTACCAAAAATCCTAGGGCCGGCCTTAGCAATTGCGGGGCTCTTGGCGGCTTAGTATGCGGATTGCGCGGTGCCCAGTCTGGGTAGGGATAAGGAATTAATAAGTGTGGGGCCCATTGCTGCCGCATAGGTTTGCAGTGGACTAAGACCGGCCGTGGTGACGTCACATATTAACGTTCAACTTTAAATAAAAGTTGAACTTGAAAATTTCATTGTTTACAATTCATCGGATGACATTTTATATGGCCTTACGCGTTTTGCCTCGGACGTTCGCGGGGACAGGAGTATCGGTTCCGACACTGTAATCAAAGTCCGGCGAGGTGGCCTTTTGCGTATTAAGACATAAGAGTGCAGCCTTACTTAAATGGCAATAACGTGAGTTCAAACATGCTCAGGAAATTCGACTTTTAGGGGGGGGGGCGGCAAAGCTTTATAACGTCACATTTGAGGGGGGGTAATTTTTTGTGACGAGGAGGGGACGGTGGGAAATCAGCCTAAATTGCGTGACTTCTTTAGGGACGGCCCCCTTATAGTCGTTGGAATTTTATTTTCTCCCCGCTTTCTTCCCATCTTTTTTTTTATTATTTTTTTTTAAAAATAAACGATGGTTGCTTTGAAGACTAGTATGGGGTTGGGGAGAGAGAGGCATGTGAAAACGTTCATCGCTAACGCTCAGGAGCAAAATATTTGCCATGAACCAGTGCAGTGGTCCCCAACCTTTTTATCGCCAAGGACCCCTTTTTGACAATCGGCATGTTTAAATTATAAATACATTATGACTTAAATTTTTTAAAAAAAACTTCTAAAATATAAAAAAAATATTAAAATACATTTATGCAAAATAAAAGAAAAAAAAATATATAAATATAAGGAAGTGATTTAACATTTTAACCCGGCTCACCGACAAAACAGCCCGAACAAAACGGCTTCGACATAACGGCCCTGGACTAATAGATGGATTAATAATAAAAATTACAATCAAATATTATATTCGTATTTTTACTCACCGATTCAGTGTCAGGTTTAGCTCACAAGAAACAATAATAATTACATCAAAAGAATGAATTTAATAGCCTTTACTTTACTCGATATGGTACAAAGTCACGGTTGTTTCTTGACAAGAAATGGGGATACGGTGGTTGAGTGGCAGCGCGCCCGACTGGCGTACCGATGGACACGGGTTCGAATCCATGGGAAGTCAAGGATCTGTTCCCGGGGCCTAGGGCGTCTGTGACGAAATTTATGGAGATAAAATCATCTGCGCACGGGAACTGGGTAGAACAAAGGGGAACTCGGTTGCATGACCGCGCTACGACAATTACAAGCCAATCAGAAAAAGGGTGAATATGTTACCCATCAGGTATAAAGGCCAACGCAACCCAAAAATCACTCTCTTTTCCGCTCCAGACGTCCGTAGATTGTAGTACCAGTGTGGCCATATTTCGTACAACTACATCTGCATCCATCCTTGTACTTGTAGTGGAAGGGCCGACATTATTCTTGCTAACCAGAATCCAATCTGGCTTCTGGGCACCCGCCAGTACCGGGACAGAAGTGTCGTTAGCACTCAGGACCAAGAGCTGGACCCAGCGCTGTCCCAAGCGACTTGGACTGACACCCTACCTTATCCCTGCACCTATCGACAGGACCCTGAGGAGGACAACTCAGCAGTTACGTCTAACGTAAACTGACGCCGACTAACGTACACTGCGTATGTCGAAGCCTATACGTGTGCACGCACTACACGTATAGAAGCCGGTCATTCACACTTCCGTGATCACCGATGTCACCTGGAACCATAGGTGAGAGTCTACCGAGCTCAAGGAATCGAACGATTCAGCTAGAGGGACCTTGCAGAACCAACTACACACTCCAACACGGACGGAGCATTGTGTAGGGCAGCGCTACCCAGCTGAACGCTTCATCGCACACACTGACCAGGGGAGCGTGCAGAACCAACCGCCACACGGAGCGGGCGCGACGACCCCATTGCAATTAAGTACCTGCACTATACGCATAAGGTTACAAGGCATAGCCCTAATGATGATAAGGCTAGGCCAAAGAAGGGACAGTTAATTTGTTGTATCACTATTATCATTTGGAACCAGTTTCCACTATTGTATAAATTGTACAAATAAATTTATTGTTACATTTTTTACCCCTTTGGTCTGTTGATTATCGAGTGCAAGAGATCACTAAAGTTTATGCGTTGTGAGCGGGAAGGTGTTAATTTAAACTTTACACCCCTAGACAACTTGCCAAACCTAGATACACATCTTTCTCGCCACAGCGTCCCCGAGTCCACCCAGCTTCGATTGGGTACCTAACACATAGTTAGGGAAATAAAATGCGGCTGGGTAATGCGTGGAACCCTTATGGCCGTGGCATGTGAACGCTGCATCACTTGCCAAAATCAACTGCTGCCTTGCAGATGGTCTTGGCTGACCAAAGGCTATGGAAGCATATCCAGAAAAAACAGCAGGCTGAAGTCGGAGACCACGGGCCAATTGGCGCAAAAACTCCTCGGCACGCAAAACTCAAATTGAGAACGAAGAAGAAAAAGAAGAAATTGACAAGAAATAATATACAATTGTACCAGTTGTTTAAGGAGGAAAAAGTTGACCATTGCTTAAAATGCAATAAAGAAGGAAAAAAAGTGTGTTAAAAATGTAAACAATTTGTCTGGGGCCGTTTTGAGGGGTCACCTTTTAACCCACTACAACGTGTTAATTTGCAAATATACGAAACTTCGCCATGGCTTTAATCCAGATGACTTGTCTCAGCAGAGTTGTCTCGAACATTATTTTAAGGCTGCCGTCATCAAGTGGTTGAACTTCTTGCACATGAATGCTAGATTCGTTAGTTGACACAAGGGTCGCTGATCCATTCCTCACCAGCTCATGGTTCTTTGGTTGCAGTGGCGTAGCTAGGGTCATCTACGCCCGGGGGCATAACTAAAAGTCTGCGCCCCTTGTCAGACCGACAGATTCTGGGGGGTCAGTGAGCCCCCAAGAAAATTTAGAAATTTTAATGTTTATATGGTTCATTTTCGAAGCATCTGGTATTGTTTGGAAAGCATTTACTAATACTAATCGGCATCCTTCCGTCTCGCTAGACGATGATCATCACCATTGGGTTGGGTTGCATTTCCTCTTTTGGCTGTGCAGTCCTATCCTTGAGTGACAGTCTTTACCGCAGCTTTCGCACACGAGTTCTGTGCTTCCCAATGCTTTGGCCTTTCTCCTAGCTCTTTTGTCTGTAGCCTCCTCCATCCTTCGCTCCTCGGCTACTATGATGCCTTCTTTTACAACTGTGCGCCACGTAGATCAGTCTGCTGCCTTACACTCCCAGTCACGTGTGCGTATTCTGGCTGCTTTCGTGTCCCTTTGACAGACATCTTGAAATCGCAGACGTTGGCGACATGTCTTCATCTTTCCCGATGCCAGTTTTATATATAGGGTGTCCTTGGGTGATGTGACCTGGGATCATTCTTTTTAAATGTCCAGCCATCTCAGGCGACTTTCACTAAGGATTGAGAACATGCTTTTGGTATTAGCACGCATCAGGACCTCACTATTTGGCACTTTGTCCTGCCATTTAATGCAAGGGATGCGACGCAGGCACCTCAAGTGGAAGCTTTTAAGCTTGCGCTCAAGGGATGTATAGGTTATCCATGTCTCGCTTCCGTATAGCAGTTAACAGCGTACTGATGACGCAGGCTCGATAGACACACAATTTGGTTTTCTCCATTTTCTTGGTGTTTTTCCAGACCCGTTTATTTAGTTTAGCCATTGTGGCAGCTGCCTTGCCGATTCTACTGTTTATTTCGTCATCGATGGACAGTGTATTGGACCCCAAGTAGGTGAAGATGTCCAAAGCTCCAATTTTTCATTGTCGAAATTGATGGTAGGAGGAGAACGTGTGTCTTGGGCCATGATGTTTGTCTTTTTCAAGCTGATTTGCAGACCACATTCTTTTCAGGCGTCGGAGAAGCTTGACACGAGTTGTTGCAAACCAGTTTCTGTGTGTGTTATCAGTGTCGCATCATCCGCAAAGAGTAGCTAACGAATTAGGACATCGTTTTGATTTTGGCTCGGAGGCGGGCAGTGTTGAAAAGTCCTCCATCAGCTCTGGCGTGTAACCAGATTCCATCACTGCTGTCCTTGAATGCGTATCAAAAGCATTTAGTGCCGTATATAATCTCATTCAAGGGCGTTTTAAAACTGCATCCAATATTCGCGGTTATTCGTCATTCGCGGAAAAAGTAGAGAACATAAATCCCCGCAAATAGCGAGGGAATAGTGTATTATGAACTTGAATGCACCAAAAAGTTGGCGATACTGGGTGGGGTGGCAGTTGGTTTATCATCATCCAGATGGCGCTCGATGACACTGGTGTTCTCGCCCTTCGCCAACAAAATGTCATCAGAAAGATTGCATTTTGCCGTGTCTCTCTCAACTCGCTTGGCGTGATTCCACACGGCCGACGTATTACCCATCTTACACTGTTAGTAACTATTTAATTTATTAAAATCGTTTTTCTGCTAGGCATACACGAGTTCACGAACACAAGAAACAAACAAATGGATAGGATGCGGGTTATAGGAGTGGATAGGGGAGTGAAGGGGGTTTAGATAATTATAACTGGCTCCTCTCAATCGATAACTCAATGTTGTCGGTGTATTTCAAAGCAAAGCCAGTGTCCTGTCATATAATTAAAGCAGGGATGTTATAAATATAAAAAAATACCGTCTCTTTCATTTCTATGCAGTCAATCCTTATTCTCGGCGGCGCGCTCATGTTTTCATTATTTGATTTATTAAAACATAATTGTGTTAGCGACTTTTGTTTCATGTTCAGAGAAAAAAAGATATACATGTGTATCAACATAAGTTGTACTTTGTCGGGACCGTATTTTATTTCCTCTTGACAGGTATTTTTTTTCTTAAGCGTTTGCGCCCGGGTACCCGTTAAAATTGGGCTGAAATGTTTATACCAACTGTGGCATGCAGTTCTTCGGTGTTCACATTGCAGTTCACGAACAATTTATCAAAGAAAACTTTTGATTTGAAATATATGCTGTTTTATCCGTTTAACTTGAAAACGCTTTGAAAAACGGTAAGGAGGTACTGAGAGCATAAAATAAAGAAGAGAAGATTTAGAAAAACTGATGTAAAAAATTCCAGGGGCGCTGTTTTATATTTTTTATGGAACGGGGTGGTATACCTAACAAGTTTGGGAACCACTCGAAGGAGATAACGTGTATTAAAAAATGAGACACATGACGTCACGCGGTTTTGGACAATCTCCCTTTCCTACACTAGTTACGTCAGTAGAAGTTAGCCTCTCCGCTTCCCCCCCCCATAAAAGCCGTATTTCCTATTTGAAAATGAGTCTGTTTCATCTAAACAAATATGTGCCTCCTCTTCCCTCACCCTAGGTGTCTGACGTCATTTGTGGACGGCAACTTATGTTATCTAATACTAATATTCGGATAAATAAAAATTTGTGTGTAAAAAAAATCATGCCATGCATTATCGTCAAATATTATTAACCATGTACCAACAATTTTTAGTTAAAAAAAATATTTACTTTTTAACAAATTATTGCTCATTATTATTTTGTACATATATTATTGCTTTGTAGTTTTAAGTGGGTTGCCGTCTTCGCAGAAACTTAGCATTGACATATTACCTTGTTCCAGGATATGTCAATGTAACACATATCACAAAAAATACACCCCCACAGTTTTTTTTAAAAATTTAAATAAATATCATTTTTATATGATTATCTTTTTTATCATAATTTTATGATAAATATTTTTTTATTTAAATTATTTACCCAGGCGAGTGCCGCCTTCGCAGCTCAGCTGGTTGAGCCAAATTATCCAATTGGGCAACACAAAAAATAATAACTTTTAAGAAAGAAGATTTCTCCATTGGCATGCAACAATGGCGCCGTAAATCACAGAAGATGCATGAAATATACAATTTTTTATTTCGTATAAATTATAAAACAGTAGTTTAATTTGAACAAAAATATAATAATTTAATGTTAAAATATATTTCATAGTAAGTTTAGTTGATTTTTTGGTTTTAAACTACTCAAAAAATAAATTGCGCTGAAATAAGAAATTACCTGAAACTTTAGACTTAATCTTTATTGATACACTATACTAGACTATACTATACATTCAGTATACAGTATAGTCTATAGTACAGTCTATAGCCTATGCCGCCGTAACATTAGCCCAGTAAACTACTGACTACTGCTATGACTAGTCGTAGCAATAAAATTGTTTCGTATTATTACGACAATTCGTAGCAGCACACACTTTGAAAAAACTAAGTCGCTATAATATCTTAACTTTACTTTAACTTTAACAAACTCTTCATAATATTTTATACGCATATGGCATATGTAATACGATATTAATAGATATGGGCTTATTTATGAGTGTATTAATTCTAAAATCTAAATTTATTAAAATATTTTTAATGAACTCTTTACAGAATAAGCAGTACAAAAATGTCAAATACCAGGTTTGCCAACACCCTAATCAATTATGGTTTTTAAAAAAAAATAGATGACCCTAATGTAATTTTTACAAATTATAACAATTTAATTAATTTTTTTGTAAGGCACTAGCGGCACTAGTAATGCATTAAAAATTCAGTTTTTAAATTAAAATTGATTATCTCAGTACATGTACTAATGTTTAGTATTAGCATAGGGATCAGGGCCGTATTAAGACTGCACGGGGCCCCTGGCTGCAATTCAAACTGGGGCCCTATCCAGCTAGCGTCCTTTTAAATAAAATGATTGCTAACAGCTAATATAAGACTGTAACTTGTAACTAGATAGTCAATTGGTTCCTTGTTCATAATGTGTCTGTACTCCGGGATCGGATTCATAAAAAAAACGAACACAAAGAAATAGAAGAAATAAAAAGAAATAACTGTTTGCCTGGAAACTAAAATTGAGTGTAAAAAGATAATTTAAATTAAAAAAAGACAAATGAAAAAGAAACATATACCCCCGCCGGGAATCGAAACCGCTACCGCTTGCACCACAAGACAACACGTTGCCTCAAGACCACGAGATCCTGATGATTGAACAAAATTAAAAAGATATAAATAGTATACGTTAATATTTTCTCTTATTGAGCCAATCAAATCAAGTTTTTCGATACCGAGGCTACCGGGTCCGAATAGCGATCAGATTAATAGATAAGATTTTAATAATTTATTTAATTTATGATATTTTTAGGGATTAATGCAAACATTTGTCCACCTTTATTATAAATTATACTAAATTTGGGGGCCCCTAAATCATCAGGGGCCCCTGGCTTTAGCCCATTCAGACCCCCCCTTAATCCGCCATAGATAGGGATTACATATTTTAGCCTAAATTAAATATAGTGATATTGGCTCATTATTTTAGCAGCGGTTTAGCTAGGCCAATTAACGCTATTAAATAACATGGGTCAAAAAGCCAAAACTGTGTGAATAAATTATTAGATACAACTTATAGACTTAAGTCGTAACAGTAAGCACATTGCCTATTACTATTGTAATGGTTACGACTAGTCGTAACAATAGAATTTTTTTGTGTTGTTACGACTATACAAAATATACATATTTACAGGCAGGAGTGTATGTATTAATTCTAAAATCTATAAATTTATTTAATCAATTAATTAATTAATTTTCAGAATAAGCAGACAAATTTGCTACTGAGGCTACTGCTATGACAAGTCTTAGCAATAAAATTATTTCGTATTGCTACGACTAGTCGTAACATTAGCCAGTAAACTATTGCTCTGACTAGTTGTAACACAAGATAGGAATACTAGTGTTACGACTACATCACTTATTTACTAAAATCATATTGGATGAGGTCTAAGTTTGTGTGACGTCATTTAAGGACGACCCTTTACTTTATACGCATATATATATATAATATACTTATTATCATATACCTAAATTTTAATAGATTAAAACTTTTAATCTTACTTATCACTTAATGTTTGCTAAATACTAATACCAATAAACTAGGCTAAAGTTTAACTAATTTTAACATAATGAGAGAGGTTCATTAAGTCATTGATGATTTTGATCATTGATGCCCTAGCCATAACTTAAAGTTAAAGGCTTATACTTATGTTAATTAGATCATTTCTATTAATATTACTTAGACTCATATACAATAGTCAAAACAACAACAATCTATTTCAACACTCAGATAGACAAAGGGATAAAGACACTTTTCCATTCTCAAGAACTTCGTCGTAGAACAAGCAAACATGTACAATGTACAAATTCTCCTTCCCATCTGGCTTTTTGGTGTAAAATGGGTTGCTTAGGTTTAGATATACATAGGGATACAATTTCATTTTAAAAAAATCTTATTCTGTAGCCCTATGACTAATGCAAGAACAAACACATACTAATTCTCATTCTTCCCATCTGAAATTCGTGTGTTGAATGGGTTGGAAAACCAACACACAACATTTAAAATTCTATTAAAAATTCAAGACTAGATATAAACTATGGATAACAAAACCTCTGTATTGAAAAAGGGTCTGTAATTTGTAAATAAGATGAATGTTTTTGTTTGTTCATCATATTCACATTTTTATGCTGGAGCATGATTTTAACCATCACTTTACAAGATGAAATTAAATAAATTTGACCTAGAACTTGTGGGGGTGGACAGGGGATTATAAAAAAAATTAATGAAATAACTAACATTAACATCAATTATGAATGTGCCCCTGCTTAAATGCATCTTCAATTCAATTATTTTTCAGATTTTGGGAGAGACTCAATGGCAAGACAAATATTTATTGGATATGGGAAATATCGTTTTGATCTGGCAGTGGTTACTGTTGAGCCTGTACTTTTCCTTTACATGTTTGCAAGTTTTCTTTACTATCCAACCTTGCAAGCTCTAATTTTTAACAAAGTTTGCTTCCAAAGTTATGACATACATTTCTGTCACTCCTTGCAATACAACTATACCTTTAAGGATGAGCACAAAACAGAAAATCATGAAGTAACATCTGAGACTTCTTTTTGGATTCTGAAAACGACTATAGCTTTGACCGTGTCTTCCTTTTTTGTGGTGATTTTCTTCCTCGGAGCATTAGGGGATAAATATGGCAGAAAAATCCCAGTCATATTACCATGCATAGGATCATTTTTTGCCTATCTGTCAGGACTTCTCAATGCAAAGTACATGTCAGCCTCCTTGAATTATATTTTATTTGGACCTATTTTGAATGGGTTATGTGGAGGTTACATTGCCTGCCTCATGGCAGTTTACAGTTATATTGGTCACATATCAACACCAGCTTCAAAAATAACCAGAGTAGGCATTGTTGAATCCATGGTCTTCCTTGCAGGAACTTTAGGAGTATTTGTGTCAGGGGTCATGCTGGATAATGAAGGCTACATTTTTACATTTTCAACATTGTGTATCACCATGGGTATCACAACTGTATATGCCATTGTTTGGTTGGAAAATGTTCAATCACCGGGAAATACACATGAAAGAGAAAGCTGTTTCAGTATGATGCTCAAATTTTTAAGGGAATCTTTCCAGTGTGTTATGAAACAAAGAGATGGGCATACATTTTCTGCCATTGTCCTTCAAATTCTGACACTTGACATACTCATGCTATGTACATCAGGTAATATATTGTGCTAGACTTTACAAAATTGATAAACTAGCATTTTCCTTTACTAGAAGCATAATCTTAATGCATTTATTTTCAAACAAACTTATTACACTGTACATCATTAAACATTTTGTGATCATGTAGATGTATTGTAATTGAAATCAACTGTTGTTTCAGGAGATATGGATATTGCCATGTTGTATCTCAAGGAAACACTCAATTTCTCTCAGACCTTGTTTGGCTATTTAAAAGGCTTGGACAACTTCCTTAGGGGCCTGATCCTGCTGACTTTCTTGCCATTGGTCAGGAAATACACCAAATTGAAGAATTTACAACTGGTCATGCTAGGGCTTCTGTCCTATGCTGCTTGTTTCATCACTATTGGAGTTGGTTGGGCTAAATGGCTGATCTTTTTGGGTATTGCTCCACATTTTTCTTTATCATTTTTCTTTTCAATATACATTTTGTTTTTCTTTCAAATTTTATATTCATTCAGTATGATTAATGTGTAACTCCTGAATTTATCAGTTGCTCGAAACTAAATTACGAATTAAGCTCATTGTTATGTGCCTTACTAAATTTAATTTAAACGAATTGAAATGAATTTTGATCAATTAAGTTTGATCATTGTCTTTTATTATTTTTAAACACTTGTGGTCATTATTCAACAAGGGGCTGTCATAGGTATGTTTAAAGGCCTCCCATCTGCTGGACTCAGGGCAACCATGTCTTCACTTGTAGCTGTAGATGAACAAGGTAAGTGTTGCACATTTCAAAGCCAATGGATGAACTATTATAATTGTTTAATTTTACATTCAAAAAGCATGTTTAATGACAATAAAAGTAATAGTAGTCTTCTATGGTCTGATAGCATTTTTTAAAATACTCTTAAAATCTGGAATCTTTCTGTTAAGGTCGTCTGTTTGGTGTTATTGCTGCATCAGAAAGTGCCATCTCACTTTTGGCATCTGTGTTATTCAATGAGTTGTATCCTGCTACATATGACATTTATCCTGGTCTCTGCTATATGCTGGGAGCTGGCCTTGTCATCATTGCACTGTTACTAGTCATGTAAGCATAGTTCTATTTTACCACTTTAAATTTGTTGACCCAAGGCAGGATTATTTATTGTATGCTATAAATAGCACAGTTCATTCACATGATCCCAGGCACCTTTACCTTTTTGCCTTTCATTCTCTTAAATAAAAAGCTTAATTTATATATTATATGCCTATCATTTCACATACAGAATGTTGTCCTTTTTTATAAAAAGTAAATATTTATTTAATTATAGATTTAGAGATAAAAATTAATTGTTATTTTAATCTGTTTTGCAAGTTAGGGAAATATGTGACATTCCGAAGTCAGAGAGGCCATCTTCACAGATTTTGGGTCGCACGGCAATCACAATGAAATTATTTAATTTATTTCTATCTAAATCTTCTGATGAAGATAATTGAGACAAGTGATTCAGATTCATTTTTTAATGATAACCATCCAATGCTGCTGATTGACGTATGTGAATACCAGGTTAGTTTTAAAGTTTTTTGAGGTTTATAAAAATTAATAAAATAATTGGCTTAAATTTTGTTTTAAGTTAATTGACGTTTTTACAATTAAAAAAATTTTTTGTTTTTAATAAGATTACATAGTTAATAATTTTATAACATTTTTCACTATATTATTAATCTTAGCAACTATTGCCAAGTAATATAAACAATGCATTTGGAGCTACTTGGAAAGCTATAATTCATCTGTAAATCACTTTGATCATGTAGATCCATTGTTGATTTCATTATATGTCCTATGGCCTGTGCCCACAGTTAATATTTTCAGGATATTCAAACTTGTGTGCTTGTTCAAGTGGCAGAGTATTCTAATCATCCCCTGGGTTCTAATAATCACTTTTTGATATCCAAGCACAGATATATTTCCTTCAGTCTTCAACACCATGTTTTATAGCTGGTCTTATCTGTTGCTTTCCCTCCCATCCACATCCGGAGACTGTGTGTACCCATGTGTAAACACAATACATGTACACCTTATCAATCTTGGCTGTTCACATTTGCAAGTCTTCAGTTGTGTAATCCAGGCAAGATCCCCACCGCCCACTGCGTCCTGACACTTCATTTTATTGTATGTTTAGGCTACTTCAGCTCTAGACAAAGGATTGGCACATCCTGGGCTAATCTGTGCTTCTGTGGGAGGAAGTCCATGTTCATGAAAAGAAGGGTTCACTCTGCAGTATTGTGCAAGGGTTCACTCTGCAGTATTGTACAAGGGTTCACTCTGCAGTATTGTGCAAGGGTTCACTCTGCAGTATTGGGCAAGGGTTCACTCTGCAGTATTGTGCAAGGGGTCACTCTGCAGTATTGTGCAAGGGTTCACTCTGCAGTATTGTGCAAGGGTTCACTCTGCAGTATTGTGCAAGGGTTCACTCTGCAGTATTGTGCAAGGGTTCACTCTGCAGTATGTGCAAGGGTTCACTCTGCAGTATTGTGCAAGGGTTCACTCTGCAGTATTGTGCAAGGGTTCACTCTGCAGTATTGTGCGATTCACGTCATGACCTGACAAAGTATAAATGCTGGAAGATTCAACTTCTGGGTCAACCACAGGTGTAGAGCATTGAAAGGAGGGCAAAGATTTCATCTAGAATAGAAGAAGGCACCCACTCATCTAGAACAAGGCTAATGGGGATGTCACACATTTTTTAATGCTTTGCCTAGCATTTCCCAAAGGTCTGGTAATATTTATGGACATTCAGTCACGCCCAATCGATCTCTGTTACAGACAGGGAGGGCCAGTACACCATGATCAGAAGTACTTTTTTTGTAGGTTCCCATTCAGACTTATTTAGTTGGGGCTGGGGGAGGTCATTCTTTGGATGATATCAATGAATGCTGTAGATGGACACGGCATCTGGCATAGCTGGTCAGTCATTAATTCTTAACCGGGGAGGTGTTGTCATGTAGATCTCCTTTTTTTTGTATCCTCATTGTATGTTATCATTAAAAATAATCAATGAAAATTTAAAAGTCTAAATACATGTACTATTTAACAATGTTTTTAATGTATGAAAACTGTAACTTACAAGTAAAGTATCAGTGAACATTACTTTAAAATTGTTTCATCTAATACTTGGTTGTTCTTTTATTTCTAATACTTGGTTGTTCTTTTATTTCCAAAGGTTAAAATCCAGATGGTCCAAACAATTCCCATTTCTAAGTTTCTCCAAGGTTGGCTTACATTGTATGGAAGTGATTACAACATGGGATTCAACTATGCAGTTTATTCATCCTAAAAAGTTTTTCAAGATATTTTTTAACTTTGATTTTGATTCCATTATTCATAAAATGGAAAAGAAAGAATAAACTCTATTACGGGTCATCAAGAAACTATTATAACAACAATTAAGAGACGTAAGATGGCATGGATCGGTCATGTACTGCGACATGACACCCTGACAAAAATTATCCTTCAAGGTACTGTAGAAGGGGGCCGTCGAAGAGGTTGACAGCGAAAAGCTGGCTGGACAACATAAAGGAATGGACAAGGATGAAATTGCATGGATTATAGGCCGCGCTCAAAATAGGCAAATGGGGAGATCGTTATCTGTTGATGTGTCCATGCGCTCCCCCCAACGACCGCAACGATCACGGGACTGATTATGATGATTCACAAAGTATTTATCACAATTAGAATTTTAAACATTCCTTCATGTTAGTAGGGTTGATATTTCAACAAATGAAATTTACAAAATTCTAAACACAGAAACATATTTCTTAAAATTAAGTAACCATTAAAAGTTTCTAACATTGAAACAGAAAATAAGGACAAACAATTCAAACTATGCCTCTTTATAAAGGAAAAAAATCTGTCTGATTTTATGCAGTGTTAAGAAATTATAATGTTAAACAGTTAAGCAGAGAAAACCAACACCTTATCAACATTTAAAACTGATCAGAATGCAGGACTAAACACAAACCATAGATAAGCGTAGGACACAATAATCTTCTGTACAGAAGGAGCGTCTGTAACAGATAAGATAAGAAGATATTGCTATTTGTCATACCCAACTTATTCTTTCATGTATGATGATGAGTAGTTAATATCTCACCCAAAGAAAACAAAAACATAGAAAATACTGGAAAGCTTCTTTTCCATTTTGTAAATTTGCTCAGCTATGTCTTTAAGAGTGGAGGAAACAATTTTGATGTTGAATTTAAAAAATGCTACCTAATCAATAATTCCCAATAGATTTAAATTTAAGCAAATAACAAATTTGAGCATTGGGTTGTATAATAAAATGTAGATATACAAAATTCCTCAAATGTTAATAAACCACATAAAATTCTATGGAAACATCTAATATTTCAAAATGACAAAAGACTTCAGACTGTTTACCATATACTACTTAATACTAGGAATGGAAAAAAAAACAACGTTGCAAGTGAAAGTATCTGATGTGACACATATATCTTAATTGCAAATAATAAAATTAACATACATTTTAATTGTCAGCTTACCTCTTTTTGTTGTTTATTTATAATTTCTAGGAGGTAAAACAATTATGTATGTGTTATAAATTATATTATGGAGTGAGAGTATAGTTTATCAAACAAAAATATATGATTTCATCTTGTGGTATACATTATACATAGCAAAGTTCTTTTAAGCTATGGTCAAACGCTCACACATTGTCTTGTTTTTTTGTGTGAACAAAAATGAAATTAATGTCTGAATAAATACAATTTGTTAAATAATTTCTGGAATTTTAATTATTTCTTCTTTGCATATGTGATCACCCAAAAACTAAATTAGACATTGTCAATGCATTATTATTTTAATTATATTGTGTAATAAATTTATCTCACAGCTTGAAAGTGTTTACTTGCCATGTTTACATAAAAATCTTTATAGAAGTCTCTTGTATTTTCTTACAAATTTGTGTTGTAATAATGCCATATCACCTTCATGTTTCCCCATATAAAATTAATTGATCTGGAGGTAAGAATGGTCCAAGTAAATAATAAACACATTATCAAATAGAATGGTTATTAATTGGCACACTTGACGCCCCAATGAGATAAAATACCAATGAAGACAAGCACCTCTCCTGATGAATAAATAACATCCTGAACTGAAGGTGTAGATTTTAAAATGTTTAAAGTTTAAAATCACTGGTATTCTTAAGGAAAGGAAAACTGTGAGTTTAGACCTAATCTTAAAATTTAAATTCATGTAAAACTGGTTAAATTCAGTAGTGAATAATGATACATAAAAAATGACTTGTCATAATATGTTCTGAAACCTTGTACATGTAGTTGGTTTAAAATGTAATGGAAATATAAACATTCAATAAGTTAATTCCTCATTTGACTATTTATTGATTTTATCTCCTCATTCATCAATAGTCATTATTTATGAATATACCTTGAATGAATCTGATGATTTATGTTATTGGGTCTCAATTCAAACTTTTCTTTTTGCCTGTAGATAATGAACAAGGTAATGGTGAGGGCTTTGAACTGAAATAATGTTGACGCTAACTTTAAAATAGTAAAGAAAGTTACATAATTGTAAATCTACGAGATACGACCCGCGGCGTAGCATACGCCGCAAACATGCTCATCATTGATAGTGCAAAGTAGGGGGTGAGAGAAAGGACACAAACAGCAGCACAAAGTAATTTTAAAAATCAGAAACAAACATTTTTAAAATTGAACAAATAAAATGTTCACGCCGGGGCTTGAACTCAGTACTTTCCGTGTGCAAGGGGGACGTGATAACCACTACACTACGAATCATATGTTATTCTGTGAAGGAACAACGCAAGAAGCATCGTTGCCACCCCACCCTCTTTTTTTTTCCTTTTCATCCCACCACGCTTGACAACTGTGATTTGTCGACCCCAGCGAGGGTCATTCGTCATGCTTACTTGCACATGCTCGTTTAGGTGAAATATATATATATATATAGATTGTAATAGAACTTGAGCTGTAAAAAAAAAGTTGACATTGCCTTTCATCAATTAATACAGACTTTAAGACAAATTAACATAATAATAAAGACATAAGATTAAGTCAATGGTTTTACATTTGCATGTGTACCATATAGATAATTTCTTCTAAAAATAGTTATAATAAATCTGAAAATGTTGTATTTTCAAATTAAAGCCATTTTTAAATCCTTTATATTAACTCGTAGCGTCTGCGTGTCTGTCGCAAAAACTTTTGTTTGATTTTTAACCCACTTCCCGGTATCCTATCAATCTGAAATTTTGCAGGCAGACTCGTGACGATAAAAATGATCTATCAAAATTTCACATCGATCAAATGTACTCTAATCATATAAATGAATTTTTAGATTATCTCTATGTTGCATGTAAATGTTTATGCTAGTCTGTCGTGCGGTGCATATTATATTGAACATTCTTTTATTTATGTCTCATATATAAAGGATTCAACAACTTGGTTTTTAATGGGGGTTTTTAAAATTAAAGTTAAACAGAACATGTTGAAAGCATGAGGAATCTCAATAGTGAAATAGTAATTAAGACAATACTGCTGCTGTTCTGTTTTTTTATTGAATCATTTTGTATTTGTCTTATTAATCTAACTACCCTACCCCTTAACATGTTTATTATCTTCACAGTTATGTTCATTTCGTGTTGCTGAGAGAGAATACTTCCACTGTAGCATATGAAAGTATTGTTGAGGAGAGTCCAGTGACCACGTCACATGAGAATGACCCAAATATCATTAATAGCTGAGACTTCAGTTGATACCCTGTTGTTTTTTTACAAATATAATGTTTTTTTTAAACCGTGCTATTATCCTACCTGCCTTTAATAAACCAAAACATTTTATTTAGAGTAACAATTATCTGTATGTTAGACATTATTTAAGGGGTTGGAGATTTTTATAAGAATGAAAATAATTATATTGACTTTTCTTAGTTTTATTGTGCATGACAAAACTTAAAAGGATTAAGAAAAGAACTATGTTTTACAAATAATGTAACTGAAGAATTTTATTGTTACATTTTGTACTTTGCTTTGAAAAATCATTTATTAATGACATTTTTATAATTTTATTTAAAAACTTCAGTCTTTTATGTTTTACAAAGAATCTCGAATTAATTCAAAATACATTACCATTTTATTATTACACAAAATGTCATTAAAAAAATTTTATTCTTGCTTTTAAAAAAACACAAAAAATTGTGAATAGTATTAAGAAAACTTAAAGACTTTGAGTGTTTTAAAACTAGATTACTCTTAATGAAGAGGGATTTATTTATCTTTTATTTTAAAAAAAAATTTCATTGTAACTAATTGTAAATAATACTCCCCAGGTGTTGCATTTTACTGCTTATGTATGAAACATAATTTAAATATCCAGGAAATGTTTATAATTTATGAATACCGAAGACTCATGTTTTAATCAGTTTCTATAACCTTAGCCATCTTAAAACTTTGTAAAAAAAAATTATTTATTATTTTTAAAGATGAACTTGTGTTTATTTTTAAAATTATTAGAGGACTTGACTTTGCATTTGTTTTTACTTTAAAGCCTTGACTTTAAACCCACACAAATTATATTTTAAATACTGATAATTTGATATATTTTCAAAGGCAAAGTTTACAGATAAAAATTTAAAAAATTATTTATTAGCTTCATCTTATATGAATTTGTTAAACATCAACAGATATTAAGTCTTCAAATATTTCTACATGATTTTTATATGTAATAATGTATTTTTAAAGAACATAATATCTTACCATATAAATGTTTTTGTATGACATTAAATATTCCATTTATGGCCAGCACAAATACATATAATTAATGTATTCTTGACATCTGCTAACTCAGATAATTTACAGCTGTATTTAATGTATTTTTTCTTTTTTTAATCTTAACACTGTAGGAGTTATTTTTTTAGAAAATAAACTAAAATTGATGTTTTTATCTTATCTTCTTCTTATCTTATCTATACAGAGGCTCCTTCTATGCAGAA
This sequence comes from Ampullaceana balthica, assembly GCA_944989445.1. NCBI lineage: Eukaryota > Metazoa > Mollusca > Gastropoda > Lymnaeidae > Ampullaceana > Ampullaceana balthica. The sequence goes on along the minus strand of CALYLW010000004.1, from coordinate 743,402 downwards.
GATAATTGCGTCCACAGATCATGACAGATGATCTGTTGGCAAGTGATGCAGCGATCACAGGCCACGGCTTTGTGGCTTCCACGCATTACCCAGCCGCCTAACTAGTGTTAAGTACCCATTCGGAGCTGGGTAACTCAGGGACGCCCTAGGCCCTGAGAACAAAGCCTTGCCTTCACATGGATTCGAACCCGTGACCATCGGTACGCCAGTCGAGCGCGCTGCCACTCGACCACCGCGTCCCTAACTTATTTTATTCTCAACTTAGAATTTCCTTCTGCCCAATTCAAAGCCACCAGATATTTAGTATTCAACTTATTTATATTTAGAAAATAAACTTTACCCTCACACTTCGTTAAATTATTTGCTCAAAAAAAGTTATTTAAACTATGCGCTACCCATCTTTTAATTGTAATCTTAAAATCTTGTCTTCAATAACCGTTGAGCCCATTCTTTTCCTTTACATGTTCTCCTGTAAAAAATGTTAAAATAAAATGATTTTATACAAATACAAGGACAGTTCTCTAAAAAAAAAGAAGGTTTTTTTTTAGTCTAACACTTGTAAAAAAATATATCTTATTTCATTTTTAAAATAAATATATTGAGTGTTATACATTTTTTCTTGATTTGAATAAAGTAATATTTAATCGTTTGTTTAGCAAAGTTATTGCATTTCAATACTGTACCTAATAGTTCACAGAACTCAAAATTTTCTTCTTTTTTTTAAAAATAAATATTTTTTGTGTTTGCCTGTTGTGTGTAAATCTTATTTTACATGGCTAATTATAAAATGTTTGATCCATTGCAACTCGTTGTGCCTGTTTGACTTGTTATTATAATACAATTGTTTTATTAATTGTTACATTTGGTGATTTTTTAATATTAATTATTGATATAAATGAAAGACTGTTTTAGTGTTTTACTGTCTCTAAAATCTGTATTTAATACTACTAAAGTCCAAGTTAATTGGTTTGATAAAAAAATAAACTTAAATTTGTAGTTATAGGCAATACTCTGAAATTTCTGATTTTTATTTCTGAATTTTATCCATGAGAATAATTAAATCATAAACAATTAGTTATATTATTTCAAGCTTTTATATATTGCTAATTGGCAGATGATCTGCATTGCAACGATCTGAGTAAAAATGAATAAATTAAGCTAGAAACCTTCGCGGAAGTGTGCAAAAAAGTCCAAGTTTCATAGCAAACGGATAAGTAAATTAATAATTAAAGGGCTTACAAAAGAAGAAACGAAAATAAGGGCCCTGGCCCCAAAATGAGTGATAATTTAATTTTTATTGCCATTGTACTCAAGCTATATTTCTCAATATGGTGTAAAATGGAATAGGGAATACAATTTTTAAAGTTCAGTCAAAAAGACATTTGGGGACCCCAGCTCCGAGGGAATGAACATAAGGAGTTCAGTCCCCTATAGTAATTTAATATTGGCTCTTAACTTTTTATATACTAAGTTTTGTCAAAATCCAGTTATTTTCTCATTATCTAACGCTTAAACTAATTTTTATATAGCTAATATAGGGAAAAATTACATTAAGGGGCCATTGGGCCCATTCAGTACAAGATTTCAATAACAAAAACCTGTTAATTTTAAATCAGTTTCATCATGGATATATTTCTCATATCGTTATAAAGTGAATGTGAAAAACATCTTAAACGAAAAAAGACATTTCGGCCCTCGGCCCGGAGAAATTGACCTTAGAAGTTCAGTGCCCTTAAGTATTTTTAATATTGGCAACCAAGTTTTTGTATACAAAGTTTGGTTAAGATCCATTCATTTAATCAAGTAGCTAACGCATAAACTAATTTTTATGTAGCTCATATAAGCATAACATGACATTATGAGCCCCTGGCGCCCATGAGTGTTAAATTGAGAAGAAAAAGTTGCCAATTACCATCCCCGGAGCGTACTCAACAGTCTTCAAAATTTTAATGACAATCGGATTAATGGTTTAGTCAGTTATAAAAGACATGCATACATACATACTTTCATTTTTATATGTATAGATACACATTAAACATACAAAAAGTATTTCTTTAAGTATTTTTAAATTCCTTTTTAATGAAAAAAATAAATTAATCTGTTTCTGTTGGATTTAAACAGGCTACTCTGATTTACAATTGAAAGTTTTATTTAATAATTTGATACTTTCTCTTAAGTCCAGACCATGTCAGAGCTTATCATTCATAGCAGCTGGAGGCTGAAAAATGCCATACCATGACAGTTCTGATAAAACCTTAAATATCCTTGAGAGTTGATAAAATCCCTGCCACTCAAGGGGCTGAGAAACTCAATGGCATCCTAGGGCTGTCAAAATACAGGCCACCCTAGGGCTTCTTATCTTATATTATCTGTTTACAGACACTCCTTCTATACAGAAGATTATTGCATCCTATGCTTATCTATGGTTTGTGTTTAGTCCTGCATTTTTATTAGAGATTTAAATGTTGATAAAGTGGTTGGTTTTCCTGGTTTCTTCAGGCAACCCAATCCACGCCCGAATTCCGGACGGGAAGAACGAAAATTTGTATGAGTTTGTTCTTGCATACGGAATAAGAAAGGTGTTTTTATCCTTATGTCTATCTGAGGGTTGTATTAAGTTATCTTTGTGTTGTATTTCTAAATTAGAATTAATTGCTTTATGTATGATTACTACTTTACTCTTGGTTCTTCTATCCTCTAGTGTTTCAAGGCTTAATAATTTAACTAATGGTGTTATTCTTCTCAGTTTTGAATATTCTCCAGTAATGAATCTGGCAGCTCTTTTTTGAATTTGTTCTAGTTTATCAATGCTTTCTTTGGTGGATGGGTCCCATACAGAAGAGGCATATTCTAGTACAGGGCTCACCCAAGTGAGGTAGCATTTTAGTTTTATATCTCTATTACATTTGTGAAATTTTGTGGCTGCACCTACACTACAAGAAGAGGCACTACGTTAGAAAAACGGGAGCGGGGGGGGGGAGATTCCTTTGATCTATTAAAATTTATTCAACAGAATAGATTGGAAAATTATGTACCCAACATTGTAATTTGGCTAAGAATTTGTTCAAAAATTGTTATCAGTAAGGCTAGTTGTGAAACTGAAGTTGATAAAAAAATTATCTTCGTTCCAAAATGAGGGATTTAAGACTACAAAATCGTGCACAATTGTCCATAGAACAAGATATTACAAATAATTTGAAATTTTGATGGCATAATACACGATTTAGGAAAGTAAATGTATAAATATGTTTACATACTAATGTATACAATTTCTTTCTTTGTTGAAAAATATATAAATACAAATAAAAACATATTAATTGGTAATGTTTTTTAGGTGTAAAATTGGAAAATGTTTTGTCTCATTTAGGGTGGGGGGGGGGCCTTCGACCTAAGTAACTTTCTTGTGGCCTTAAAAAAAGTACCGGCATCTTGTATTTTTAAAAGTGTGTGTTTAAATTTATAGGTATATCATTTTATGCGGCATATTTTATTACTGCTTACATAAATATGGCATGCAAAGGTAAAAATGTTTCCCTCCTTTAATTCGCTACACTTACAATTATTTATTCATGTTTATTAATTTATAAAATCAATCCTATGATTGACTTAAGGGGCAATCCATAATTGACGGCACGCTATTTTGGCTGATTTTTCACATCCTCCCCTTCGTCACACGGTGTCATAAAAACTAAGACCCCTTTTTCAAATTGACGTCACAAAGCTCTAAAAGCCGTATTTTCTATTTTGAAAATGAGCATGTTTCCAATCAATGTTTTGTCATTTAAATATGTTTTTAGTGTGAGGCTGCACTATAATATCGTAACACACTTTAAGACTTGTAAAACGTCATTAAATAAAGTGTCGGTAATCAAATATTTTAGTGAAACTTTTATTTAAACTTGCGCGTTTTGATGTGACGTCACATTTATTAAACACACCGCCCCTCGTCACAAATGTGTGAATCATCCCCCTCCCCCAGGTGCATGACGAATATGTATGGACGGCCCCTAAAAAGGGCGGCAAATTGGAGACCGCCCGGGGCGGCAAAAGTTCTAGCTACGCCACTGCCCTAGGGCTGTCAAAATACAGGCCACCCTAGGGCTGTCAAAATAAAGGCCACCCTAGGGCTTTCAAAATAAAGGCCACCCTAGGACTGTCAAAATAAAGGCCACCCTAGGGCTGTCAAAATACATACAAAAGTTTAAATTATTTGTTCACTGACATTGAAATACTTAATTAAATTATTTTTTCTTTACTAATGACCCAGTAAGTCACTAGTACTTTAATTATCTTATCTTGTCAAGTGCACAAACTTCTGGTCTCAAAAACTCTCTGGTGACAATCTCATGCCAATGAACAAGAGACATAAGTAAACTACACCTGGTTTTTATCCCATAATCCTGTTATCACTATTTCATTAGCAACTTTTTTATGTTGGTTATTGACTCTTTTTTCTTTCCTTTTTTTTCTTCTTCTTTTTTTTAAATTATTTTATTATTTTTTAAAATTTTAATTTACGTTTTAGAACTATTAAATTATTAATCAATTATCTTGTTGGATTGTCTTAAAATATAATTTAAAGACAAAATAGCATTATTGATACGTTCCTCGGGTAAGTAGAGATATTTAATAGACCGTTTACTTCGTCTTACTATGTTGTGTTTAGAGAGGAATAAATTAGAAGAATATTGTACTCTGTCTCTAGCTTGCTGAGACTGATGTCAATGATAGCAAAGGTCACAATGACATACATTAACCGTCATGTTTAGTTTGTTGGCAGTCAGATAACTTAATTTCATGACCCAAATTCACGATTGCTGGGTTAATGACAAACAGCCCTTCCAATGTACTCATAATCAGACATAAATAAACAGAGTACTCTTCAGATATGAACACAACATTTTTTTATTCTAGCGCCCGTTTTTTTTTAATGGAGTCATTGACTCCTAGGTTACAGAAACACTGCAGTGCAACCTAGAGTTACAAATATATAATCTCAGAGAAATTAATTTATATCATTAACAGGAGAACTTGGATAAAGGATATCTCTTTCTTAATACTACTATCTTCATATTGTGGGGCCTGCTTATTATAACTGGGATATACAGTCTTGATAATTTAATACCGTATTTCAAACATATATGATATGTATCAGGTTAGTTTAAGTTTAGGTGTGTTCTATTTGATGAATGTTTGAGTCATTAAAATAGGTTAGAATTTCTTGTGAATTACACAAACATTAATGTGTCCAAAATTACTACAGACAAGCTGGATAGATCCTAACTTTACTAGTGGCAATGGTGGCAAGTGTGACAAGATACATGGACAAGGTAAATGAATTCCGTATGTTGAGGATTATTTATGGTCATTAATTTTTTTAATGAAACACCACCTAATTTTTAAATAGGCAAAAAAATCTTGAGAGGGCATCTTCACCTCACCACCATGGGCTGTGTATGCCATGATGCCAGCTGCAGGTGTCGTCCAAGTTTGGTCACTGTTGAGCCCATTCTCTTCTTGTACATGTTCTCCTCCAACCTACAGTTTCCCACCTTTCAGGTAAGCTGAGTAACAAAAATAAACAGGAAAATCAGGATTATCATAGCTCTATATTATTCAAACATTCATAAAGCTCTATTGGCATAAAAATAACTGAAAACAAAGGGCACTGTTACGAAGCACGCATGGAAATTAAAATCTTAAAAGCTCTGGAAAGGTTAAACTTGAATCATAATTACTTTTCTCAAAATACATGTTAATAAACACGTATTATGAGTAGAGACAGAAGATTTTGAATTAGAATTAGGCTTTTGAAAGGATCCAAATAAAACTAAGCCGACAACAACTAGATGGTTAGCATTTTACTTTGTTTTTCTGAAGTGATTTCCTTCCCATTGCTGTACAGATGTCTCAGAGCTTAGGTTCACTTCTCAGTGTATGCTTCCTAGGAAACACCTTAACACGAATGTCACGTGTGAATCACGAGTTGGATGACGGAGAGGTCACGTGAGTGAAAGCGCGGGAAGAGTTTGAGAAGTTCCGTGGGTAATGGATTGTGTGGCTGAGAACTCCACGTTGTATACCCTCAAATTATATATGTTATGTACATAGTATACATATTAAAGTTGTTTTATTGAAACCAATTCTTCAGAGGATTATTGGATACAAGGTTTTGTATTGAGAGAACGCCTACAAGATACACTTATAAGTCAAACATCACGAAGATGTTACAACTATTTACTTATGTCCCCACCCCAGAAAATTTAATTATAAAGAAGTTGATATTCACAGATGCAGATTGTAGATGGTCTATTACCCGATGTAGATAGTAAGTCTATTTCCATACATAGAAAGTATAGTTCTTGATTTCAACAGGCAGTCTATTCCTAAAATTTATTCAACTTTCTCTCCAAACAGGGTTTGGTATACAAGAAAACCTGCCTGCAGATTTTCAACACTTCATTCTGTGATGATATGGACAACAAAACGTTTCAGAAACTGCACACTGCTCAACAGGACACCATCCAAAGTGATGCTTCTCATTGGATGATGCTTAGTAATATTGGAATAACATTACCAGCAATTGTGACAGTCTTTTTTTTCATTGGATCGTGGGGAGATAAGGTATCTGTTGTCATGGTCGTAGGAGAAGTTGTCGGCTGTCATATTTTAGGAGACAAGGTGTCCGTTGTCATATAATTTTAAATGACAGTCGTTTAACATTATTCAACTAAGTCACTTATCTCTTTGAGTTTAAATTTTCTTTAGAGTGTAAAATGCTTTGTAAAACCAATCCTTTGCATAGCTTTATAAACATGCTAAACTTTTAAAGAGGAACCACGAGGTAATTAAGATAATATAGGAGCTGGTGTGCCAGAGGGTCACACACAATACATAAGGCAGTTAACTATAACTTGGAAGTACAGCCCTCAGATAGACATAGGGATAAAAACACTTTTTCTTATTCCGTATGCAAGAACAAACACATACAAATTCTCGTTCTTCCCGTCCGGAATTCATACATGGTTGCTTGAGGAAAACAGGAAAACCAACACTTTATCAACATTTATAACTCTAATAAAAATGCAAGACTAGACATAAGCCATGGATAAGCATAAGATGCAATAATCTTCTGTATAGAAGGTGCGTCTGTAACAGGTAAGATAAGATCCATATTTTTCTGCAGATCAACAGAAAGTTACCAATATTACTGCCTTGTGTTGGTAGTCTGCTTTACAACGTGTCTAACTTATTGAATGCCTACAACATGGAATGGCCCCTGGACTACCTCATGATAGGGCCTATATTCGACGGCCTCTTTGGGGGGTACATAACTGTGTTGATGGGGGTGTACAGCTACATCACCAACGTATCTGATCCTGGCAGCAAAACGGTGATTAATTTAACTACTTTAAAAAAATGATATTATTAAATTTTAGATTGAAAAGATAACTGTACACCAGAGGTCTTGAACTCGGACGAAGACATGTGACATTTTATCACTTAATCTTAAGAGGTGTTTCAAGGGCCGCACCCCCCCCCCAAGAAACAAAAAACACTTCACACGTCTTAATAACTGATTTTACTATTTATCACTAATAATATGCCAATTTACAATTTAAACTAAAAAAATTATTCCAAAGCGAACTATCATTATTATTACTTTCATAGTAACAAAAGTGATTAAATTTAATGCGTATAAATGTTATCTATCTGAATTTCACGATTTGTACATTTTTGTACGGTTACTGGCGGGCATCAAAATCCACTTGGTGTGGCACGTGTTTTAGACCATCTGCTTTACACTGTACATTTCTATCAACAACAAAAAAAAACTTGTATAGAAAGGAGGAGGAAAAAAAAAGTAGCACATTCAATACTGTTCTGCCTTGATTATTTAATAAATTAAAAATAAGATAGCACACTTTCACCTTCTAACATTGGGTCACCAGGTTCGTGTAGGTGTCGTAGAGTCTATGACATTTTTTGCGGGCACTATCAGTGTCTTCATCTCTGGTCTCATTCTGGAGGCCGTTGGCTTCGTCATGGTCTTTGTCATCGTCTGCTCATGTATAGGTAAGGGTGTTTAATGTATTTACAAAATTAATGAAACAACATTTGTTTTAATGATTAGCGTAGCTTATGTGAAATGTACTGTCCTTTATGTTGTTATTATGGTATGAATGGTTATTTAATTATTATATGTATGTTATGATCTTCATGTAAAGCGCCGTGAGCCCGGTTCCCCACTGGGATACAGCGCTATATAAATTATCAATTATTATTATTATTATCAACAGCATTTATCCAGCTTTAAGATTGAGGCCGTCCATAAAGTACGTCACGCTATTTTTGACCATTTTTACCTCCCCCCTGTCACAAACTGTCACAAATCTTGGACCCCCCCCCTAAAGTACGTCACACTTTCCGACAAAAAGTTTGTTTTTATTAACAAAATAATTAAAATTTAATATAAAACACCGTGACGTCACACATGGACGGACCCCCCTCCCCCTGTCACAAACTGTCACACTTTCTTACACCCCCCCCTCTGGAGCGTGACGTACTTTATGGACGGCCCCATTATAGATTTCATGCCATTTTGTAAATTGTGACATTTCCAATTGCGTTTTTGAAAAGTCATGTGAGCAGATCCCTTCAGAAAAGGTCCTATGAACATTTACTATAACATTAATTTTTTTATTGAATGTTTTAGGCATGAGGCTGAGGTTAGCTCTGTATTATGACTGCATTTACAAAAACATTCAAATCCTTATAACAGATATCAATCATCAAGAATGTCCAACTTTATGAATATATATACATTTCTGTATTTTAAAAAAAACTTAACAGCAATTTTTTGTTAATATTGAAAAAAAACCCACCTAATAATTGTTTTTGTCGGATTAGCTAACATAATAACTCAAGATAAAGTCAACTTAACATCTTTCAGAATAACCAACCACTTGTTCAATTCATAACTGTCAAATATTTTCCCCTCCATGTTCTTGTATGGTTAAAAATAAATTAAATAAAGATGAACAGAGAAGCTATAAGAGCTAAAAGGATTTTCACATCAACGAATAACAAAGGTTGAAATATTTCAGGTCTTGGAGCATTACATGGATTGTTTTGGCTAAAAAGTATAAAACCAGAATCTGCTGATGACAAGAGGCGTATGTAATTACTTTTATGTAGAAGTACAAAGTAATTACCTAAATTTATAAGTATTTAGTAAATACCTATATGTAGATTTAGATTATTATTAAATAATTTCAAGGAATGTTAAGTAAGTTCAAATATGTTGCAGTATTTATGTTAAAGTATTTGCGTTTAAGTATTAATATACAATGTAGTAATTTTAATCTCTAAGTATTTGGTAATATCCTCCATGTACAAGTTTCTTTATGACAATTTCAGAAGACTTTATAATTCATTCAAAAAATTAAAGCCATAAATATCTATTAATTTTAATGTTTTCTGTTTACAAATTAAGTTTAAACAAAAATTGTAAGAAAACCTCTGTACTCTTACATCATTGTTGCATTCTAGCATAAACATAGAAGAACCTTAATTGGACGTAAAGTGAGTTTTAACATATGAAAAGAGCTGCATATTATCAATAAAGTATGAGTCCCTAATAATATCTGGTTTTCAGAGAGTTTTTGTATGAAATGGCTCGTTGGTCCTCTCAAAGACACATGCAGGTGTGTTGTAAGACCCCGAAGTGACCGCCTCAAACTGTACCTAGCGCTCAAGATCCTGGTGCTGTGCATAATACAGATGTGCACCACAGGTCAGTATTTTAGGATAGCAGGTTAGATTAGCCAAATGTCAGGATCAATTAGCCAGTGCTCACGAGGACAGAATAGAATAGCCTATAGTCTGCATGATGGGACGATTCAATAAAAAGTAGCCTGGTCTTTATTGTGTGATAGAATAGTGTACTCCACATCAATTATAGGTTCCTTCTGTTTCACAGAGAATGATTTTGAATGTTTAGAAATAAATTGATGCTCTTAAATGAAAGTCAACTGTTAATTTGTAACAGTAGTAAGCGTCATATTCATCATATTCTTGTTATTCAACTTCTTGAATAAAGCAATGTGTCTCCAATAGCACTTGTGTGAAATTGCATCTATTTGTCAAGCGAGAATCACATTCTATACCTTTTCCTTCCTGGGATGAGAATGACATCATGTCTTTCCATCCCACAATTGAGAGTGACATCCTATACTTTTTCATTCCCCAGGAGAAAATGATATCCTATACTTGTATCTCAAGAGGAGCCCCCGTAGTTTTACCAGCACAGAGTACGGCTACTTCAAAGGAACTGAAAATTTCACACGCAGCCTGGCACTGCTGACCATCCTGCCAGTGCTCAAGCACAGGTTCCATCTCAGGGATTCCACTGTTGTTATAGTGGGAATTGTTTCTAAAGCTTGTGGTTTGATACTTCTTGGCCTGGCTGACAGTATGCTGCTTGTATTCTTGGGTGAGTATGGTCTTACTGGCTGTCTCATCTGTTGTCATAGTGGGAATTGGTCTTACTGGCTGTTTCATCTGTTGTCATAGTGGGAATTGGTCTTACTGGCTGTCTCATCTGTTGTCATAGTGGGAATTGTTTCTAAAGCTTTTGTTTCGATACTCCTTGGCCTGGCTAACAGTATGCTGCTTGTATTCTTGGGTGAGTATGGTCTTACTGGCTGTCTCATCTGTTGTCATAGTGGGAATTGGTCTTACTGGCTGTCTCATCTGTTGTCATAGTGGGAATTGTTTCTAAAGCTTGTGGTTTGATACTCGTTGGCCTGGCTAACAGTATGCTGCTTGTATTCTTGGGTGAGTATGGTCTTACTGGCTGTCTCAGATTATCGTCGGCTCTCTAGGAATATGATTAGCTGGTTGGTCACCAAAGAGTCTGATTGGCTGTTAGGTCACCAAAGAGTCTGATTGGCTGGTTGGTCACCAAAGAGTCTGATTGGCTGGTTGGTCACCAAAGAGTCTGATTGGCTGGTTGGTCACCAAAGAGTCTGATTGGCTGTTAGATCACCAAAGAGTTTGATTGGCTGGTCACCAAAGAGTCTGATTGGCTGGTTGGTCACAAAAGAGTCTGATTGACTGTTAAGGAGTCTGGATTTCTCGGGAACTGGTTATTTCTTTAATAGTCCGCAAGGATGTTTAGAAATGTTTTGACGTCTAGACGTCTGGATGGTTAAGATAACTTTTTTTTAAAAACCAATTGTTTATCCCACAGTTGTCCTGTTTGCAATGTTCCAAGGTTTCCCTGCAGCAGGATTGAGATCCAGTATGACAGATCTAGTAGATAAAGATGAACATGGTGAGAAACATTTACTAAGCCAATGGCAAGTAATAGACCCCAAAAATCCTAAAAAATATGTAATGAAAGTTTAACCATTTAATTAGACCATTCAATTGTGAATTTAGAGTAAAAAAGTTCAAATGTTGTGCTCTGTCCCAGGTCGTCTATTTGCAATAGTGGCAGTTGCTGAAAGTTCAGTCACTCTCGCTTCTACTTTCATTTTCAATGGATGGTATCCAAAAACCCTGGATTATTTTGATGGGACCTGTTTCCAGTTTGCTGCTGGAATGTGTGGATTGGCTTTGGCTATCACAATGTGAGATTATTTTTTAAAAACCTTTAAATTTTGCTGTGGGGTGAATTTAAGCCAGCTGTTATTTATGTTCCCAAATATATGGGACAACACTTTAGCATATAAAGTTTGATTATTTCATTTACAGAAATGACAGAGGATTTTAATTATGTCTTCTCATTGCAAATAAAGTCAGTGTTAATATTAAATTCAGTGTTAATATAAATGTCAGTGTTAACATAACTGTCTTTGCTAACGTAACTGTCAGTTTAACATAATAGGCAGTGTTAACATGAAAGTCAGTGTTAACATGAAAGTCAATGTTAATATAACTGTCAGTGTTGAAATATACGTCAGTGTTAACTATCTTTCTAAATAATCAAGACACATAGCAAGTGCAATGTGTAGCGAGTGATTGCCTTTAACATCATATCATTATTACCAACTTTAAAAAAATTATGTAACACATTCAGGTGCCTCCTCCAAGTTTGTAGGTTGTTTAAGTCTGCAAATAAATACATTCTCTAAAGTCATTAGTTAAATAGTTTTATAGTTATATTCAATAATATTGACGATTTCATTGCGACAAGGTATGCAAAGTTCTTTTAGGTAATATTACTTTTCTATTTTTAAAAAAAACAACTCCTACAATGTTTAAATAAATGGCTTTTCTTGTTATAATTCAGTTATTGTCATGTAGTGTCATGGTCAGATGATCATCAAAAGAACCGGTCAGACCAAAGAACAAAGATCACTGAGAAAGTGGGAGAAGACAAGATGCTGAGAACAAAACTTTAGAACATAACATGCCTGATAGAACAAAATCACAAATTTGCTATGGAAATAATGCAGAATGCATGTAAGAAAGCCACATCAGATTATATCGTTCCCTCCTTTTTCTACACGTAATTATATTTGTGATCTTAGTGATTGGTGTATTTGTATGATGCCTGCTGATTAAAATTCGGTGCATGAAATAAAGTTTATGGTTGTGCTCAGTGGTATTTTCAATTACACTAATTAAAAACATTATACAAATGTACCACAAAATGAGATATAAATAGCCATATTATAGCTCTTTAATTGTTTAAAGTCATTTATACATGAAATAAAATTCTTAAAAGTAGTATTGTAATATAATTTATATAAATTTTATTTTTGTTCCAGTTCAGACAGATAAGAAAAAATGAAAACAAAATATTCAATGTCTTACTTAAACTTAAGTTTCTTTTGAAATTTAAAAAAAAATGTATTCCCAATTTAGATTTCCCCAACTAGTCAACAAAGTAGAACTTAAGAGAGTTGGCTAAATTAGGGTTTAAACAGAAGGATAAAATTATTTGTTTGCTCCAGCAGTAGAGTAGCTAGAGCGCTTCTCTGACAAAATCCACCAATGAAATGAGTTATCACCAAATAAACACAGTTTTGATGTGATTTTTATTGTTGGTATTATTAATTTATTAATTTATTTTTATTTATTATAATATTATTATTATTAAATAAAGAGAAATTTGTCATTCTCCACCAACTCCTCACCCTCCTCTCCTCTTTTTTTTCCCTTCATTTTTTAATCAACTGCTAATGGATCATTATGCATTTATATAAACAATAAACCAACACAAATATTTTCTATAATAATAACTAAGCTACAAAGAACAAAAAAAGCAACAAAAAATCACTTTAAAATGGATTTTATTATTTATAAAGGTACTTAAAGAGAAGTCACTCAAATTAGTTTTACAAAATCTCTATTGCTAGTTTTCGATCTTGATACAATGTGTTCACTCTAGTAAGCATTAAAAGTGAAATGCAGTACACAATGTTCATTGTTGGCATGAGTATAATCAGCTTTTGGCTGAATTATCTCACATGTGTTGAAATGAACATTTTACATGCAGAATATGCAATGACGTTTTCTACATTCCTGGGTTACTAAGACTATGAAAACAAGGGTAACACATTCAAGTTATCTTGACAGATGAATTAAAAGACGCACACATGGTCAAATTCACCTTTAAAATTTTAGGATCTTTAAAGTGTTTTGGTTTATGTTTTTTATTACTGAGAATTAGAGAATTTTAAAAGAAGTCAAAGATGTATTATGAAATCTGTTTCCTCAGTTAAACACAAGATTCAATTTGAATTGTACTGAAGAAATAATTATTTGACAATGAAGTCTAAATAATTACATATAAATCATTATAATCTGAGGCAGACTTTAGACATGTGAGAATTTCAAAATAAGAGATTGTTTTAAAAAAACTACATAATTACTTAAATGGATATGTAAAATAATATTTTTTTAAATTACTTAAATGTACACAATATTGCAACTATTTTTTATTTACTTATACATTACCTAGATTTAAGTCACTTCAAATAGCACAATTATCACAAGAGAGTCAATATTGTATTAGTTATAACAAGACAAAATTAAGTTACTTATAACTTAACACATAAAATTAAGATAATATAAAACATAACAGATATAATGGGAAAATAACACATATAGATAGATTGAGCATAGCAATAGCACACTCTTCGTTTTTTTAAAAACATCTTTTGAATAAATAGTTTGAACTGTGATTATGAAATATGTTATGAAATTTACCACAATGCCACTATGTTTAGAGTATTGAAATGGAATTTATTCCAAAGCTCACATTTAATTAACACTGGGAAATGCACACACTTCAAGTGACGTCACATGTTCGTTTTGAAAAAGTCTACAACTAATCAGATAATCACTCACAAATAGTCAAAATGGCATGAGCCATAAATTTTAAGATATATTTCCAGAAATGGATTCTACAGAGGTTAAAAATTGGGAAAACAAAAATCAATGCGTATGACACTTTTCCCCAAATATAACACACACACCCTAAAATGTTTCCCTCATCTTCTTTACAAAAATCAACCCTTAATGAAAATTTTATTACCGGTACTCAAATTCCAACATTGTAAGGTCTCATTACTTAACCAAAATAAAATTTTATGGTAATAAAGAATTTGTTTGTGAGAACCTTGACAGTGAGCAGTTCTTAAACTGTTTTAGAATAGTATAAAGCTCACCTCAATAAATATTCCAAATTACTTTTTTAAAAAAAACTTTTTGGAAATTGGAAAAAAACAAAATTTTGATAGGATGCAGCGTAATAATGTCCTTAAACCATTGTGTAATTTATAGGCCATTGAACAAACTCTAGACAGGATTGAGCTCAGTTTCCAAAATATTCAAAAAGATTATTTGGCTTTGTAGGACAGAGAACAAAATCAAGATAGGATACAGCTCTGTCCTAAACTGGCCTTAAAATGCCTTACGAGTTTGTAGTGCATAGATCAAGCCTCAAAACTGCTGAGATCTTGAAGGCCTTGAGTGAATGAATACTAAATTTCCAACGTCATCATACGTCAGTGATTGGCTCCAGCTCAGTGGTCAGTGGGTGTGGCTTATCTGGACTTATGTCATCCAGTTTCTGTCTCTCCTCGTCAGTGTCCTTGTCTCCCTGCAAATTCAAGCAAACACAATTTTTTAAACCAGGAAAATTGATTTGTCTTGCTATGAAGGTACCTTTAAAAATCATAAGAAAAAGGCAGTAGGCCTCCAAAGTGATGGCGCCAATGCTATTTACAGGATTTTGTGTAAATATTTATTTAAATAGTTAGAATAACTCATCCTTACACAGTAATGGATATTTTACAACATCAATTAGCAGCAGCCCCCTAAAATAAAACAAAATAAGTATATCACTATTAAATGGATTCTATTTCACTTACCACTTCTGCACATTTAAAGACACAAGTCTCCAGGACTGCAGTTAGGCTTCCCACTACTAGGCCTAGACCCAGGATTATCAGGGCCCCAGAAAATGAGCCAAGGTCAACCTGAAATAAAGATGAATAGTTTCAGTGAAAGACAGTGGTGACAATAAAACCTTTTATGAGCAGCAGTAAGACATATGTGGCCTCAACTACCCTGAAGGGACTCCTGCTTTTCAAATCTTGCTTCTCACTTTTTACCACATCCTTGAATCCATTTGATGTGAAACTGCATGTGTACCCACCCCCTAATGTCAATAAAACCCTTGATTATACAGTGTTTCTCGAGTGACCTCTACAGATGACCTAACATTTGTGGTTCACATTTTGAATCTTAGTTTTCACCCACTTACTGATTCCAACTAAGCTGAAATTTGACAAGGATGCATCTTGATGAATTTATTGACTTAAGGTACAAAATACTGAACCAAGGTACTTAATATAATGGAGAAATCTCAAGTTTTCTGAGCTACTGTATAAAATGGATAAAATCCCAATTTTGTTATGCTTACTGTAAAGAATGGATAAAATCTCCATTTTGTTATGCTTACTGTATAGAATGGATATAATCCAAAGTTTGTTATGCTTACTGTATAGAATGGATATAATCCCAAGTTTGTTATGCTTACTGTATATAATGGATAAAATCCCAAGTTTGTTATGCTTACTGTATAGAATGGATTTAATCCCAAGTTTGTTATGCTTACTGTAAAGAATGGATATAATCCCAAGTTTGTTATGCTTACTTTATACAATGGATATAATCCCAAGTTTGTTATGCTTACTGTATAGAATGAATATAATCCCAAGTTTGTTATGCTTACTATATACAATGGATATTATCCCAAGTTTGTTTTGCTTACTGTATAGAATGGAGAAATCTCAAGTTTGCTGTCTTTGTTGGACTCCATGAGAAACGCTTTACACTCTCCAGAGAACCACTTGTCCTCGAGTATCCTCAGCTCCCCAGACTCTCGTAGTTTGAGAAGTGCTATGTCGATATCGCTCCTAAGACTGGAGTTGATAGGCAGGGCCATGGCATAAGAACCTGTAGACAGGAAATATCAAATATCAAGTCATCACACACCATGTTGGTCCAAGTAATTTGATGGGAAAGTTTAAATGCACAATGATTAATCATCCAGCTTAATAATTAGATCAACCATTTTGTGTCTTCAAATAATCAACCAACTAGTCTAACTTTTGGATTAACTAGACATATTCACTAGTGGACGAAGCAGTCAATTGGTCTAAAGATTAACCAGTCAGCTGTAGCCAACGTTTAGCCATCCGATAGTACCCAAACATGAACCAGCCAACTGTACCCAAAGATTAACCAGCTGGTAAAAAAGGCTGACCTATGGTCGAGAAGTCTCCCACCATGTAGATGTTGCACGGTTTCTGTTTGGTGTAGTACTTGGCCATTGCTGACTCAGCTATCAAGGCAAACGGTTTGGGTGAAGTTCTCACACGTTCAATGCCAGACTCCAGAGAGCTCACAGAATTTTTAAGGTGTCGTATAGTATACCAAATCTTCTTGATGTACGGAATCTGGGCAAAGAGAACATAAGAGTCTTGAAATATCAGATCTTTTAAGGATATGGGAAGGTAAGATAATCTGAGGGATTGGAAAGATTA
Organism: Ampullaceana balthica; assembly: GCA_944989445.1. Lineage (NCBI taxonomy): Eukaryota > Metazoa > Mollusca > Gastropoda > Lymnaeidae > Ampullaceana > Ampullaceana balthica. Next base: position 726,333 of record CALYLW010000004.1, on the reverse strand, counting down.
GATAAACTCAGTGTATTGGAAGATAATCTGAGGGTATGGGATAATCACCTGATGGTATGATGAGATAAGAAAATCTGAGTGTAAGTGTAAGGAAATATAAGTTATGAACAGATTGTCAGACATGCTAAATGCTAGAGAGTTCCTTTCTGAATACTAATAAATTCCATTTAACAAGTTTCTTGATATTAGTGACGTAGGAAGGGGCGTTAAATACAACCAACTGCTGAGTTTTTTTTGTTTTTTTTTCGTTAAACAAGTGTGACTACCTGAGCTCCTTCAAAATATTCCTGGGTTGTCCCGCCTGAGATAATTCCAAACCCCACTTCCTTCTGTCTCGACAAGTCTTCAATGGTCTGAGGAATGCATTACAATGAAAATTAATTTATGCGCATCATTTTTTTGTCCAAACTGCTGAGTCAAAACTTAGTGCAATGTAAAACTTTCTATTATTACTCAAATCTTATGACATGCAATGAAATATGACTCAGTACTACGGCAGATTAAAAGGTGAACGGTCTAAAGCCAGGGGCCCCCGATGACTTAGAGGCCCCCAAAATTATTATTTTCTATAATAAAGGTGGGCAATGTCAGGGTATGAGAATCACTGCGAATGATTGTTGTGAGATTGTTGTGAGCCAGTGTGGGAGTCGGGTCAAGGCGTGCGTTGACGGGAGTTCACTTGTCCATAATGATGTTAGTTGTATTCACTCGGTGTGAAGGTTGGACGGCCGTGCTGTGTATATATTAGGTGTGTGAGACAGAGAGAAGAGGAAGAGACGTGTAAGACTGACGGAGTGCAGAGGTCCATAGTCCTTGTTAGGGCTAGACATTAGTATAGAGCGTTGGCTCTGTTATAGCTGATGACACATCGAGGTGGCTCGAGTGTTCATCGTATTAGGGACAGATGGTCCATGTATGCACTTAAAGTGAGTGGACATTGTTGAATGGAGTACGTCGTGTACCTTAATCAGATGCTGTACATATATTGAGGAATAATAAAGGCTTGAAGTATACGTGAACAAGAGTCGAGACTTGTCTTCTTTTATCCAGAACCCAGAACGCAACAGGCAAATGTTTGCATGAAGTCTTGAAAATATAAATAAATTAATAAAATCTCATCTACAGCATCTACTTATCAAGAGAAAATGTCGAAGAGTGTGAAATACCTGAAATCGTCATCATTTGTAATAATATCTAGGGAAACCTAGCTTTAGAAAAACAATCGACTTCTATTAAGTTTGGGAAACTTACTACAAAAAACTTTGACATAGTAGAGCATAATTCAATAATCGAATTTTTAACCAACTTCCAAGTATTAGTAGACCGTTTACGAGTTTCCACTCTTCGACCTACAGACAGACTGCAGTAATAAGTAGATATTCGAATACATATGTAATTAAATACTAGTAACGTATATACTCGTTGTAAAGCCGAATTTTTTGGACAAAATCTAGGGGAAAATGTTGGGGGGGGGGTCGGCTTACGAAGGGTATCATAGGTGATTTCTGTATGTACATTAAATATCGGTGTCCCTAATTAACCTGAATTACATGTTGCGTTCCGTTTTTAGCTAAATACCATTCATTCCTGTTGAGCGATTCATCAAGTTAATACCAATTAAGTCCCATACTGGATCAGGAATTCCCAAAATTATTTTTAATATTTTGGAAGAAATTGACATTCAAATTCAAGATTGCCGTGGACAGTCATACCACAATGCTGCTAGTATAAGTTGGAAGTAAAACTGAGTCCAGACCATCTTTCGTGAGGAGTGCAGAGTTGCTCATTATGTGCCATCCACAGCTCATTCCCTTAATTTGGTTGGGAAAAGTGCAGCAGAAGGTTGTCCTGCTGCAACCAGGTTTTTATTTTTTTCTAATTTACTTATTTTTTCATTCTGCAAAATCTTTATACCTGGCTTGTTGCATATACTCATCGTTGGCAGGGTCTTAAAAAACAATCGAAAAGGTTACATGCTAACAAAGCCTCGTCTGAAACAAGATGGTCAGCCCGACATGATGCTGTAAGATCTGTTAATAAATAATACCATGAGAATATTGCAGGACTGGAAGAATTGGCAACTGACGACAATCAGCCGCCTGACAGTCGACTTGAAGCATTGCGGAAGGAACTTGAACAACTGAAACTCACTATTTTACTTGAAATTTGGGACACAATTTTAAAATGGTTTCAGAAAATGAATGCATCCCTTCAAGATACATTTGTTGAAATATCATCTTGAGTTTGTTAAAAGACAGCGTTCTGAATTTGATTTCTATGAAGAAAAAGGAAAGGATATGTCCGTGGAAAAAGAGTATAAACAATCTTCAATGTGATTAAAGAAAGAGAAAGTGTCATCTTGATGAAGAGACATCAGCCGAAACAGTATTTTCTCCGAGACCAAAATTCAAGGTTGAGGTATTTCTGGTATTCATTGACAAACTTTCTCCAGTCCTACAACATCAGTTAGATGCATATAGAGGCATCCATGAGAAATATGGCTTTCTTACACACCTTATAGAGCTCAGCAATGATGCCATCCGAGGGGCAGCAAGCAGCCAAGTTAATGGAAGAATAATCAAGTGATTTCGAAGACTGCTTTCCTTCAGAATTAGTCTAATGTTCAGAACTCTTCAAAAAGTTTATTTTCCAGCCCCAGGGTCAGGAAAAGGAAGTAGCACAATGTGAAACTCAAAATACACGCACAGAGCTAAATTTTACACAGTCCTTTCCAAATTTACACATTGCACTTCGCATGTATCTTCCGTTGATGACATAAAAGTGCAGCTGAATAGATCATTTTCGAAGTTGAAAAAAACAAATTATGAAATTAGAAGTTGCATAGGACAACAAAGACTGAGTCAGCACTCTCTCTAATGAGCATTGAAATGGAAATCGTAAGCTCAATTAATTTTACTGACTTGATTAAAAATCTCGCCGTGAGAAAAGTTCGAAAACGAAGGTTCTAAAGATTGAGATAAATAATAATAAATATTTTAATGATGTGTGGATTCGTGTAACTTTATATTAATTTAATTGACTTCTATTTAATTTTTTGTCTTATTAGACCCTGCATTACAAGTTACACAGTCTTATATTAGACTGCTAGTGATCATTTTATTTAAAATTACGCTGCCTGGACAGGGCCCCAGTTTGAATTGCAGCCAGGGGCCCCGAGCAGTCTTAATCCGCCCCTGACTCAGTAACGCTCTTGATTTAAAGAGTTAGCAATTAGGATTAAATATATGAACAGCAAATTTAGAAGAAGCCCTAATGCTACAGCACGCGCCTGATACTGCCTTGCTTATTTATGTCCTTCATCTCTATCTATGTGGATGTTGATATGGTTCACCCGTCTATCTTCTACACTAATAAAAGGCAAAGCCCTGACTGACTGACTGACTGACTCACTCATCACTAATTCTCCAACTTCCCGTGTAGGAAGAAGCATGAAACTTTGGGAAGTTGTTGAGTAGCCTTTCGCGACGAAAATTGGCGTAAAAGAAGTTTAAAATTAATACTCTTGGGGGCCGGGGGCCCAAAAACGTTTTTTTTCCTTATATGGCCTATATAAAATTTGAAAATCACCAATTCTCCTATTTCCCGAGTAGGCAGAAGCATGAAACTTTGGGAAGTTGTTGAGTACAATCCCGCGATGGTACAGCGAGAAAAAATATTTAAATTATCACTTGCCGGGGGCCCAAATGAAGTTTTTTCCTAACTTGAGCTACATAATAACTAAAAATCACTAATTCTCCAACTTCCCGTGTAGGTAGAAGCATGAAACTTTGGGAAGTAGTTGAGTAGCCTCTCGCGACGATAATTAGCGTAAAAGAATTTTTAAATTCACCTTCATGGGGGCCGGGGGCCCAAAAACGTTTTTTCCCTAATATGGCTTGTATAAAATTTGAATTTCACTAATTCTCCTATTTCCAGAGTAGGCAGAAACATGAAACTTTGGGAATTTGTTGAGTACAATCCCACGATGGTAACGGGAGAAAAAATATTTAAAGTATCACTTCCTCGAGGCCGGGGGCCCAAATGAAGTTTTTTCCTTATATGAGCTATATAATAACTAAAAATCACTAATTCTCCTATTTCCCGTGTAGGTAGAAGCATGAAACTTGGGGTAGTTGTTAAGTACACTTCCACGATGGTAACAGGTGAAAACAATATTTAAATTATCACTACCTGGGGGCCGGGGGCCCAAATGTATTTTCTATACTTATAAAAGGCAAAGCCCTCACTGACTCACTCATTCATCACTAATTCTCCAACTTCCCGTGTAGGTAGAAGCATGAAACTTGGGGAAGTTGTTGAGTAGCCTCTCGCGACGAAAATTGGAGTAAAATAATTTTAAAATTGACACTCATGGGGGCCGGGGACCCAAAAACGTTTCTGTTCCTTATATGGCATATATAAAATTTGAATATCACTAATTCTCCTATTTCCCGAGTAGGCAGAAGCATGAAACTTTGGGAAGTTGTTGAGTACAATCCCGCGATGGTAACGGGAGAAAAATATTTAAATTATCACTACCTGGGGGCCGGGGGCCCAAATGAAGTTTTTTCCTTATATGAGCTATATAAAAACTAAAAATCACTAATTCTCCTATTTCCCGTGTAGGTAGAAGAATGAAACTTGGGGTAGTTGTTAAGTAACATTCCGCGATGGTAACAGGTAAATAAATTATATAAATTATCACTTACTGGGGACTGGGGACCGGGGGCCCAAATTTATTTATTTTCTAATATTAAAATCTGACTCAACACTAATTCTCCAACTTCCCGTGAAGGTAAAAGCTAAAACTTTGGGAACTTGCTAAGGGGCCGTCCATAAATGACGTCACGCTCCTAAAAAATGGAGGGGGAGGGGGTCACACTTTTGTGACGATGCGTGACGAGGGGGAGGGAGGGGGTTTGAAGAAATGTGACGTCACATCAAAAGGGTAACTTTAAATAAAACTTCCACTGCAATATTTGGTGGCTTACAATTTATTTAATGACTTTATTTTAAATCAGTGCTTCTCAATGTGCCGGTCGGTAGGTCATCAGACGCTGGTTGGCCTAAGCTATCAAGAGACGAAAATTAAATCTAATTATAATCCTTAAGTTTGAGAACTCACAAGATAATGTATGAAATTGTTACACTGTGTCGTTTGATGTTGACATCAAAGCATTTGTGATGTAACCGCAGCTCCGTCGGCGAACTTTTTTGCCCGTTACCCCAAAATATACAGGTTTATGTGTACGTTACCCCCCCCCAACCCCCAGACTCTAGGTACTGCTCACACGACTCAGGGATTTGGAGGATCGTTGTTAGCGCGCCCCCCCCCCAAAAAAAAATATATATTTAAAATAATAGTTCTAATGGTGAGTTTTACAAGCATGACAAGTGTCTAAAAATGATCTGAATAGGATTATGTGTAGATATTTTAAGTCAAAACGACACGGAATATCCTTTTTCTTTAAAAAAAAAGAGGGGGGGTGGGGGTGGAATCTATTTGATAGAATTATAAACGTTTTAAGTTTGATATAATTGTTCGGTTAGTTTTTGGTCAAACGCCCCTGGCCATTCTAGATATAATGATAAATTGGCTCATTTAAAAGTTGTCAAGTATTCATTAACTTTATTTGAATGCATCAAATTCTTGACATCGCAATTCGAGAGGAGCACAAAACAACTTTACTTCTTAGCTCAGTTTTTAAGGCATTAATTTTAAATATCCCAGAAAGGATACTTGATACAGTCAAGTCATGTGGATTAAGATTGTCACTAGTGTCAATATAAATGAAAGTAAGGTGGATTTAGGTGTCTTGGTATAGTACGTAGGTAAGAAATCTACATAGTTGTCAAATTTTAAAAAAATGCATTTTCTGGAAGGAACCGGTTCAATAATGGGCATATGTTCCAAGCGTTCACGTACACATGATGTATTTTACAAGCTTTTATTTAACTCACACTGTTTGTATGTTGTATCCGTGACATCTTGTAACGTAAAATTAAACCACTTCTGATGGTCCTAGAGATCTCAAAATTTTACCACAGATAGATCTTGGATGACAATACATTGTATCAAAATTTCAGATCGATCGAATGTACCGTAATTAAATAAATGCATTTTTACGTTTATCTTTATATATATAATCTGTATCCGTGCTATTCTTGACTTTCACGTGAATGTCACTGGAGTTCACAACCAGCCATGGATGACGACATTCCAGGTGTTAAACAGCTCAGTAATTCGAAACTAAATCTAAATTGACATGATAATACAAGAGGAACAACTGGTATTTGTGTAGCCTAGTTGGCCCAATTGTTAGCTTAATGGATTTTCGACCTGGAGGTACTGGGTTCAATTTTCAGTTGGGGAAACTGTTATTTTTTAAATACATAAATTTGTAATTAATAATCTATCTTTTTACCACTATCACATTTAAGTTATAGACAACGAAGTTTGACTAATTAAATTGAGTTGATTATGTCAAAAAATTGATTAAAAAATTGTGTTACTAAAAAGTAGAAAATAAAATATTTTAAAAATCTTTTTTTAAAAGGACACGCTTTTATTTACATATAGAAAGTGCACTAAAAAGAAGAAAATAAAAATTTTCAATCCGTGAACCTATCGACTGCACATAAAAGCGTGGGGCCCTCATCACAACTCGCAATCATGTACAAAGCTGCGAAACATAAATACAAATTTATATGCATATTAATAAACATTTAAAGTTTCACAACTTTGATCATATACTTGCTACTATCATATTAATTAGAAAATTTTATCTATATGCAAAAGAGTAGTTGCAATAAGAAATGAGTTGTAATGGGCGCCCCACGCTTTTATGTGCAGTCGATAGGTTCACGGATTGAGAATTTTTATTTTCTTCTTTTTAGTGCACTTTCTATATATGTAAATAAAAGAGAATCCTTTTAAAAAAAGATTTTTAAAATATTTTATTAATATATATAGTGTATTGTAGTGGAAGTTATATGTCCCAAATGAGTCCCCATTACCCCCAAGAATTCCCTTTTGACCCCAGATGAGGTTATTTACCCCTGTTCGCCGATTTCTTTCTTACGGGATGCCCGTCAGTCAATTGAGGGATTTTTTAAAAATACATTTTAAAATATTATATAAAAATATTTTTTTTCTAAACAAAGGCGTTAACCGTGCTGATTAATAGTCAATGTTTAATTTGTATTCATTAAAATAAAATATAAACAAAGGATGTTAACACAGTTGGTTTTTTGAATTCCGGTTAAACGTTTTGAAAAAAAAATGCTTCACGCGGGTACGATATTACAATGTAGACCTTCACTAAATAAATAATAAATACTTAAATGACAATAAAAGTGATTTCAAACATACTTATTTTCAAATAGAAAATAAGGTGGATTTTTTTTTGGAGGGGGGGGTCAATGCTTTGTGACGTATTTTTAGAGGGGGGTGGGTATAACTTTTTGTGACGACGCGTGACGAGGGGGGGGGGTAAAAATCGGCTAAAATCGCGTGACGTCATTTATGGACGGCCCCTTAGTATACTCTTATGACGATAATAGACGAAAAATAATTTTAAAATTTTCACTCATGGGTGGCCGGGGGCCAAAAACCGTTTTTTTTCGTATATGGGCTATATAAAACTGAATGAACCTTAATTCCTCATCTTCCCGTGTAGGTAGAAGTATTAAACTTTGGAAAGTTGTTGAGGACCCTCCCGCTATGGCAACAATTAAAACAAATATAAAATTATCATTCACTAGGGGGCCGGGGGCCAAAATGAAGTTTTTTTTCTTATATGAGCTATATAAAACAGACTCATCATAAATCTCTAACTTCCCGTGTAGGTAGGAACATGAAACTTTGGGAAGTTGTTGAGTACCCTCCCGCAATGGTAGCAGAAGTGTGCCATTTTTTACTTTTCGTTTTTGTTTTTCTGCGGGACTACGACAGACAGACAGACAAGACGGTGAAGTTAATATATGTATTATATCCATCATGATCCAGATTGAAATCAATTGGTGTTTTGAATTTGTGTTACGCGGGTTCTCAACGCTTATTGAAATCTTAATTTACCGCAGAAAAGCGCGGGTATTTTGCTAGTCCTATATAATAAAGGCAAGTTTCTGTCCGTTCTGTCCCGTCATCTATAGCGATTGGTCCCTCAAACACATATGACTCCTACAGCCAATCATATTGAACACGTTTACGCCATTTACGCGGACGTTCAAAACGAGTTATTTTTGGTGCAGTATTTCTTCCAAGACTTTATTTTGAGTTATGCGCGTTGGGATTTATAGAAAAAAGCTCTGTTTTTACGAGTTATTTATTTTAACTATAATGAATAGTATTTGTGACGCGATGCACGTGTATGCCGGTCGAGACGGCTGTTGGAGGGGAGTTACAACATGTCTACGAACGGTGGCGGAACGTACTTGGACGGGCTTTGTTGCTCATAGGTATATATGTTTTGATGACTCACATGTATTTATTGGCGTGTGTTCCTACGGCTCAGATGTACAGTCGGGTCCCGTTAAGACGAGTTAGTTGGGGTCCAATTTTATCCAATCCAATCGCGACTTAAGGGAATCGGGAGTTACAGGGCTAAGTGTAAATGGGCGATATGTGTAAATGGGCAATAATACTAGTTACGAATGTATTTATTATTAACGCTAAGTAAAATAAGCTTATATCACTTAATTTATTAGGTCCATTACAACATATGCTTGCTTAGTAAATATGAATATTATTTAAACAGATTATTACCATACACCTGTGTTTAAAATTCAATCAGTCAATTCAGTCAATTACGCAGTAAAATTTGGGCGCCATGGTACTACCGTGAGTTAAGCGGACTCGCGAATTACTGAACCGCGCCTCAATGTGACCCAACTGGTGAATATTTCCATGGCTCATGTGTTGACGGGTGTTTGTTTCTATGGCTCAGTTGTATATGGGTTTATGTTATTATGGCTCACCTATTTATGGGTGTATGTTTCTATGGCTTATCTGTATATGCATGGGTGTATGCCTCTATGGCTCACCTGCTGTATATGGGTCTATGTTTCTAATGCTTATTTGTACATGGGTGTATGTCTCTATGGCTCACCTGTATATGGGTGTATGTCTCTATGGCTCACCTGCTGTATATGGGTGTATGTCTCTATGGCTCACCTGCTGTATATGGGTGTATGTCTCTATGGCTCACCTGCTGTATATGGGTGTATGTCTCTATGGCTAACCTGCTGTATATGGGTGTATGTCTCTATGGCTCACCTGCTGTATATGGGTGTATGTCTCTATGGCTCACCTGCTGTATATGGGTGTATGTCTCTATGGCTCACCTGCTGTATATGGGTGTATGTCTCTATGGCTCACCTGCTGTATATGGGTGTATGTCTCTATGGCTCACCTGTATATGGGTGTATGTCTCTATGGCTCACCTGCTGTATATGGGTGTATGTCTCTATGGCTCACCTGCTGTATATGGGTGTATGTCTCTATGGCTCACCTGCTGTATATGGGTGTATGTCTCTAAGGCTCACCTGCTGTATATGGGTGTATGTCTCTATGGCTCACCTGCTGTATATGGGTGTATGTCTCTATGGCTCACCTGCTGTATATGGGTGTATGTCTCTATGGCTCACCTGCTGTATATGGGTGTATGTCTCTATGGCTCACCTGCTGTATATGGGTGTATGTCTCTATGGCTCACCTGCTGTATATGGGTGTATGTCTCTATGGCTCACCTGCTGTATATGGGTGTATGTCTCTATGGCTCACCTGCTGTATATGGGTGTATGTCTCTATGGCTCACCTGCTGTATATGGGTGTATGTCTCTATGGCTCACCTGTATATGGGTGTATGTCTCTATGGCTCACCTGCTGTATATGGGTGTATGTCTCTATGGCTCACCTGCTGTATATGGGTGTATGTCTCTATGGCTCACCTGCTGTATATGGGTGTATGTCTCTAAGGCTCACCTGCTGTATATGGGTGTATGTCTCTATGGCTCACCTGCTGTATATGGGTGTATGTCACTATGGCTCACCTGCTGTATATGGGTGTATGTCTCTATGGCTCACCTGCTGTATATGGGTGTATGTCTCTATGGCTCACCTGTATATGGGTATATGTTTCCGCGACTCCGGGCGTTGGTCCCACCCTGAGGTAGTTGGTCATACTGGCAATGTACATGATGATAAAAATGAGGACGTAAAACCACCAAAACGTCACAACGATACGACCTCCCAATGACCTTGGAGCACGAGTGTAGCCTAGAAAAGAATTTAAATTTTGTTAGCAGTGAAGAAGTTAATGACCAGCCACTAAAATGAAGTGGAACATGGGATTGATTCAACTGTCAAAATAGTTCTTCTGTCCAGCCATAACCCCCAACCCACGAGTTTACGAACCTTGCCACAGCACGGTACTTGTTGTAAACCAGAAGGTATTGAGGCAGGTGAACGCCTCGCCCTCTCTCAGCGTGGCTTGCTTGTCCTTGGTCAGACGCCTCCAGTCGTAGGGGTTGACGTGACAGATTATGTACAGGACCACACTGGTCACCAGCCAGGCCAGGCCGGACATCATCCAGACACTTAACAACGGGATCATAGGAATGGTTAGATGGCCGTTGTGGCCAGGTAAAAACGAGTAAAGCCGTAACTTTAATACTTAACGTAAAAAAAAGGAGCAAAAGTGTTTATAGTTCCGTTAGACTGAATTCATTTTGATGCGGTTCCAATCAATTGAACATCATATATTTCTAAACATTAATAACACAATAAATTTGGCAGTTTTTTAAATAACTAAATCAAGCTAAATAATGTAATATTTATGGTAAAATGAGAAATAAAGTCAGTAAAATAAAATTACTTTGAATGCTTTATAAGAAAAAAAAATGTATGGACAATGGAAACGGATGTATGCTACCGGTACTGTGTTGATATTTTGTTAAACTTTAGGCACTATTTAAAACACAAATACGCTTAAAGACTTAATGCTTCAAAGACCCCAATGCCCCTTGTCTATAAGTATAAGATATTTTATATTTAGCATAGCTTATAGGTGGTAGTTTTTTTGAAATGGTATGTTGGATACAACTGATCATATACACATTTTGAAAGGAAGTGTTTATGAATTTAGAAATAGGCCGAGAATTTAGCCACTAGTTTCATATTCTTTAAATGTGAACTATTTTTTGTTTCCGATGGAATCAGTACAATTAACGAAATTTTAGTAAATAAGTAGTTTTAATCCTATCAAGATCAAATTTTCTTTTTTTCTAAAACTGTTTTTTTGGAATAATAAATATTCTATTTCTAACAAATCAATAAAAGATATAAGTTTAATCAGAAATAAAATAAATGTATTTCATGCAAATTCCGGCTCTTATGAAATGGGGTTAACTCAAAGAAAAGTAATGCTCCAATTACAAAACCTAATTTTCTGTAGTATAGAAGGAGCGTCTGTATAGACAAGTAAAGACAAACCCACCTCTGAGACAAGGGAGAGAACAGCCTCTGGAAGCGCTCCTCTAAAGTCATCACCTTCGGCTCCGGCCGTTTGAGTATCAGCACGGGGCCAAAGTTCATGAACGGGGTGGAGAAGTCCACCGCTTCACGCCGCTTGGACGTCTCTGTGAGTGGCGCCACTGCCAGGTCGGCTCTCTGGAAGATCAAAGATTAGTTGTTGGAAGTTATGGGCAAATAGGTCGGCTCTCTGGAAGATCAAAGATTAGTTGTTGGAAGTTATGGGCAAATAGGTCGGCTCTCTGGAAGATCAAAGATTAGTTGTTGGAAGTTATGGGCAAATAGGAAATAATCTTTGTTCGTAGGGGGCCTGGGGTTTTTACTAGTGTTTAGAACAGTGGTCATCGCGTACAGAATGCAAATCTTACATTCCACGTCACAAATATAGCAACTGATAGTTTCAAGAGCTAAACGAATTGCACGTGCTTGTTCTCCGCGGACATTGTTATACCATAGATCTCTGATAGTCACACCCAAGGTATAGTGCCAAGTGTCACACAAGGTATAGTGCCAGGTGTCACATAAGGTACAGTGCCAAGTGTCTCACAAGGTATAATGGCAAGTGTCACACAAGGTATAGTGCCAAGTGTCACACAAGGTATAGTGCCAAGTATCTCACAAGGTACAGTGCCAGGTGTCTCACAAGGTATAGTGCCAAGTGTCTCACAAGGTATAGTGCCAAGTGTCTCACAAGGTATAGTGCCAAGTGTCACACAAGGTATAGTGCCAAGTGTCTCACAAGGTACAGTGCCAGGTGTCACACAAGGTATAGTGCCAAGTGTCACATAAGGTATAGTGCCAAGTGTCACACAAGGTATAGTGCCAAGTGTCTCACAAGGTATAGTGCCAAGTGTCACACAAGGTACAGTGCCAAGTGTCTCACAAGGAATAGTGCCAAATGTCACACAAGGTATAGTGCCAAGTGTCACACAAGGTATAGTGCCAAGTGTCTCACAAGGTATAGTGCCAAGTGTCGCACAAGGTACAGTGCCAAGTGTCTCACAAGGTATAGTGCCAAATGTCACACAAGGTATAGTGCCAAGTGTCACACAAGGTATAGTGCCAAGTGTCTCACAAGGTATAGTGCCAAATGTCACACAAGGTATAGTGCCAAGTGTCACACAAGGTATAGTGCCAAGTGTCTCACAAGATATAGTGCCAAGTGCCACACAAGGTCTGGTACCACGTGTTACACAAGGTCTGGTACCAAGTGTCACACAAGGTCTGGTACCAAGTGTCACACAAGGTCTGGTACCAAGTGTTACACACTGCGTAGTGTCCAGTTTCCCATAAACATATTCTGAATACATTAGATTTCTATGTTTGAACAAACAAATCTGTAAAAGCATTTTTTTAAAACTTTCTTTTTTATAAGTAAACATGATTAAAAAAATTGAATCATAAATGAATTCGAGTGTTTAAGCTGCCCGGATGGAAGGGGCGAGGTCTCTGTTAGTAGGACTTAAATGAGATAGTTCCATTTATCATAAAGAAGAGGTCCAATCAGCTCTAATATAGTCTGCAACTGCAACACCCACCTTGTGGAGCACGTCACCAATCAGTCCGTCCCAGGTTCCGTTGTTCAGGCGCTGACCGTAGCGTTTGTCTTTGCGGATGGAGAATGTGTAGGACATCTTGGTCAGGTTGAAGACCTTGTCCAGAAGGTCTTTGATGAAACCGTCGTACACCATGACCTTCGTGCCGTTCTCACTGATTTCATCGTCTTCGACCAGGAACGGTGGCAACTGGAGGTAACAGAAACGAAGTAACAGTTAACGGGCAATTTCAAAGGAAGGAATTGTTTAACCGTTAAAATATTAACAAGGGTACTTAAAGTTTAAGAGGTGATTTTGGTTTAAGGCAACCATTTGTTGTAACATCAAATGCATCAAATTAACTTTTGACAAAGGCGAATATAAGATATAATTTATAAATCAACTCTCTTAATCATACACGCATCAGTCGTATTAACAACTGCAGCAAAACATTAAAAGGAATAATGAAAAATATAAAAACGACTTACCACAAGACTGGAAACAACCAGATCTCGACTCTGAAAATACAACAGTAGGTCAAGGAGACGTTAACCATCAAGTGCCTAGATGTGTTGTGCATTAGAAGTAAGACCGTTTGCCTTTCTTGTGTGTAACTGAATGTGTATCAGGTGTATGACATTGTGTATTTCAGGTGTACAACTGGGTGTCTTTCACGCCGATAAATGGGTGTGCATCGTGATTAGGACTAAGTTATCATGTGTATATGATGCCGAGTGCACAAGACTAAGTGTGCGTATAAAGTTTGTGAATATGCGCCATATGTATTGCTTTAAGCGTCTTGGTTTTCATCACTCATTTGGGCAAGCTACATTTTCACTAAACAATTTGTAGCGCATATTTTATTACTATTAAGGATTAGCTGTTAAGAAAAGGAAATGTATAAATTAAGGAATGGTAAATCATGAATAATTTTTAAAAAACTCAACAAAACAACAAATGTGACCAAATGCTATTGCTGGAAAATAAAAAGGAAATAAAAAAAAGGAAGAAAAGACTTAAACAATAAATAAAAAATAAACACTAACTGAAATATTGTTTATGACACGTTGTTTCTGAGACAGTTATAACTGGAATATTGCAACTAGTACGCTGTATCTGAAATGTATCTGAGACGCATTTTACAAAAATTGTTTTACACATTTCTCTCTACCTGATGGCAGCTGCCACCCCACCCCACCCCCGCCCCTCAAGCCCACATTTGGTAAAGATTAGTCTCGAGCAGGTTAGCGACATCAAAGAAAAATGTAATGGTGCCTCATATATCAGGGCATCTGCCAGGCACCACCTGCAGTGTAAGTTATTAGTCTCCTGTAGTGCCAATAACAAGAAATACGGGAACTCAACATGGCATGGAAAGAGCTTTTTAATAACTGGAGAAAGGAGAGGGTGGGGGGGGGGCGATTGATGAAAACAATGTAAGTGTTTTGTCCGGTGATTTAGTTGGTCAATAAGGCTGAACACCAAGTGCACCAGGTGCTAGAACCCCCCACCCACTTCCCCCATCATTAAATCAATATTTAAATTTAGAACGCGTGTCTTTAAATAAATTTTGAGTGTGCCATGTGCCTCGTATATAACATCACGTGCAGATGTTAGCAAATGCTATACAGTCCATAACATAAAATTTCTCCAGGTGATTTAGGGGAAGTTTAATGTGTATAAGTAACATGTTTCAATAACAGGAATGATTCCTTATGTTTACCTGGGACAAGTACTATTTGATGCAAGCTAATGTGTTTATAATCCCTTGCTTTACTCTGTTCACTCGAGCGTTGTGGTCTAATCGTAAACAATTTCTCCTCCCTATTGGAGGATCGTTTCATTGATTACACGAAGGGAACATGTTTTTGTTTTTGTTATCCCCTTCCTCCCTATTGGAGGATCGTTTAATTGATTACACGAAGGGAACATGTTTTTGTTATAGTGATCCACCTTCCTCAAACGTCTTTCAAATAAGAGAGTTTAAATGTACGCTTCCAAAACTTGCAAGAAATAATGTTACACTTCCCTCACCTTCTGAGACAGTAGAGACACTGTTTTAAAAAAACAAGACAGAAATAACGTATTCGTGAGGGCATGCATACAGAAGCGTAACTTGGATTTCCGCGCCCTTGGCTATTTCATTTTCGGCGCCCTTGAGAAATAGGGAAAATACAAAATTATACAGAATAAATTGATTATTGAAGGATTAGCCCTCGGCGTCCTTGGCAACTGCCCCGATGCCAAGTCGTTGTTACCGCTCTGCATGCATACACTAGACAATTGCTCTTTTTAATTCAGGACAGAAAGTTAAACAATTTTAGGGAGAAGGGGAGGTGAGTGAGTTTCGAGGCAGGAGTGCCAGGGGTAATGACTGGTTTTTCTCAAGTGGTCAGTCTGTTCGTCTGTCTCACCTGAGAGAGGAGTTCGATTATAATAAATGCAATGGATGAGTATCAGTGCGTCGTCATATTATTTTGGAATGGGTTGACATTCAATTTAAGGTTTAGTGAGAAATTCTTAGTTTATTTTTCTAAGTACGTGAAAGGTAAGCTGGTCATTTCAATGGGCGGGGTGGGGTGGGGGTGTCTACCGACCGTTGCCCCTTATCCGATAATGCTACAGGGAATTACATTCGAATTAAGAGGGAGTGTGGTAGCGTACGATTCAGTTTTATTTTTATTATTTATTTCTTTATTTATATTCTGCTAAGTTTTACTGAACCAAGGTTTGAAGTCAAAGGTACAAATACAAATACATTTAAAACTAAAATAATAATAAAATAAATTAGATCTGGCAAATTACTAGCTGCCTGGAGAAAGTTGTAAAAGAAAAAAAAATCAATTTTTCCTTTTTCAGTTAGCAGGTAGCTTACGTTTCAAGTAACTTTTAGTTTCAGCAAACTAATGTTTCGGGTAGCTAAGTATCAGGTTGATAATGTTTATGTAGCTTATTTATGTTTCAGAAAGCGAGTGTTATGCTTTTAGCTCATTAATATTTTTGGGTTAATATTGCTATAATAATGGTTCAAGTCACCCATGTTTCAAGTTGATAATCATAAAGTAAGATAATGTTTCAGGTCTATGATTTAATGTTTTAGCTGGCTTATCATTCAGGTAGATAATTTTAGGTTGAGGATGATTCTGAAAGAAATGGGTGTTGTTGTTTTTTTCGAGACTCTTGATTATTTAAGTAAATAAAGAGCTGAAATTCCAGATTTCTATCACATAAACGCACTATGTGATTATGTCCCTTTAGGAAATACGTAATTGTAATAACTCATGGATAATTGTCATTTACGTATTACCGTATATATCTCATAAATAATGATTTTATTTCTGCTATAGCGACGGGTTTAAGTTTATTTCAAGCAGCATCAAGACAGTAACACATGAGCGGTGGATCAGGAGAAATGCACTAAGAAAATAAAAAAGCACAAATTAAGAAACCTGCGCTTACAGTCATTCAGTAGCAGATGGATAAGATAGCAAACATCCAGTAACAATCATCAGATAACAAACATTCACTAAAAAAATAGACGACACATTCAGGAATAGATTGATAACACAGTTTCGATAACTAACAGATAACCTATAGTCAGTAACAAACAGATAACACACATTACATTTAAAAATAAAATATTACAGACATTCATGAATTTATAGGTTGAAAACGCAGATTCAGTAACTGATTGGTATCACAGATTCAATAACACGCTGATAACACACATTCAATAACTACACACAATATGTGTCCTTAGAAATTATCCTTATTCAATCCCCCCCCCCAAAAAAAAAGTGGAGGCGATTGTGCTAAATTAAGACCAAGAATTTACCTGGGCGAGGTGTATGTGTCCAAAGATGACCAGTGCAAAGCAGGAAACTATTCCAAGATTCATGATGGATGCTCTCGTTCAGTGGTCCTCACAACCGAGTGGACACGTGAGTTATCCTCCTTGAACTTTGACCCCGTTCCCTCAAATCCTCTGAAGAAATACCTCAATAACGCTGCTCACCCAGAAACTATCCACTGTATTTGTTTGTTAGACCTCAACTCAGGTAGGTGGTACTTGTAGTACGGTGCGACTGCAGATTCTCGACCATGGACGTTCCTAGATTCAGGCAACTTTGCACAGCTTTTCCCATTCGAGACGTCAGTTCTGTTTCTAAAAATAGAAACAGAGTGAGCTCCCCTTCTTTCCACCTGAGTTGTGTGAAAGTTGGCACACGTTAGAGGTATCGGAGCATCTTGCTTAAAATTCTCAGGAATCAACTGTAGGGTAAAAAGTTGTGGATGGAAATGTGTTACTGTAAATTTTCCCATGTTGATAAAAATACAATTCAATACTTTATTTATAAGTAAGTGTCCTATTAACAGGGATTTGGGGTAGTGCTTGGATTGTCTTACCATGGGTGGGGACGCCCCCCCACCAAACACACACTTTTTATTTTTACTGACAAGAACCAAAACTATTGTTTTTAAAAGGATGAGAAAAGTATAATTCAGAATTTTAAATGCAAATAGATTAAAATAAAGTAAACTTTTCAAAGTTAAAAAAAATTATTTTGTTGAAATTTATACCAGCAATGTTTCCCCAGTGTAACCAGCTATACTTCAAAACTTTCCCACTCTTTTACCAGCATGTTTCCCCACTGTAAGCAGCTATACTTCCTAACTCCCCCACTCTTTTACCAGCCATGTTGCCCCACTGTTACCAGCTATGCCTCCTAACTCTCCCACTTTTTTTTTACCAATGATGTTTTCTCCAACACTTGCAGCTATGTTATCCCGCACCTCCCCAAAGATTATTTACATCTCTTTGACCGATAAACGTAGCTAATGTGTGTCACCCTTATTTATATCTTATTTTGTCTAAATATTAATTGAACTTGTTGTATTAGATGTATATTTTGCGCTGATTTTTATACGATGAGCCCCAGCCCAAGGCATGGTGTATCGCGCTATATAACCACTCATTATTTTATGATAATTATATATATACTAGCGTATCACCCGTCAAAAATGACGGAAGTTTTCAAAATGAATACATTTCAGCTGAAATCTATTAATTAAAAAAAAATACACATAAGAATAATAAATAATGTAATACGGAACTTTTATTTATTTTTATTCGATTCATTTATTATCCTATTGAACAATTGTATGCGGAACGTTCGAAAAGTGTTACTTTTTGGTGCAGTAATTTTATTATGTTGATCGCAGCGCCACCTAACAGCATTACAAATTTCGCAGCGTCACCTAGTTACATCCATACATACAGACAACGGGAATTATGTATATTGATGATGCGGAAAGATATTTGTATTACCTTTGGTTATGGCACTGGCAAATAATTTTCTAACCGCTTTACAGTCTCTGTCTCCTTCACCAAACCCTTACACTTATACGTCAGTGCCGAGTTCATTAACACGTTGCTGCTCATAATCCTATAAGTTAAAACAAAACAAAACAATATTGGTTTTCGAAAACGAAGGATGGCAACTATTTTAGTGTGTGTGTGTGTGTGTCTTAGGCTGTTGATACCGGCTTTAAGAAAAACTTTAAATTACCTGGTATAAAACTTTTGTTCTCATTTTTCATTCATTTTGGCATGCGTCGTGCCTTTTAGAGCCAGTGCCGCGTTAGGTTTTTTGAGAAAGTTAATTTATTTGGACCCCTAAATATATTTGCAAATAACGTAATCCTCCCTCTCCGAATTTTTTTTTATTAAAAAAAAATCGACTTTACCAACCCCACTTCCCCCACCCCCCCAAAACAAACTGGTCTGGCCCCGATACGTTATTAACTCGTATAGGCCTCGACCTGTGTTCAAGGCCCTGAATGCTATACATCTGTAATTTGATTTATTTAACAAAATTACATGTCTTATTAGTTTCTCACAGAACTATCCATTAAAAAAAAGATAATTAACAATTTTATAGTGTGCTCGATGTGATGACTTAAGGGGCACTTACAGACCAAAAGAAATCATATACATTAATTACTCATTTAATAAAAATCAACACGGACACTGTGCCTCAAACGGGACTGGGAACCTTTTTTTCTATATAAGATATTAACAATATTTTAAGTAAGACATACACATTCATTTAGATAACAAACACATAAATTAATGAAACATACAATATAGTAGAAGAGACTAATAATAATTACAAAACTAGCATTAGCGTCACTAGGATACGCCGGAGTGCGGGCTGCACCGGTTGACACCCTCACAGCAGAGCCGTCTTTATACCATTTTGGGCCCCCGGGCAAAGAAACAGTGTTGGGCCCCTCCCCCGCAGGCATAAAAAATAAATATACATAATATATATAAATAAACATATTCCGATTCCCATGGGGCCCTATGCTCGTGGGCCCCGGGCATATGCCCAACGGGCCTATGCGTTAAGATGGCCCTGCCTGACAGGAGTACCTATCAAGGGGCTGCTGAAGAATACTTTACTGCATAACGTTAAAATACTAAGGTTGTTAAGGCCATTTCAACGCGATAGCTTAATCTCTTCAGAGTCAAAGATTGGCCTTATTTGAAATTCATAACCAAATACTCTTCTTATAAAATCCCTCATTTCTAACCGCACTGGATGACGCCCCCGGTTATCATTTATGTCTTTCTCTGAATGCATCTGTTTGTACGATGTATTAAAAAATAATGTTGAAATCTTTTCAAACTGATTTTTATTAAACAGTCAAAATTAAATCATCTGTTTAAATAATGCGCAATGCCGCCAGGCGTTGGCTGCTCTCCAACTATAACATCTTCATTTCATCAATCTTCAAACCCAAAGGCGTTCAATTAAGCTGCGCGCACATAACTAAGACTCCACTTCACATCACTTAACAAACCTAGATAAATATTTTACCAGACCTGATTACGTTATTTTACCCAGGCTAGGATGGTATTTGAAATTGGATATAATGTTATCCAGTGCTTAATATTTGAGGGCGGTTACACCGTTACACCAATATTTTATCATGGTTTTAACTGCATTTGACCAAGGTTTGACATTTGATTAAGGCTAGATACTAAATTAATATTTGACGAAGGCTAAATGAATATTTGCCCGAAACTTAATGATAATATGACTAAGGCCCAAGGGTTTCTGACTTTTAAACCTAAATGGGATAATATTTAACAAAAAATTATGTACAAGAACTTAAATAGTATTTGACTTAACTCGACTGAATATTTGACTAGAGCTTCCGATGCTGAATGAGAAGTCAATGAGTGTGTTGTTGTTGTTGTTGTTTTTACTTCGGCCAGTAGTACGGCGGTATTTGCCACCGTCTTATTGAGGCGTGTCCTTGAACTTGTCAAATGAACGTGCTGGTGGGTTGGTCTCAGGAAGCTCAGAAGCTGTTCTACACATAACCTAAACAGACATCGTCAATTCTGACCTATAGACGTGTGCTGTAGATTGAGAACACCTGAACTTACCATCAGACAGAACTGAGCTTGTAGATTTCATCCCCAGCCCTCCCCGCCCAGGCCCGACTACATGCACCACGGATTGCAGATGGCCGGTGTCTGCTGATCTTGTACTCAAATCTTTTTTTTACTTCAATTTATAAAGAGATTTATGGCTGCAAACTTAAGCGGAAACGCAATTCAGTTGCACAAGCAGCTACCCCCTTCCCACCCCACCTTCCCCGGAGAGAACTTTAACAGGACATTGATAAAGTCTCAAACCGCCCAATCGACCTTTGCCTCTAGGGTATTTAAATCACCTTGATTAATCCCCCGGAAAAAAAAACAACTTTCGCTTTGAGATACAATCGTTGTTTATGATAAACGGGGGAAAACACATTTTGGCTCATTAATTATACAATGTAATGACGATGGATGAACTCCGAATACTTTGAAATATGTCAGGTGAGAGGATCTACGATAAATTAAAAGACTTTCTCAAAGCTTATACTTTTTTTAGATATATATAACCTCCATTTGTAACAATAGGATAAAATACAATGTTCGTTGCACAATTAATACAGTCAGGTGAAACTGTAAGACTTATTTGAAATATGTTGATGTGTTAATATGGACGGTATGAAAAGTTCACACAAAGTTTACAAAGTTTGGGAGGGAACATTGTTTTTGGACCTTTTCTAGCCCTCCCAAAGATGGGTCTAGATTTAAAAAAAAATATTTTAAAAAATTAACAAATCCAGCTTCTCTAAGCTTACTTAATCCACGTGAGAAGGATATTATACTTTTCATTTAACTCACCTCTAACTACCATATCTAAGATAAATATATTATGTACATGTTCGTGTTTTTACACTCAATTTTAGGATACAGTTAAACAGTTATGTCTTCGTGTTCGTTTTTTTTTCATGAATAATCTTTTGGGCTGAACAGTTACAATTTACAGTCTTATATTAGCTGCAAGCAATCATTTTAAAATAGTTAAAGGGACGCTGGCTGGATAGGGCCCCAGTTTGAATTGCAGCCAGGGGCCCCGTGCAGTCTTATTCCGCCCCTGACGCCTGACCATCAAAAATTGTATTGAATTCTATCTCCCCAGGATTATGAGCGTCAACATCAGTAACAAGTTCGGTTGCAATTTAATTAATTTTTTTAAAATGTGCGGATACAAACAATAACTCAGCATTTATCAAGTGCATTTAAGAGTGTGCCCCGGAACAATTCACATGTTTATAAAAGTAGGCCAATGAACTATATAGTTTAGAAATCTGCGGGAAGAACTCCAAGACAGTGTACGGGGATAATGATGGCAGATCCAGAAATTATGTTTATTTGCACTTAGTTTAGAATTAGTTTATTCTTATTCTTATTATTTAATTTTTTTTTAAAACTTCATTTTATCTACATTACCATCGCTTATAACTACAAAAACCAAAATCCTACCCACAACCCTAATCATTTCCCAGCTGAAATTCTCCACAACAGGCTCTTCTCAACAAGTCTCTATGTAGTTATTTCCCATGGTGGTAAAGGGTCTGAATGAAGGGAGGGAATGATATCTAATCGTCCCTTCAGTTATCAATGCGGCGCCAGGGGAAGTAATAAGCTCTGAACGATGGCCGTAATGATTCGTCAATAAAAACGGATTTGCCTCATTGTCTCCCACATGCAGGTATCGATTTGAAATAAATATTACCAGTATTTAGAGAACATAGATTTGTAGTCAGATTAGTTGTTTAATATGTTCAACAACGATTTTGGGAACATATTACAACCCATTTGTTGCTAATTCTCCCATAGTGTCTTCTCGTGACTTTATGGGGCATACCCACAACCGATATCATATTGAGGAAACTTATAATAATCTAAAATTAATAAAAATGATTTAATGTTTAGAATAAAAGACATAGGCGCGCCAAGTTAGTGGGGGCGGGGTTGTATTATTTCAATTTTTAAAAAATCAAATCAATTACTGAAAAAAATGACATATTGGTTAAGTCAGTATGTCACCTTGTATGTTTGGTTTGTTGCGATTTAGTATTTTATTTCAGGTAACATTTCAATGACATCTCCCTTCATGGCTTGTGTCTCTGGAGTACGTTCTAACCGAGTCTCCTACCTTGGATTCAGTGTGTACGAAATACAACGAAATGATTGCATTACAAAGTAAGTTACAGGTAGAAACAAACGCAAGGACTGCAGAGACCGTGATAAGTAATGACTGATGACATGGAGTTACCTTATAAGGTAAACCAGATGAGGAAAGAACACGACACAATCAACTCCAAGTGTAACAGGTTAGACCCCAACAGAGCTCGGACTGTGGCTTTGGGCAGGAGTGCGGGAGAGGTTGCATTGAGCGTAAAAAATTCGTTGGGATGCAAAATCGATGTATAAAATTATAATAAACGGACGCCCATCAAAATATTCAGGAGGAAGGTACTGCTGTCAACGAGCTACAATTTAGGGGCGAATCATGCTCACATTTCCCCCACAAGTTAGGGGCGAATCATGATCACTTTGCCAATGTTTTTGACAATGCAGCGGTGTCATGCACACCTCGTGGCCACTGCAATATTTCTCCAATGCCCTGCAATCACAACAAGTTTGATTCATAAGTACATATGTATCGGTATGAAAGAGACGTGACCTTTGACGTCTTCTTGAAATCAAACAGTCAGAATACGGAAGGCTTAATTTCTGGAAGTTCCCGAAGATCCTTTAACGATGTTATAAATATTATGAGATACTTAACAGCGAGAGAGTTCTAGATCCAATTCAATCTTTAAACCGGTCTATTATAAATAAAACTTGTGGCGATGCCTAAGGGGCCGTCCATAAATGTCGTCACGCGATTTTGACCGATTTCCCCCATCGTTACAACGTTGTCACAAAAAGTTAGGCCCTTATCAACTATGACGTCATAAAGCTTTGCGCCTCCCCCCCCCCAATAAAAGCCGTATTTCCTTTTTAAAAAACGAGTGCATTTCAAATCACTTTATTGTCATTTAAGTCAGAGCCGTCTTTACACCATTTTGGGCCCCCGGGCAAAGAAATAGTGTTGGGCCCCTCCCCCTAAAAAATAATTTGTTTATCCTTATTATATATAAATAAACATATTTCCACGGGGCCCTATGCTCGTGGGCCCCCGGGCAAATGCGCAACGGGCCTATGCGTTAAGACGGCCCTGATTTAAGTATGTATTTAGTGAAGGTTGTGTGAAGCCATTTAAAACGTCATTAAATAAATTGTAAGCAATCAAAAATTTAATTGGAACTTTTTTTTAAAGTTGCGCATTTTGATTTGACAGTTCTCAAACATCCCCCTCCCCCTCGTCACACATAGTCACAAATGTGTGACCCACCACCCCCACCCTAACCCCACCCCCAAGGTGCGTGACGTCGCTTATGGATGGCCCCAAACAGCAATGCAAGAAGAACATCAATGCAAACCTTGTCTGACAGGAAGCTGTTGAACTAAAAGTAGTCTCTAGCCGCTAACTCTATCTAACGCTAACCAATATGCGTGGGACTAATTAACCACAAACTCAATGCACTCTCCCCACACCTGCGATGGTTTAGATTGGCCCTCAATCCAAACATAAACATCAAGCCACAAGAAGCAGATTCCTTTCTCAACACCGGCACAATCAGCTTTTTTAACAAAATAAGTAAAATTATTACTTTCTATACATTGGATCTATTATTTCTAAGCTGGCTTCCGCTTTAAATTTTAAAATTGAACGGAAGGGCCACAAAAACAAGCACCTATCAACGGCCAGATTTAATCAAGAGCTTCTTTAACAACATCAGCCTGACAGCCACCTCTTCACCGAGTGTCGACCAGCCGCGCATTCCTCTACAACAGTGAAGCGTTCCATGGGTGGCCTATCCAAGCTCACCGACGTTCATCATGAATGTTTGCGGCACCTTCTACTCATTCATTAGCAAGTGATCAGAGGCGAGGCTGCGGCTCAGACTAAATGTGCAAGATGTTTCGCACATCCAATCGATGGACTGATTCTCCTCGCCTCGTGCTAAAGAAGATATACACAACTCGATATCCTTATTTAACGCATACTGCCAGAGTGGCGAGAAGTGGTGACACCGCCATGTGGTTGCCACTATACTTTACTTACAGACTTAAGTAAACATGACATAATAAAGGCTTCAAACACCTTATAAATCAGTGTGCTGATGACATTTGCCGGCTTGAGGCTGGCATTATTTGTTGTAAACTCTCCCCGGAAGAAGAATTTATGAATTCGTCTAACAGAAAGGCATTATGGTAACAATGGGATCATTGTGTTTTTGTTTTTTTACTATCCGGTTACAATCTGGTAGTTGTGTGGGTTATCTGATTACATTTAGGTTTTATATTAAATGTTATAAACAAAAAAGAAATAAAGCCTTAAAATGGGAATTTTTTTTTCCTCACGAACATCGTCTGAGTCGTGAATGAAAGCAATGTATCGATTGATGTGACCTTGGCTTCATGTTGTCAGGACTGATTTGATGGAGTGGATGTCCCCTGGGGTGGGGGGTGGGGCTGTGGATTATTTTACAGCTGAATAGATTTGCTAGGGAGGAACAGATGTTCGACTTATAATATGTACATATGGTTAAAGGGAAATCAAATACAAATGAAATCCTTACTAAAGGAAAAACTAGCTGGACGGAAGGACAGGGTTACTGTTGTGTATGAACTGCATGACAGGACGAGTGCTGTGTCACATAACTTAAAGTTAAATTATTTATTTTAAAACCGACATTTTATTCGTTCAAGAGAGTGCAGCCGTTGGGAGGTGGACCCAAATGAATTCATTAAGTTTATATCTTATAACAAAAGATAAGATCAATTAAAATGATGCTAATTTAAGGTGAAACCAAAACTTAGTTTTTAACCCAACCCTAAAGAGACAAGACACTGACTGACAACAACCCCACCACCCCTTTTCGTGGTCATATACCACTCAGAAAGGTTCTAAGCATTTGGGAGGCATTCACTTCCATAACTGTATGCGCTATACCTCGGTATTTTATAGCTGGATGTGCTTTCGTCTCCATGTGCTATGCCTTCTTATATCCACAGGTAGTTCTCATTGTGAAATATTTGTTTCAATTTTTAAGGACATGGTAGCCACAAAAAAAAACGAAAAACAAAAAACAAAAAAAACCCCTGAAAATTAAATAATTCACCGACCATTAAAAATCACATTCAGCGGTCAAAAAATGTACTGATAAACAAAACAAAAATAAAAGTTACCCATGAAATTAGGACATGCCTATAAATTAATTTTTTCTAATAATTCTTTCCTATCTCAAAAATGTTTTATAAAGTGTTTACTTCTACTATACATATTCATAAACATGTGTACACTTCATATCGATAATACTACATTTGAAATACGCAATTTCTGCTTATAATCGAACAACGTTTTTATATCAATAATACTAATACGTTAATGTATAGTAGAAAAACAATAGATGTTGATGTCTATAGGAATAAAGTAGCCCATTAAAATTTGTAAGTAAAAACCCTTCAAGCCCTACGTCACGATAAAATCTATTTTTACCACCCACTGCCTCCCACCCCGAGAAGTAAATTAGATGTAACCAATATTTACCGACACAAAAAACAGAGTCTTGTTGGGGGAAGCAGAACACAGATCACGTGGTGCTACTCTGCAGGGTAAATCCACGGGAATAACTGAGCTGTCTTCCACGGCTGCTCACTACTACTTCAGAGAGGGGATTTCGTGTGAGTAGAAGTATACAGGTTAGGATAGAGATGCGACGCACCACACCATGTATGCACCACGCCATCGCTAGCTGAGCCACTCACGCTGCCGCGAGGGAGGCGCGGGTTCGACTTTGCCAAGTGAGAGAGTCGGTTCGATATTATTGGTTTGGGTGAGTAGGTTCATTCAATGGTTTTACTACCACCACTCGTTCTGCCTTGCTAACACTGGGAGTCGTGAAAGGGGATAATAATCCAAGAGATGGTCAGTGCTAACGGGACATTAGTCAACTCAAGTGTCATTGATTGAAATGCTTGGCTGAGCAAGGTATTGATCTCCCCCGCCCCCCGACACCCTCTAAATCCTCTCACTCTTACACTGCACTGTTGGCACCCTGCTCTGGAGGCACATTTTACTGTTGGCACCCTGCTCTGGAGGCACATTTTACTGTTGGCACCTTGCTCTGGTGACACACTTTGGTGTTGGAACCTTGCTCTGGTGACCCACTTTACTGTTGGCACCCTGTTCTGGTGACACACTTTACTGTTGGCACCCTGCTCAGGTGACGCACTGTTCTGGTGGCACCCTGTTTTCGTAATTCTCTGTTCTAGCAAAAAAAAACACCCTCAACATACCCTTTGCAGTGTTGCAATGCTAATTCCTTCAAAATTGTTATATATGTGAACGAACCTTTTCTTCAAATCAATTTTTACACACAAGCCAATCGAGTTAGGGTAATGCACAGTTTACAAAAGATGCAATTTAAAAAAGACACTATGTATTTACATAGGCCTAATCAGTATTTGATGATTACCTCCCTTGGCACCAAAAAGAGACATTAAACGTAGCCTTTAATGTCTCTTTTGGTGCCAAGGGAGGTAACCATCAAATACTCGCTTTGAAACAAATTTGTTTGAATAGTCCGACCAAATTTAGACTTCAATAGCAAATCAAATAACCCGTAAAAACAAAGTTTTTTTAACGATAAATCCCCTACATATGAGACCTAACTAAAAGTATTGTTGATGTGCAATAATACGCACCACGCAACAGACCGTGATAGACCCCCGAGACACCGAGGCTGGAGGGAAATCGGTGAGCCGTGGAGGTCAACTCTAGCAGACGACTAAACATTAATTAAGGTACATTCCATCGATCTGAAATTTTAATACGATGCATTGTTAGGTGACACGAGTCTATGTGCAAAATTTCAGCTCGATAGCATCCCGGGAAGTTGGTAATTTTTTACTTTTGTTTTTCCGACCGACCGCGAACCCAAGAGACGGCGGTGAAGTTAATATAAGAGATTTTTAAAAAAAAAGCACCGACAGCTTTTCGTACATAAATGACATCAAATTTTAAAGATATGAACCCCAACACGGTTAATAAAACCATGAATATGATTATCACCCGAGTTACACCACTAGACTGGGGGCAAAGTGGTCGAGTGGCATGCGCGCTCTGCTGGCGTACCGATGGTCGCTACGTAACACTATGTTCCCGGGGGTCAAGGGTGTCCCCGAGTCCATTCAGCTTCTAATGGTACCTAATATTAGTTAGGGAAACTTTTAGGGCGGCTGGGTAATGCGTGGTCTGTGGACGAGTCCATCCAGCTTCGAATGGTACCTAACATTAATAGTTAGGGAAACTTTTAAGGCGGCTGGGTAATGCGTGGTCTGTGGACGCAGTAATCTTCTGCATAGAAATAGATGGAGCGCCTGTATAGATAAGACAAGACACGACTTTTGTTAAATTAGAAATTTCACAAAGCACAAGATTTTGCACAAATAAACATCAAAATTAAAGCATTTTAACAGTGTAGAGCAAACTCAGCACGAAATTTAGTTATACATATTCTAAACAGGAGGTTGAACTTAAAGCGTCACATACTACACATGCTTACTTAACAAATAATTATCGGCTTATTTTCAACTAAGTAATAAACTTTTTGAGGCGGTAAACTTCCGCTGCCAAGCTCGAGTATATTTCTAGTTATCAATAAATATAAACACGTGTCATGGCTGATTTTAAAAATTAAAAATATTTTTAAAAATTACATAATTTTTAAAGACGATCTCATAGTTCCCTTACATCGTTACATTATGTTTTTTTAAAATAATTTTCAAATGTATAAAGTAAATGTTCTCTGTTCTCCTAAATTTAATGAACAACATTTTAATTTTTAAAAAAATGTTTTGTTGTAAATTATCAATTCCTCTGAAAAGTATAACAGAAATTTAAACTCCAATGTCTTTGAACAAAAAGAAAGAAAAACAAAGGCATTGCAGCATAAACCTCAAACTTTAATAATCAATCTCTGCAACCATCCCTAAAAGTATCTAGGGCCTAACATACTGCGAACAAAAGTTTTCAGAAAAGCATATTTCAATTTACGACTTTGAATTGTTTTTTTTTGTGTTGGGGGTGGGTCATTTTCATACATTAATAAATATATATATAATTTAATGAGATTGATAAATTCAGGGACAAAATATATTTCTAATAAATGTTATGGATACGTTGCTATGTTTTAAGACTTAATGCAACGTATTATCATATCTAGACTTAAATTATTGTTCTATACAATCTAATTAAGCAATTGTTTAAACATCTTAGGCCTTACTGTATTGATGAAGGTAATAATTAATCAAGACAGGCAGCAGCAATTTATTAACATTAAAAATATGTTAAGCCAGACTCCATTTTCATTTCAAAAAATTTCATAATTCACAAAGTGAGAACTTGTTAGACCAGCAATTTTCAAATTTTTATCACAACATAAAATATGCTATTGGAATTCACTTGAGTCCAACAAAGGGCAAGCTTGATCTTCCCTTTGGGTGTTTAGGTTATCATCATGGCCTTCTTCCTTAGGTACTTCAACTTCTGATACAAAGGACTTCACATCAGGTTCTCGAAGAAATTTGAAAACACTGGAAAATTTTGAAAATTTATGACCACTTGTCATAAACATAAAAATGTGTACAGTGGTACCTCGGTATATGTCTGCTTTGGAATAAGACCAACTTGGTCTACGTCCTGTTTGGACGCGAAACATTTAGCTTGGTATACGACCTACGTGCTAGAGCATGTATAGGACCGTCCATACATGACGACATGCGATTTTCGCCGCTTCCCCCCTCCCCCATTTCGTCAAACATCGCTACAAAAAGTTAGCCCCCCACTCAAATATGACGTCACAAAGTTTGGCCACCACCACCCCCCACCACATAAAAACAGTATTTCCTATTTAAAAATTAGCATGTTTCAAATCACTTTATTGTCATTTAAGTATGTATTTAGTGTGAGACTGCACTCTAATATCATAACACGCGTGAAGTCATTTAAAACGTCATTAAATAAATTGTAAACAAAAAAATATTTAAGTGGAACTTTTATTTAAAGTTACATGCTTTGAGTGACGTCACTGCTCTTACACACCCCCACCCCATCATCACACATCGTCACAAATGTGTGACAGCCCTCCCCTTCTAGATGCGTGACGTCATTTATGGACGAGCTGTGTGAGCCAAAATGACATCTGGCGCATCCATAACTTGTAGAAATGACAGCACATCGCGCGCAATACTAAAGTGTGTTAGTACGGCATTAGCTACCGTATATTGAACTCGCGTAATAATAGTAAATTGTCACATGATTATTTTTTTCTCTCGTAAATTTCGACGATTTGTATGATTTTGACAAACAAGGACTTTATTAAATGGGCAAATATTGCGATGGGGGTGAAATCGGTTACAAAACAAAGATCAGAGATATTAGAGCATGTTGAAAATTTGCTTTTGATCTGGATGCCAGATGTAGTTTAGTATTTAGTAGTGTTTAAATTATTTGATACAAACACGTCAATAAATGTTTTATATATAAATAATAATATGACTTTTCCATTTGGAACGGATTAATAATTTTACCTCTATTTCTTATGGAGAAAATACGCATGGTATACGTCCAGTTTGGTATACGTCCAGAGTCCAAGGGCCTGGAGAGCATTAAGGACGTATACCGAGGTACCACTGTATTTAAATATTACGTAAGTATACATTTATCGAAACTACTAAGTAAATTTGTTTATCGATATGTTTTATTCCTTAGACATGATAAAAGCTTGTTTTGGATAAATAAAACATAAAACATTTGTTTCATCCTATCAGAGGTATCTACACTATTGGGTAGTAAGCAGCTGCTTGCAACATAAGCCCGTAGACTATAATCCCTGCACTCCTCAGAATCAATCAAAATTTAAATTTTGTTAGCTTAAAAAATAGCTGAGTGCCATTTGCACTCGGCTGGCATACCGATGGTCACGTGTTCGGATCATTGTGAAGGCAGGAACTTATTCTCGGGGCCAAGGGTGTCCCTGAGTCCACCCAGCTCCGAAGGGTTACCAACACTTGTTATGGATACAAAATACACAAACAAATTGTGTAATGTAAACAATAAATTTGCGCTAGCTTTATTTTAAAACTAACACGACAATAGACGTTTCTGCTAATGCCTTCATCAGTACAATAATATAAAATATGTACTTACATGAGTAATATTTAAATTCTTAAAAATATTATACCATAAAATATTTATGAGACGACCTGCCTCACCCACGTAATGCAACGGTTACGGTTGCAACCTTTTGTTCCAATATGTGCTTTCATTGTGGGAAGGTGACTTCTTACAAGTAGGCTGAGACTTCTATCTCTCCGGAAAGCAAAAAGATGAGTTTTTTTACCACGTTTTTATTAACTCACTTTCGTTCCTATTTGTCGGTCCACAATTTTTCAAATCTGCCAACGTAAAATTAAACCACTTCTGATGGTCCTTGAGATCTCAAAATGTTACCACAGATAGATCTTGGATGACAATGCATTGTATCAAAATTTCAGATCGATCGAATGTACCGTTATTAAATTATTTGAAGACCTGCTGAGTTAGAAGTCAGCCATGAGGATTGGTCGGTTTTTGAGAATCAATACTTGTCCATATATGATTGAAATTCACAAAATTTCTTTCCCTCTTGAAAAATTCATAATAAAAGATGGATTCACTTGCACAAGTCGCAACGTGATTTATGCAATTCTTTGCAAGAGGCGTAATAAAATTTACGTGGGTGAGACAGGTCGTCGTCGTGGAGATCGGTTTAGAGAACACCTGTATAATATAAATAAACATGCTCAATGTCCTGTGTCTAAACATTTTAACAGTGTTGACCATGGCGGCATTTCAGTTATTGCAGTAACTGGTATTTTATATGCAAGCAATACCCATGATAGGATCCAAATAGAAAATAGTCTTATAAAACGATTTGGTACGTTGGCTCCATATGTAATAAACCAAACTCATAATTTTACCTAACTGCAGAATCTTTTTCCCGTTGTGGTTTTCACTGTAACTTTATGAACTTCCTCCTTTTTCCTATATCCTGGGTCCTTGTTTGTTTTTGTTTTTCCTTTCTCTTTATTTTACATAAATATTTTTTGAATATAATATGTTTTAAGAATTTAAACATTACTTATGTAAGTTCGTATTTTATGTTATTGTACTGATGAAGGCATTAGCCGAAACATCTACTGTCGTGTTAGTTTTAAAATAAATATCAAATTTATTGTTTTCATTTCACAATTTGCTTGTGTATTTTGTATTTTATTTAAAAACTTTATCGCATTCACATTCTATACGATATAGTATGGATACAAAGGCGGCTGGGTAATGCGTGGAACCCTAGTAGCCGTGGCCTATGAACGCTGCGTCATTTGCTAACAGACCGGCATGGTCTGTGGACGCAATAATTTTCTGTACAGAGGGAGCGTATGTATAGAGAAGACAAGAAAAATATCAAATAATAATTTACAAATGGGAAAAAAGCCTTCTATGCCCCTTTCCACTTCACTGGTTCTGCCAACATAAACATCTGACTTTGCCTGTTTCCCTGTTGTAAATCTGGCCACTCCCTTATAATTTGAGTTTGCCACCTCTGCCTAATAGTATTAAACAAATGTAAGTTACACTAGTAGTAATGATTTGTTTCCATGTA
The DNA here is from genome assembly GCA_944989445.1 of Ampullaceana balthica. NCBI lineage: Eukaryota > Metazoa > Mollusca > Gastropoda > Lymnaeidae > Ampullaceana > Ampullaceana balthica. Next base: position 694,035 of record CALYLW010000004.1, on the reverse strand, counting down.
GTAATAAGATAATTAATTATTACCCTAGCAGTGCCAAGTTGATGAAACAGAGCCCAGCCATGATTATGAAGACTGCTCCTCTGAAGGTAGAGATGGTCTGGTTGTATATAAGTGTATACACTGTGGTAGATATCATAGTACACAGTATCTCTATTGTTGACATGCTGGAAAACAAGGCACCTGGACATAGATACATTTGAGTTATGTAAAGGAAAGTAATAAGGAAACTTAAAAAAAACCACACAGAATAACAGAGTAATTAAAAGTGTAATAGTGAGTTTTCATTAAAGCCAAACCTTGTGTAGGCTAATATGTCTAGAGCAGGGGTTCCCAGCCTTTTTGTACTCTAGAGCACATTCTAAAATATCGGTCGGGTTGCGGGCACCGCCTATTTTTAATCGACAAACTACTTCCATAACTTCTTAATTTCCCATAATTGATTTTCTTATATTCATAATTTATCAATAAATAATAAACAAACATGTTTCAAAATAATAAAATTATTTTCAAATTGCATACACACAGAGAATTGTATTTGCAACATGTAAACCAAAAACACAAATACAAAGAAAAAAGAAAACATTTTATTAAAAAAATTTGTCAATGTGATTTTTGGCATTGCATATCATTATCCAGTGCCTCATAATTAGGAGAGTATGACAATAATCATGTTAGCAAACAAGCCTAAAGATGCTCATCGGTGAGTCGAGATCTATATCTTGATTTTATTAAGTTCATGTTTGAAAACAATGATTCGCATAAATATGTCGAACAAAAAAAGATTCAATTTTATAAGACGCTTTTTTTCAAAATTAGGAAATTTTCTCTGTCCACTTTATTTCCAAAAGTCCTCTGATAATAAGGATTTTAGCAAAATAGCATTCTTAAGGTCCAAAATTTCTAACTCTATTTCTTCTGTCTAACCTTAAACAACATCTGCAATACATGCGGCCATTACATTACATTTATTTGGCAAGTAAAAGGACTGATATAGAAGGAAACAATTGGCTCGATATGTATAAAAAAAAAGGAACCACTCATACATACATTATCGCAAACATAGGAACGTATTTAATAAACATAGGCTCTCAGCAAAAAAAAATACAACTCTAAAAAATAAATAAAAATAATTCACATTTTTATTTAAGATTTATGAAAAAAAAATTCTTTCGAATAGTGGCGGGCACATACGAATCGATCCGCGGGTGCCATGGTGCCCGTGGGCACGGGGTTTGGAAACCCTGGTCTAGAGTCTAGAGTATTACTTTGTTAACAGCGAAAACTTTAATTATTTTTTTTTAATGTTAGGTGAAAGACAGCCCCAGTAGCATGAAGCCCCGTGTATATCAAGCGTCAGTGCAACGTCACGCTCTATGACAGTGGCCCCTTGTTCAGAACACAAAGACGACAGGGAGATGTGATCCAGTTACAACACAGGTGACTGGCGGGACATTACACTGAAGCCACGTTGTGTGGAGAGCGACAGGTCATCTCGTCCTATGAGGGCAGTGAAAACATGGACTGTGGGACTGGCTGCAGCGGCGAATTCAAAGAACGACCAAACAAGTGCCATAACCGTCGAGAATCTAATTTTGGATATCAAACTCCAGGTATCCTACTTGTCATCAAGATGGCCTATCATGCTGATGGCTTTCAGCGGCAATTACTTTCAAGGGAAAGCCGCAAAGCAAAATATGTGCCCATGAAGACGGATGTCTCCATTAAAGATGGCACAGCAACAAGAGCTTCTCACAAAGGTCCTATCCGTCCTAGGACAGAACGATGCAGGCCTGAGAAGAATCACTCGACTTCTTATGCCAGCCGTCAACAGCTTTACACCAACAAACACTGTGTTCAAAGAGCCTGTCACGCCAGAGCGGTTCAACTACATGGCTGACTTGGGTCACGGGTTCGACGGTCGGTCAAATAGTCTTGACCATAACCCACTCAGACCAGTCTCACAAGCACATCCCAACTAACCAGTTCATCAACTATCCTGAGTGGACTGAGCTCCTATAGTAGACCTCGGCTATGTTACTGACTACCCAAGTCCTGAGTGAACTGAGCTCCTATAGTAGACCTCGGCTATGTTACTGACTACCCAAGTCCTGAGTGAACTGAGCTCCTATAGTAGACCTCGGCTATGTTACTGACTACCCAAGTCCTGAGTGAACTGAGCTCCTATAGTAGACCTCGGCTATGTTACTGACTACCCAAGTCCTGAGTGAACTGAGCTCCTATAGTAGACCTCGGCTATGTTACTGACTACCCAAGTCCTGAGTGAACTGAGCTCCTATAGTAGACCTCGGCTATGTTACTGACTACCCAAGTCCTGAGTGAACTGAGCTCCTATAGTAGACCTCGGCTATGTTACTGACTACCCAAGTCCTGAGTGAACTGAGCTCCTATAGTAGACCTCGGCTATGTTACTGACTACCCAAGTCCTGAGTGAACTGAGCTCCTATAGTAGACCTCGGCTATGTTACTGACTACCCAAGTCCTGAGTGAACTGAGCTCCTATAGTAGACCTCGGCTATGTTACTGACTACCCAAGTCCTGAGTGAACTGAGCTCCTATAGTAGACCTCGGCTATGTTACTGACTACCCAAGTCCTGAGTGAACTGAGCTCCTATAGTAGACCTCGGCTATGTTACTGACTACCCAAGTCCTGAGTGAACTGAGCTCCTATAGTAGACCTCGGCTATGTTACTGACTACCCAAGTCCTGAGTGAACTGAGCTCCTATAGTAGACCTCGGCTATGTTACTGACTACCCAAGTCCTGAGTGAACTGAGCTCCTATAGTAGACCTCGGCTATGTTACTGACTACCCAAGTCCTGAGTGAACTGAGCTCCTATAGTAGACCTCGGCTATGTTATTGACTACCCAAGTCCTGAGTGAACTGAGCTCCTATAGTAGACCTCGGCTATGTTACTGACTACCCAAGTCCTGAGTGAACTGAGCTCCTATAGTAGACCTCGGCTATGTTACTGACTACCCAAGTCCTGAGTGAACTGAGCTCCTATAGTAGACCTCGGCTATGTTACTGACTACCCAAGTCCTGAGTGAACTGAGCTCCTATAGTAGACCTCGGCTATGTTACTGACTACCCAAGTCCTGAGTGAACTGAGCTCCTATAGTAGACCTCGGCTATGTTACTGACTACCCAAGTCCTGAGTGAACTGAGCTCCTATAGTAGACCTCGGCTATGTTACTGACTACCCAAGTCCTGAGTGAACTGAGCTCCTATAGTAGACCTCGGCTATGTTACTGACTACCCAAGTCCTGAGTGAACTGAGCTCCTATAGTAGACCTCGGCTATGTTACTGACTACCCAAGTCCTGAGTGAACTGAGCTCCTATAGTAGACCTCGGCTATGTTACTGACTACCCAAGTCCTGAGTGAACTGAGCTCCTATAGTAGACCTCGGCTATGTTACTGACTACCCAAGTCCTGAGTGAACTGAGCTCCTATAGTAGACCTCGGCTATGTTACTGACTACCCAAGAGATGTGAAACAATCTCCTCCAATTAAGCGGCGCGGATCACTAATGATGCTAAGTTAGCGGACACTTTCAAGTATTCGATGGCCGATGCCCACTCAAAGGGATAACAATAACTGACATTTTAACTTTACTGCTAAGTATGGTGTATATTTTAGTGTTAAACTGTGTTTATAACATATAAAAAATATACTGTTGATCACAGGTAACGTACTCAGGTACTGTACCTATTCTATGCATAGGACTTAACTCAGAGAAACTTTTCACTATGAGTGTAATGTACGCTCAAAAATATTCAAATTTAACCAGCGAGGGCGCTGGTTTTCAAAGGCCTGATGTGGTTGTTGTAGTGTGCACAGCCGCACCGCGCCGCACTATGTGCACCGTACCGAGATGGACTGTATAGAAGAAAAGGAAGTGACGCGGCCGAGAGTGACAGTAAACGTGGTAAAAAATAAAGAAGCGTGTTTTATTATTGTCGTTGAATTAAAACGTTTATAAAACTGCTATAATCATCCACTTTGTTTTGTGTGTACCTGTTGAAATTAAAGCCACCACTCGGCTACATAAATAATACATTTAAAAATTATTTAAAATAGCTGAAACAAGTTAAAATAAACAAGAATTTTAAACACGCCATATTGTAATTGACAATGTCTACTATTGTGAAGTTACAAGGAGATCATATAGCAATAGAGATAGACAAAAAGAGAGGGAGAAAGAGATCAGAAAAGAGAGGAAATGGAGAGAGTGATTATTAAAAAGCAGGTGATTTTACTTCACACAAGAGTTACCTTGCTCAGTAGGAGAGGTAATCATGGACAACAGAGCTCGAGGTATTGGTATGGCAGCCAAAAACAGAATTCCAACAACAGCAGCTGTGTGACAGATTGAAAGATAAAATACTTAAATTCATGTGTTCAAATCAAAGAGAAGTTTTAGTCATTTTCAAATGGCTTTTTTATGATGCTCGTGAGATATTACTGGATTCTGCACAATTTTTATTAACCCTAACGCCCTAAAGACTACCGGGAAATTCTCCAATGCTTGGAGATCACATGTAAGGGCATTTGTCTAGTGACATTCATAAAAGTGTATTGTATACAAAAAGCCATAAAAGTTCCCTTCTCCAAACCTCATACCCATGTTGTATTTACACATGTACATAAGTAGTGTATTGTAGGTAAAAATTCTTAAAAATGAACCCTCCCACTTGACGTGACTATCGTATATACTCGTTCTATAGCCAGTTCGTTCATAAGCCAACCCCTCTCTTTTGGAAGAGAATAGTATAAAAAGTTTGTAACCCGCTCGTAAGCCGACCCCAATAAATAATAGGATAGCGTAAACAAAATGGTACACATTTTAAAACAAAAACAAAAACTACAAGCTAAACCGGTCATTATGATTGTTAACTTGTGTTAAGTTTAAAGAAAAAATACTTGTTTTTTGGATTTCCTACTACTTTGTATTTCCTATCTTTGTCTTTGTGCTCTTTGTTAGGCAAGAGTTAATGGTATTTTAACGCAATTGCCCATGAGAAAAATTGCGTTTATATATTTGAAATCTCTGTCCTGTATGTTCGAGCTTGCACAAGCATCTACTCCTGAACCATACCAGATAGAGGGTACATGTCTTTTGCAAATATGTTAAAGAGGTCCCAAGGATGTGCACGGGCCAAAAAACTACCGAAAAGGTTTACTGGATTTCGTGGAAAATAAACAATATCAGTATTTTGGCAATTTCTCGGCAACTTTAACAGCTATCGGGTTGAAACAAACGTCAAAAGATAGCTAATAATATTTATAGATAGCAATTGTTTTGTTTACTTTCAGAATTATTGATTTGAAATTACTTTTAATGTAATCTAGAATGATTTATCTTGAATAAAAAAGTCGGAAATTCTTTGTTGAAAATTGCGTTTAAACACTCATTCGAGTTTTTATTATTGTTTTTATTTCTTTGGTAAACAGTGGCGAAACCGCGTACATAAAAACTCGTTGTTGAAAACAAAATTTGTAAAACAATTTATTACAACATTCACAAATATAATTCAAATGAATAAATAAGGTAAGTGCAGATGTCTAATAATATTTGTATAGCTTCTGGTAGAGCATTTGAATCTTGTAGAATGTAGACAAGAACCTTGATGATCTACATTAACAACACCGATATTAAATGTACATGCACAAATCACCTATGACCTGCTCGTAAGCCGACCCCCCAACGCCCCAAAAAAGTCGGCTTTAGAACGAGTATATACAGTATTTATTCATAAAAAGGGTATTATATACAAAAAGCCTTACAGATTTACTTCCTGAAAACCTAATACTGATGTACTTACACATGTACATGAGAAGTGTATTGTAGGCTAAAGCTTCCAAAATGAAGCCTCCCGCTGAACTGAGAGCACAGATTATTCCGGTCACCTCAAGAGACAAACGAGACTTGAGTATTTTCAGCATCAACACAGCAGCTGCTGCCATGACAACCTGATGGATGTATAAATAATAGACCCATTACTTTTCGGTATTCTAGAAATGGATACATTTTATTCTTATATTTTTTTTTATTTCTTAGTTCTCCGTCAAAGAAAGAAATTAGCTTCAGATAACTAAAGATTTGTACCCGGAAGTGAAATAAGGATTCTGTTTTGATGAATTTGTGCTCTGATTCGAAATGGAAGTGTTCTTATGACTCATGCCTTTTCCCTCATTCAGGGCAAATTGTTTTTTTTTAAATTTTAAATTAATTAATTAATTTTTTTAGTCTCTATGAGTGTAGAGAGTGCTTTGATTAAGTACAAAGAGTTAAGTTGTTTCTTTTATTATCATATATCTAGTGGTAGCAATGATTTATTTTCCCATCCAGACTTCCAACTTGGACCACATCCTCACCCAGACTGTCTTATTCGTGTCTTTAATTTAGATCTGTATTGACACGACCTTGCCCCCCTCCCACTCCACACACACATATTTTTTTTAAATTTTTTTATTTTTGGAAGCCCCTCCCCACTTTTGAGAGAGGCAACTCCAATGGCTCTGCTGCTTCTAGCCTCTTAGCTATACGTGTCACACAACCGTTGTGCCTATCAGCAACACAATAGTTTTGTGTACAGGTTTATGCTATAAAAACGTAGTACTCACCAGCCGGACAGAGCCGTATATACCTATGTCCAGAGAGTTCCAACATAGTGGCGCGTTCAGGACGTACAATGTCTCCACGCTCTGTTTACCAAAGTTTGTCAAGGTCAAGGCTATGTAGATGCCGAGCCCAGCTATAAACAAGACCCTCCTACGTGTCGTGCCTTCAGTGAAATAAAAACCAAACGTCTGTAGAATTGGAAAGGATTATCATATAAACAAATGCTTTGATAGTGAAGACACGGTAATAATAGTAATTAGAAGTGCTAATTTTAGCTGCTGCCTTGATTTACTAGATATAAACTCTGAGCCAAGATTCTAGCAGCTAGTAAAATTTTGGGTGATGGAGGAGTTATTGTAATTTTTTTCTAGAAAATGTAGGAGAATATATGACAATTAGGAAGATAACATCTCTCCGTGCATCTCAGTATCTTATTAGCCTAAGGTACCAAGGAAAACATAATGAAACATATTGAGGGCCTTCCTGTCAATTGCTATCTACAAATTGCTGCTAAAATTACGGGAGTCGAACCAAAAAAGATTTTTCAATCATTCCTTCTCCAACATTGTTCTAAATATTATTAGCTATCGTTTGGCGTTTGTTTCAATCCGATAGATGTTATGGTTGGCGAGAAATTGACGAAATACTGATATTTTTTTTCGATTTTTTTGGTGCATTTTCCAGGGAATCCAGTAAACCTTTTCAGTAATTTTTTGGCCCGTGCACATCCTTGGGACCTCCTTAACATATTTGCAAAAGACCCGAACCCTCTATCTGGTATGGTTCAGGAGGAGTTGCTGTTCAAAGACAGGTCAGACATTTCAAATATATAAACGCTATTCCCAAGGGAAATTATGTTAACTACTGCACCAAAAACAACTCTTTTCGAACGTCCGCATAAAATTGTTCATTATGGAAATGAAATTTAATTTTGTTCTCTTTGTCTCTAAATTTTCTGATTATTTATTATACGGATTTCAGGAAAAGGGAACAATTTAAAAAACTATACTAAAATCATTTACACAATAAAAGGGGCCGTCCATATAGTACGTCACGCTCCAGAGGGGGGAGGGGGTGTAAAAAAGTGTGAAAGAATTTGACAGGGGGTCCGGCCATGTGTGACGTCGTGGTGTTTTATATTAAATTTTAATTATTTTGTTAATAAAAACAATATTTTTGTTCGAAAGTGTGACGTACTTTAAGGGGGGGGGGTCTGAGATTTGTGACACTTTGTGACAGGGGGAGGGGGGAGTTAAAAATGGTCAAAAATAGCGTGACGTACTTTATGGACAGCCCCAAAGGAACCGTCACTAACTCATAATTATTCATCATTATCATTTGCCTCAATGGGTGCACATGTCGATCATTTATCAGCACTTGGACCTTATGTATTCCGAGTTTATGTGCAAATTTGTCATCGAAATGAGCACATGCATCCAGAAGATGGTGCTCAACGACAATATTGTCAGATTGTTTAAATATATAAATATATATTTGAAATATTAGCTGAAATATATTGATTTTGAAAACGTCCGTCATTTTTGACGGGTAATACACTAGAATAAAAAATAAACTAAAGTTTTTAAAAATGTGTGACCGAGGCAAAGGTTTGAAAATAATTTGAGCTTGTTCTAAATTAAAACAGGAAGCTTGCTGGAATGTGGTAGCAGCAAATATTATTTTCTTCGTTCAGCAGCGAAAGTGTCACTTCAACGGTGGCAAGTAATGCCATCGCTTGGGGTATTGGTCGCGCTAAACGACCTTATTCTGTTAGACAGAACTTTGAACACGGCCCCGAAAATATCTGATCAATGCCACGCAGCAGTTTAAAATTACCGCGCAACAAATTTTGTAAAATAATGCACACACAAAAATGCTGCGCAACTTTGCTCAAAATATTTTTTACTTTGCACACGGACCAATGAACCTTAGAGGGAACATTGGGTGGTGACCTACACCATTGTGCTTCGATGGTGCTCTCAACAATTTGTTTTAAATTACAGTAATAAAATTGCTCTCTTAATTTTCTGAAGGTCTGGCCATCCCAGGTATAGACCGCCCCCTTAACTTTTTCTTTTATATTTTAGTCTAATTTAGACCTTTCTCCAACCTCACAAACTCCTTACATGTCTCCATGTGAGAAAGTGTCGTTAAGTGATGAATGTTCTCTAGAACATCCGGTTGTTGTATAAGACCAGTTGTTACACGTTATTTTCACACAAACCAGTGGGATCGTTTAAAAACAAAAGTCTTCCTGGATTTTATTTGACCATTCATCCTCATTTCAAAGAGCCACCACTCACCTTACGAATATGGACAATTGGATTCCGTGGCAGACTTCTTTTGAGCCGGACGGTTTCTGGTAACTTGAATAGGGCCATGAGTAGAGCCAGAATGAAAAGGCTGACCCCGATGTACACAGGAACCAAGTAGCCACTGCTCTTAATGAGGTAACCAACACCAAGCTGGGGAGAAGTTGGTTGGATTGACATTTTTGTTATTCGAATCAATGTATTCACTCGGGGGTCTACTTTTTTTTACCCATTACCCTTCACGAAAACACTAGCACGAGCGTATGATCCACTGCTGGGTGAAGGTCGGTGGGTCATTACTTTAAAGGCTATTAGTACAGCCCCTAGCTTGCTCGGCCATACATAAAGGAGATGTGATGAAAAGTGAAATAATAACTTCTAAATAAGTTCACCCGTGGCTTAATCATTAAGGACCCAAGACCTACATTCATTACCATCAATTGTACATCAACATCACGCTGTGAATTACTATTTCTTCCATGCCTTATTGAATAATCTCACCTGTGCCAAAGCTCCAGCCACAAGAAGCATCCCCTCCAGGACCGCCAACCTCACGGCCCTGTCTTTAGGTTCTGGTGTGATGTCCACGACAATAGCTGACGACGCCATTACTATCGAGTACATCGACCCCACAGCCCCGTCCAGAAACGCCCCGACGTAATAAAACTGAATGTCAAGGTCAAACTGTATTATCATGCACAGCATCGTGATCCTCACAAGCCCACCGGTCAAGGACGCCAAGACCAGAAATCTCCTTCCCATGAAGTCCGAGATGGACCCAAGGAACATGCAGGTGAAGGCCGCGGGAATTCCGGAAGCGATTGTGGCGTGCAGAAGGATGCTGGACGCCTCCCTTTGAACTTCATTCATCTGACTCACTCCGTCACCGCTGGCGTTGCCGCATGATTTGTGGGTAGAGTTGATGGTGACGTTATACTTGTCTCTGCTGAGACGGTACGTGAAGTACTGAACACAGATGGGTCCCAGGCAGATGAAAATAGTGATGTAGCAGACGAGAATGGCCGTGTTGAACAACCAAACGCGCCTGCTGGAAAAGGTTGATGGGATATCTGCCATCTTTACAGATTCTTGAATCTTCGTCACTGGATCTTTTTGTCTGGGATCATAAAGATCTGAATGAGATTGCACTCCATTAGCTGCATCCATGTAGCGTTTATTCGTGTTAGTTTGTGAGCCTACCGATGTGTTTTGTTTTGATTCGCTCATGATTCCTAGTTGAAACGTTTAAGTTTAAGCCATTTGTTACTTGTCCATATGTAAATAAGAAATACAGTGGTACCTTGAGATACGAGTGCCGTGACATACGAGTTATTTGAGATACGAGCTATCGAGCGAGCGAAGTTTTGTTTTGAAATACGAGCAAAATTTGAGATACGAGCACACTCAGGAACTGACGACTGATGAATTACAAGAGTTACAGTCGCAGCAGCGTTCGGGGGTTCTGCAAGAAATTCGTTTTGAGGAAGAGCCAGGGGTGGAGGAGATTATCTCTAGAAGTGAGATAAAAGAGATCTTGGGAATGTGGGAGAGAGTTTCACAGTTCGTGGAAAAGAAACGCCCCGAAAAAGTTGCGACTGGTCGTGGATCGAAGCTATTTAATTACACTTGCCTAACTCATTTCCGCAGCATTCTGAGAGGGAGGAAGAAACAAACTTCCGTGGACAGTTTTTTGTTTTGTTTTTGAATCCGACGTAAAAAGGCAAAGACCAGTGAAGAGAAAAGCAGTGGCTAAAATTAAGCAGACAGTAGCATTTAAGATGTGTGTAAGTTACATTTAAGTGACCAAAATACAAATATGTATGTACACTTTATAAAAACAGTTTTTTTATTATCTTTTTTTTTGTTGCTTTACATTCTCTTTTAATATGTTGTATACGATATTTGTCATTTATAAATACATTTTCTTATTCAAAAACACGTAACAAAACAATTAGGGGTATCAAATTTTTGGTCTGGAACGGATTAATGGCATTTCAATTAATTTCAATGGTGAAAATTGCTTTGAGATACGAGGAAATTGACATACGAGCAAGGTTACGGAACGAATTAAACTCGTATCTCGAGGTACCACTGCATTTATTTGTTCCATTTGACATTTTCACACGTTCATCAACAAAGAGAGTGCTATAGTAATTGGATTGTTAGTCCATTTTGCGGAGACGTTCCTTTGCAGACAGGCAGCTTGTCCTGTCTGACATGGTTGATATTCCTGACTTGGAAGATTAAAAAGGTTTTACGAAAAGTCCACGCGGTCTATGTAAGGCACAAATTAAGTCAAAATTTCCAATTCAAGTCGCTGCTGGGCATTACGGTCAGCTTTTAAAGAAACTTCATATAATTTTGTTAGACTCACTGTGTCTAATTATGATGTAGACAACACAAATTTCAGTTCAAAGTGCTAGTCAAACTGAGTAAGGTTTGTGACGATAGCCACCGGCTGGTTTGTTTGTGAAGCAAGCAGACACAAGATGTCAAATTAAACTAAAAATATTCAAAAAAATTTTAATACACTACATTAAGAAATTATAGCCAAAAGTAAAAAAGTTGTACCGATTCCTCTACTATTGTTCTCAATTTGTAGTCGAGCAGACCCGCCACAACAGCTAGTACACCCATTTGTGATATGAGCTGATCAGTATTTTTGAGGCCCCTATCCTATTAACTCGTGGAGGATTCCGGATTCAACGCATCCGGTTCTGTCGTCATTTTTTTCAAAACACTCGTAAACACGTTTTCTGACTAGCTAGAGAGCTGAAATTTTCATAGTAGGTTTGGCTTGTGGGGAGGATAAGGCTATTAAAGGTTCATATCGATCGAATGTACCGTAATTAAATTAATACATTTTTAGTTTATCTCTATATGTAGCGGCAAGCTTTTGCTGACATTTTACGCGTCACGCTGAGTTAAGTTCAACCATCCGTGTCCAAAACGTTTTCCGTTTTACAACAAAGGGTATTTAAGGCAATCTCAGTCTGTAAATGTTTGTCGCGTTTAAGCATGATAAATACTTTTTAGTTATGTCTCATATATATGGGATTTATAGTCAAAAACTTTGTTTTTACGTGGTTGTTTAATTCAATCCCTTATATTAACTTGGGTTCGCAGGCGGTCGTTCGGGCGGAAAAACAAAAGTCAAAAGTGACACGCTTCCCGTGATGCATAGTCGTGTTGTGTATATGATATGTGTAGTGTGTATAGAAAATCATTCCAGATAGAACAAGCGAAATAATAGAATGTCTTATATAGACAATCCATGTGTTGTGAAAAAAATATTTTTACTGCTAAGTGGTTCAGCGCACATATGGAAAGGAGTTAGAATGTGTAAGTTTATATTTATAGAAAATGTCAAATTTTGCTCACAAATTTCGTCTCTAGATGAACTTGGCTAACAGGACATTTAACAGGACTTCATGAATGAAATTAAGTTTTACAAATTTTTTGTTAACGCGCAAAAGTAGAAAATAAAATTAACAAAAAACTTTTTTAAAAGAATGAGGCCCAGCTGCAGTGAGGAATGTAGAATCGCGCATGAAAAAGCAGAAAATAATTTTTTAGTCACAAACTAAGTAGTCACACAGGGGGACTCAGAACTTGTGTGTTAGTTGATCAAATTTTATATCTCACATTAAATCCCACAATCGATCACAATAAATATCAATAAAACTTTTTTCTACTCTCCCCCCTCTCCTCTCTTCCCTCCTATAACCCAGTGCTTCTCAAAAATTTGTGTATTGTGGACCGGCAGGAATGTTTTCCATTGCACCAGGAACCGGTGCACTATTTTCCCTGTACTTACATGGTAGCGAAATTTATTATATTTCCTTTTATTTTATTTCCTTTTATTTCTTTCATTTATTTGCTTATTGTCAAAAATGACAAATTCTATAGGGTTAGTATTATTGATAGCAATTGGAGTAACCCGAGTACCCGTTCGAAATTTTCACGGGTACCCGGGCAGCTATTTTCAACAAAATTGACAGCCCTAGTCACGGCACGGCGTTCTTGAGAATGTCACGCACTGCTACACTGTGTCGAGCCTTTACACGCCATATGATTTATTGATGACAGCCCAAATTTGGTAGCTCATTGATCAATGCTGTTGTAGCTATTATATAACTATTCTCCAAACGGCGTCAGTGAATCTGTGTAGCTAGTTCAATATCGATGTTGTTCTGTCCCCTTCTCCAGTAAATTAAAATCAAATGGCTATAGCAAATCTATTATAATTATAATTCATCAAATACTGCTACTCAGGATCTTATATCCCACACGATGATGAATAATTTCCCATAAGGGACATAAACCCATTCATCGGATTCCTACCATCTTACCTCGATATTACGAAGGCTAATGTCTGTGAGTAACTTTATATTTATATGAAAATTTAATACAAAAACACAACTCTGTTTTAAAAATTTACATAATAGATTTTTTGACGAATTCGAGCGTGTCCTGTTAAAACACGTGTAGTAATTTCAGCAATTAACAAAATATGTTTCAAAATAACCAGGGTTTACTAAAGTCTTAACAAAGAAAATAGTCTTTAAAAAAATAAAATAATAATAACTAGATACACAAACAAATTGTGTAATTAAACAAAGCTTTATTAATTAACTAATACGATGCTTTCATTTGTTTGATTACACAATTTGCTTGTGCATCTTGTATCTTTTAAAATTTTAAAGCTTTATGACATTCATATTCTATATGATACTAGGCGTTGTAGGGCGCCTTTTGTCAAAAGCCCAAGTAACTTATCCTTGTTTGATAAATACGAAACATTAAATTTCTTGAAATGTACATAAAGGATTTTATAATTATAAATCCTCAAATCCTCTTTTTACATCGTTCCCTTTTCCAAAATTAAAATATAAGCTAAAACAATGACGTCATATAATATTTTTTACGGCGAGAATCTTTAATTTATAATTTTTTTGCAGACCACCTGATGCACACCTTGTATTAAAATATAAGCTTAAACAAATAACGTCATAGCGTTACGGTTCCCTCCAGCCAGCCAGCCAGTGAGTGACTTGGGCTATTATATTGTTTATATTAGTCTTTTTATAAGCATGAAATCCATTTGGCAATCAAATAATTTATAATGTATTGATGACGATCAATTAGTTATAGAATTCAAAATAAATAGAAAAGATGAACTAGGAGTTTGGAAGTCGAGTTATGTAATTTATGTCAGTAGTACATTTCAATAGTGTCAGTTACAATGTAAGTGATAGAATACAATGTTTGTAACATCAGACAGTGACAATACTACAGTAATGAAAGCAATACATTTAAATGTCAGAAGTGAAAATGAGTAATGCTAGTCAATTTCAATAATACATCTGACATATATAACTTAATGTATATATTATTTCATATTAAAATCATAACATTTCTGGAAGATACATGAAAGACGGTAATGTAATTCTGTAGCAAATAATGCATGCTATTCATTTTTGTCACTGTCATTAATTCATGTCAAGTTAATAAATGCTATTTCTTATTGTTTTAATCCGACCACCAAAAAAAAATATCTTTATTTAAAAAAGAATTTTATTATTTAAAAAGAAAATATCTGTTGGCAACACTGCGTAAAAAAATCTGTATAATTCGTCATATTAAATTTAAGTAAACATCTTGAATCATTATTTTTTAAATTTAAATACAACAACTAAACGAAAATGAACTTACTTCAGGTATCAGCAGTCGTAAACGACAAATCTAGTAGCGTTCTTTTTCCACAGCAGCGTGTTATCTTACACAATCAAAGCAATCACGCATATGTACCAACAATCATGTTATGTTACTGACATTGAGCGATACACACAATCGCTGGCGGTGCAGCCGTAGGGGTTGCAGAGAGGCGATCCATGTAGGACGTGACACAAGGATGCAAGGATCGAAGTTGTTTTACAGACAAGTCATACTATTCATCTACTGTTGGAGAAAGGAGCTGACTAGAATCAATTTCTCTAAATATTAGTTGGATATTTCTAAATCTGCTGCGATCGATAGGAACATGTACATGCGCGATGTTTGTGCAGACAGTCTTCTACGCAACTCTGTAATTATTGGAGGGCCTAACACTATAGTTGAAATAGACGAAAGCCTCTTCACAAGACGTAAAAATCTCATGGGCAGGCAGCTGCCACAGCAGAGGATTTTTGTCGGCAACAGTCGCAATTCAGAAGAAAGTTTTATGTTGATTGTCACCGATAAAAGTGCTGCCACTCTGATGGCTTTTAATACCCAATACATTCTTCCGGGGAAAATTTTTGTGTATGATCAGTGGCGCGCTTACAATGGAATAGCTGCTGCAGCTGGCATTGGTTACACCCAGTGGCGTAGCTGGTGGGCGGTCCGCCCTGGGTGGCACACATTTAGAGTGCGGCATTTGTGGACATTTGAAAAGTAAAGCCATTTTCGACAACCACCCTTTTTTTTTGTAGGGGGAAAACCAAGGTGAAAAAAATATTCTTAATTTCGAGCCATAATTAACGGATTCGAGCAACATTTGTTCGATTACATAGTGGTTGTTATAGCTAACGCAAAACCGTTCAAAAATTTAAAATCGCTCAAAAAAGGTATCGATTTGGGGTGAAAATTAAGTGGTGTATTTCACAGATGGCGCTTTTAAAAGAAAACTGTACACACACACACACACAAAATCAACGCTCGGTAGAAAAATATGTGCTATTAATATCGCCAAGACAGTTTTTGCGTGGAATTTCGACATGCGCAGAATGTTGCGCTAACAAGTACCTACATGGCATGGTTGTTCAAATATTGTGTTTAACTTTCAATTCGTAGTAATTTATATTACTGTTTCAGTTTTCAGAAAATTATTGTAAGGTAACTTACTAATAATTAAATTTATTTTGTTTTTATAGCATTAAATTATCACATATATAATTTGCTTTTTTCATTAAAATACGGTTATTCATTAAAAATGTTACGCCTATCCAATTAAAGTAATGTGTAAATAATTTGAATTCGTCTATTTTATGGAAAATTATTAAGATTTATGGTTAGAACATGAAAATATTCAAATTTCTCCTTTAATAAACACCACAATAGCATACATAATTTCGAAAAAGACTTAATTTCAAATTTCAAGCGTCTTTGAAAAAAATGACATCTGAATAAGTAACAAGTAAAACGAGATCAGATGTTGAAATTTTACTCAGTTCAGTGCAATCTTTTTCTTTTCAATGTTATCTCAATTTATGGGAACCCTGCTTTGTTTAAAATTAATTTAAACCCATTTCATGGAAGAAAAAGATGTGCTAATACAGAACGCTGTTTCAGAGAGTTGGAGATATCAACTGAACGCCGAGTTAGAAGGAGAAAAAATATGAATTGGGAAAATTCAGAAGACGTGGTTCTATCTTTAGAGTAAGAAGTACAACGAGAAATGTTTTATCCATGGATGGAATTATAAAAGAAAATAAAAGAACACGTTGATGAGTTTTATGTCCTTGCAAGAAAATATTCGTGTATAATACCATGTACCCTACTAAATAAAGCATTTCAATGTCAAATAAATGACTTTATTGACATTGATAAAGAACAGTTCAATATTGAAAGAGAAAGGAACCATGTTTTTATAGCTGTACACAGGGCCGGTCTTAGCAATTGTGGGGCCCTATGCTTAGTATGCAAAACGGATTGTGTGGGGCCCAGTATGGGTCGAGATAAAGAATTAATAAGGATAATAAGTGAAAATTAAGATAGGCGGGGCTATGAAAGCGCGGTGACCACTGCGGCCACATAGGTTGCAGTGGCCTAAGACCAACCCTGGCTGTACCTACATTACAAGAAGAGGACTTATGCTAGAAAATAGGGGAAAAGGTCCCCTTGATCTATTAAAATATATTCAAAAGTATAGATTGTAAAATTCTGTACCCAACATTATAATTTTGCAAAGAAATTTTTCAACAATAGCTATCAATATATCTAGTTGTGAAAGGAGCTTCTCGAAGCTGAAGTTGATAATAAAAAATATCATCGTTCCACAATGAGTGATTTAAGACTACAAAATCTTCCAATATTGTACGTGGAACAAGATATTACTAATAATTTAAATTTTGGTAGCATAATGCACGATTTTTCTACTATGAAAGTTAAATAATGAAATGTATACATATGTTTACATACTAATGTATTCAATTTCTTTGCTTATAAAAAAAAATATCATATATTTATAAGTAAAAAATAAAAGCTCATTAGTTGGTAATGTTTTTTGGGTGTAAATTTGGAATATGTTTTATCTCATTGGGGGAGGTGGGGGGGGGGAGTGGGACCTGTGACCTCAATAACTTTCTTGTGGCCTTTAAAAGGTATCTTGTACTTTTATAAATGTGTATTTATAGGTATATCATCTTATGTGGCCTCTTTTATTACTGCTTACATAAATAGGGCATACAATGGTAAAAATGTTCACCACCTTTAATTCGTTTCAATTACAATTATTTATTAATGTTTATTAATTTAAAAACCATCATATGATTGACTGTAAGGGGCCATCCCTAAATAATGTCACGCTATTTTGGTTGATTTTTCACCCCCCTCCCCCATCGTTACACGTCGTCACAAAAACTTAGACCCCTTCTTCAATATGACGTCACAAAGCTTTTGCGCCCCCCCCCCATAAAAAGCCTTATTTTTTATTTGAAAATGAGCATGTTTCAAATAAAAAAATTGTGTCATTTAAATGTGTTTTTTAGTTTAGTTTAGTGTAAGGCTGCACTCTAATATCGTAACAGGTGCGTGCTGTCATTTATGGACGGCCGCTAAAAGGGCGGCTAACTGGAGACCGCTCCAGGCGGCAAAAGTTCTAGCTACGCCACTGGTTACACCTTATGGCAAACACTAACATTAACGTTATTGTTCGTCATTTTCTTATAGTTTCATTAACATATTAGTTGGCGTGTAACTAGTATTTTCAAAACTTTTTTCATCAAACACGTAAACAACTGGACTTCTGTTGATAAAATGTCAACGCGCGATCAAGTACACGGTTTCTACACCATTGCTCCGCACATAAAATCGGCTCTGTTACAACGTTTTTACCACGTTTTTATTAACTCGCTTTCGTTCCTGTCTGTCCATAATTGTTTTAATCTGCCAACGTAAAATTAAACCACTTCTGGTGGTCCTGGAGATCTCAAAATTTTACCACAGATAGATCTTGGATGACAATGCATTGTATCAAAATGTAAATTCGATCGAATGTACGTTTATTAAATTATTGAACTTTTTATATTATCTATATATATTAGCCTATGTATTATCCGTCTGCCCTTGTTTACATTACATTCACGTGCCGAGTTCACACCAACCCCGACCACAAAAACCATGTTTAACATCAAGGGGAGATCAGTCATTTCCAGTCTAAAAACGTGGGGCGGGTGTTTGGTATAAAAATTAAAGATTTCTAATTTAGAAGGCAAAAGAGAAATCTATAAGTGAGAGAATGAGTGAACCGCATATGTTAAACCTCATAAGTGCATGGCCCACGTTTTTAGTCATATGAAATGCAAGTACTTAGACTTATAAGTTTTAAATTATTTTCTTCTTTTTAGTCCACTTATAAAAACGTGGTTTTTAAAAATCGTATTTTTACCTCTATTTATTACTAGTCTTATATTAACTTGCTTTGTAAGTTTAATCGGAACCGTTCCACTATTTGTTTATAATTTTTTCACGTGCCCTGATCACGCGTTGACGCCGACCGTCACTGTTCACACCCCCTACCGTCCCTGCGCCCAGTTTTAAAACCAGGGGAGATAATTGTTTTTCAGTCTGTAAATGTCGCGTTTAAACATAATCACTACTTTTAGTTATGTCTCATATATAAGGGATTTATAGTCAAAAGGTAAGCTGGCTTTGCACTTACTGTGAAATGCGTAGACCAAAAAGTAGAAAATTAGTGCATTTTTAATATAAGACTAGTTTTTAAAAAGTGTTTTTAATGTTGATTATTTTAACCACGTTTTATTAACTCGCTTTCGTTCCTGTGTGTCTGTCCACAATTTTTCAAATCTGCCAACGTAAAATCGAATCACTTCTGATGGTTCTAGAGAGCTCAAAATTTGACCACAGATAGATCTTGGATGACAATGCACTGTATCAAAATTTCAGATTGAATGAATGTACCGTAATTAAATTATTGCATTTTTTAGTTTATTTCTATATAAGCATCTTTTATCCGTCTACTATTTTTTCACGTGCCAACTCAGTTAACCCCGTGACCTCATCCCCGTGGTTTTAAAACGTTGGGCGGCACTTATGAGGTGTTTGGTAAAATAAATAGAGTAGGGCTGCGGAAATTATCGATTAATTTCTCGATTAATCGTTAAAAATTTAACGATTAAATATCGATTAAAATAATTTTAATCGATAAACATTCGATTAAAATTTAAGAAAATATTTATAATATTTTTTTTAAATTTTAGTAATAAATAATAATTTATTAATAATTAATAATAACTATATATATTTTTTTACGTACAAACATCTCCTGCGTAATATTAAAATTTATTTTATTAATATATGTTGACTGGCAGACGTCAACTAAAAAATGGCTGACAGCCAGAGCCGTCTTTACACAATTTTGGGCCCCCGAGCAAAAGAAATATTGTTGGGCCTTTCCCCCGCAGGAATAAAAAATGAATATATATAATATATATAAATAAACATATTCCCATTGGGCCCATATGCTCGTGGGCCCGCGGGCAAATGCCCAACGGGCCTATGCGTTAAGACGGCCCTGCTGACAGCATCAGCGCAGTTAAATTTAAACATAACAAGAAAGTTGAGCAAATATGTTGTTTTTAGGCTAACTGCGGATGGCAAAGTCGAAGATGGTGAAAACGTTTACTGTGTTCACTGCAATAAACAATTCTCTTTTAAAGGATCAAATACATCGCTGACGTACCACCTTCAGCACAAATCAAGTATCAACACATTGTCATGAAATTTAGTTCAAAATATTCTTAATTTTCAATGTCCGTGAGAAATGTTCAGTTTAATGACGTCATCAATTTCTATTTTTGGTTTTAATCGAAATTATCGATTTATTAATCGATAATTTTTCAAAAGTTAACGATTAAAATTAAATTAATCGATAAAAGCCCTAAAATAGAGGTTAAAAAAATAAAAGATTTTTAAAAAGGGGAGTTAATTCATTGCAGAAAATTTTAAAACAAAGCAGTCTTAATATGAATTAGTGTAGTGTTTTCAATTGATAAGCGTTGGTGTTTGTCCATATGTTTGTGTTTATTTGTGTTGGGTCTAATAAATGCCTCACCTCCATGAGGTGAGACATAACAATCCATAACATATGGGAACCAAGTAGGCAATTTTGTATTTAATGAATTTTCTTATGTACAATAAAAGTCATATATACTCTATGATTTTATACTTAAACTAAAAAGAATAAAATACATAGAATTTAAAAAAAGATTTTTAAAAACAAGGTTTTTATAAGTGGACTAAAAAGAAGAAAATAATTTTAAAGTTATAAGTTTAAGTGCTTTCTTTTAATATGACTAAAACGTGGGGTAGGTTCTTAGGAGGTTTTACATATGCAGTTAACTCATTCTCTCACTTATAGATCTCTCTTTTGCTATGGCGGATTAAGGGGGGGCTGAACGGGCTAAAGCCAGGGGCCCCGATGATTTAGGGCCCCCAAACTTAGCATATTTTATAATAAATGTGGACAAATGTATACATGAATTGCTGAAAATATGATAAATTAATAAAATCTTATCTATTAAAATGATCTCTTTTCCCACACGATAGTCTTAGCAGTCAAAAAACCTGATTTGATAGGCTCAATAACAGAAATTATTAAAGAATATTATATATTTTTTAAAAATTGACAACCCTAAATGAGCTCTCGTGGCCGAATGTTAAGTACTAAAGTATATGGTGCAAGCGGTGGCGGGTTCGATCCCTGGGTGGGGTGTGAATTTTTTTTTCATGTGTTTTTTAATTTTATAAATTGTCTTTTACACTCAATTTTAGGATACCGGCAAAAAGTTATTTCTTCGAATTCGGTTTTTTCATGAATAATCATTTTGGATAAATATTTCCAAGTTGCAGTCTTATATTAGCTGCTAGCAATCATTTTATCTAAAGGTACACAGGCTGGATAGGGCCCCAGTTTGAATTGCAGCCAGGGGCCCCGTGCAGTCTTAATCCGCCCCTGCTCTTTTGCCTTCTCAATTATAAATCTTTTATAATGTTTATACCAAACACCCGCCCAACGTTTTTTAGTCATATTAAATCAAAGTACTTGAACTTATAATTTTTAAATTATACTAAGGACCATCTTACTTCACACGACCGCACCATGGATTGAGTTAAGGGGGAAACGCTGGGTTCAAGAAATATAACTATAATAACATGAGTTCACGTTGACCCAGCTGCGGCAGATGTCACCTTCAAAGGGCTCAGAAATTCAATATACATGTAATTTCCAGTAGTCACGAGGTCAGTGAACTGACCGAGATTTCCTTGTTGCTACTCTAACTGCACGAGAGTTTTGAATATTAGTTACACGCCCATCTAATATGTTAATGAAACCACAATGAAGTGATGAACAATAACGTTAATGTTAGTGTTCGCCATAAGGCCAGGGGCGTCCAAACTTATTTCAATGTGGGCCATGTTCCTTGAATTAAAGATATTCGGGGTCCGGATTAAAAAATAAACAATAATGACAAGGTTGAGAAGTTTTTTATTCCAAAATGTTAATGTGAAGGGTGAAACTGAGATCTTGACTGCAGTAAAAAGGTGAGTAAAAAAGGATTCTAGTTAAAATTTTAACTGAAAATGTCTGCTCAAACAAGTGTGTCGAGCCAAACAAGATAAGAATTTTCGTAGCAAATGCTCTAATTTCTTGGAATCTCTCTTTATCCACCTGACGGTAAAAGCCAATGAGAAAAAGCTGTTATCTGCTAAGACGTTTAGCATCACTTTGCAAACTCAATGAGTTCAAGTTGCAGATTGCTTGAGTATTATCGGAGCCCACAGAGAGACAGAGGTGGAGAAAAAAAAACATGATTTTCCTTTCAATAGTTGCAAAGTCCTGAAAGCGTATTAGAAATTTATCAGCTAGGGATGTGATATCTGCAACATACCTCTGCATTTGCTCATTGAAGTTTCTTTCTGGAAAAAGTGTCATATTTCCTTTAGTGAGGTTAAATGTGTGGTATTAAGCTTCATTTGAGACAAGTACCTTGGAAAAGGCTGCATAGTATTCCCAAAGCCTTTGATTAGTGAATATAATTGGTTTACCACTGATTTGTACCCTTGAAGATTTATGTTAAGAACCTTTATATGTCTTGTCATATCAACTAAAAATGCAAAATCTGGCAGCCAAGCAGTATCAGATGGTTCTGGAATTGCTTGTTCCTTAACTTCCATGAAGTGCCAATTTCTTTTTTTTTAAGTTCGTAGAAGACTGAAGTGCTGTCATCCGACTGAGCCATCTTACATCATTGTGATACACATCTCCATATTCTCCCTGGATTTCAAGAAGAAACTGCTGAAACTGGCGATGAAACAGGGCTTTAGAGCGAATAGAGTTTATAACTTGTATCAATAGATGTTTGACATAACCAGTTTTAAGATGTTTGCCACAAAAATCGTGTTGGTGAATGATACAGTGAAGTTTAAAAGCTTTGCCAGCCTCTTCGCTGACTTTGTTTTAGATAGGTGTTGCTAGTGCACTGTGTTCAACATTTGTGACAGGAGCACCATCAGTAATAATTCCAGATATGTTTTACATGGTAATGTAATCTTATTGACAGCAGAACAAATGGAAGCATAGAAATCTGTTACCTTGTTTGGTCTTTACGTTTAAGACTCTGAAAGTCAAGTAATTCTTCCCACACACACACACATTTCATCATTAACTCCTCTTAAATATAAAAAAATCAACAAATTTTTTTTTAAAGCTGGGCTATGCATCAGTGCTTTAATCACAAGCCATCGTTAAAAATTCGAAATTTCCTGCTTTTGCCTCAAATTATCTCTTAATGTCAGATGAGATTTCTTCAGTTCTGCGATCCACAGTGTTGGATGGCAGGCAAACATTTGCAAACTCCGGATTTTTCTTGGGACATATATTTTAAACAATTTTCAGCAAGCATTATTTAACAAACTCGCCATCAGTAAATAATTTGCTATGTTTCGCTATTAGTGTTGCCACTTTATTACTTGCTTTAAGACCAATTTTCATTTGCCTAACCCATTCTTGAACATTAGTATTGCTATGAGGTTAATCCAGCTTCTGTTTCTTCAGCTCAGTTCATTCAGTTTCAGTCAAAAGGTCATAGTTAGCAAATTTGGTCTGGTAGTTCCTCTTGAAATAGAATTCCTTGAAAGCAGCCACACTCCAAACAAATCAAACATTTACACTTGCTATGTCGTTCAATGAAAACAAAAATCTTTTTAAATCCCTTATATTAACTTCAAAATCTTCCCTCTCTGTCGTCATTTCATCATCTCTCTCTGTCGTGATCTCTCTCTGTCGTTCGCGGGCGGGCGGAAAAACAAAAGTAAAAAATGACACTCTTCCCGTGATGCCATCGAGCTGCAATTTGGCACATAGACTCGTGTCCCCTAACCATGCATCTTATAAAAATGTCAGATCGATCGAATGTACCGTAATGAAATTAATGCATTCTTAGTTTATCTCTATATAACATATGTAATTCAAATTCACGGTTTGTTATTGTTTTTCTTTCACGTGCCAGTTGAGTTCACGCATTGACGCCACCCGTCGATGTCCACACCCCTTCCCGTTCCTTACCCCGGTTTTAAAGCTAAGGGATATCACTCGGTGTCAGTCTGTAAATATTTGTCGCGTTTGAACATAATCAATACTTTTAGTGATGTCTCAATGTCTCATACATAAGGGATTTATAGTCAACAACTTTGTTTTTACGGGGTTGTTTAATAAAAAAATCCGTTATATTAACTTCACAGCCGTCTCTCTGTCTATCTCTCTCTCTCTCTCTCTCTCTCTCTCTCTCTCTCTCTCTCTCTCTCTCTCTCTCTCTCTCTGTCTTGGGCGGGAAGAAAAACAAAATTAAAGAATGACACACTTCCCGTGATGCCATCGAGCTGAAATTTTGGACATATACTCGTGTCACCTAACAATGCAAAATTTCAGATCGATCGAACGTACCGTAATTAAATCTATGCATGTTTAGTTTATCTCTATGCAACATATGTAATTCAATTTCACAGTTTGTTATTGTTTTTTCTTCCACGTGCCAGTTGAGTTCACCCGTTGACCCCACCCATCGATGTCAACACCCCTCCCCCCTTCCCCCGGTTTTAAAGCCAGGGGAGATAATTCGGTTTCAATCTGTAAATGTTTGTTGCATTTGAACATAATCAATACTTTTAGTTATGTCTTATACATAATGGATTTATAGTGAAAAACTTTGTTTTTAACGTTTTTTTAAAATTAAATCCCTTTTAAGAACTTCACCGCCGTCTCTCTCTCTGTCTGTCTGTCTCTCTCTCTGTCTCTCTCTCTCTCTCTCTCTCTCTCTCTCTCTCTCTCTCTCTCTCTCTCTCTCTCTCTCTCTCTCTCTCTCTCTCTGTCTTTCGTCGTTGGGCAGGTGGGCGGGTGGAAAATAAAAAGTAAAAGTTGACAAACTTCCCATGATGCCATCGAGCTGAAATTAGGCACATAGACTCGTGTCACCTAACAAAGCATTGTATCAAAATTTGAGATCGAACGAACGTACCATAATTAAATGAATTCATTTTTAGTTTATCTCTATATAACATATGTAATTCAATTTCACAGTTTGTTATAGTTTTTCGTCAACGTGTCAGTTGAGTTCACGCGTTGACGCCGCCACTCGACGTCCACTCCCCCTTCTCCCGGTGTTAAAGCCAGGTAAATCAGTCGAGAACATAATCAATACTTTTAGTTATGTCTCATATATAAGGAATTTATAGTTAAAACTTTGTTTTCACGTGGTTCAATGTTTAATTTCCTCTTTTCTGTGTAGCGGCGCCCTTCGTCATCAACTTTCCCTCTTTTACTTGCCTTCTCCATTCTAAATTAAACAACCCCGTAAAAACAAAGTTTTCGACTATAAATCCCTTATATATGAGACATATCTAAAAGTATTGATTATTGAAGTAAGTTTTGAACATTTACAGACTGAAACCAATTTATCTCCCTTGGCTCTAGCAGACGGCGACTTTTGTTTTTCTAAATAGTGATTTATATAGATAATAAAACTAAAAATGCATTAATTTAATTACGGTACGTTCGATCGATCTGAAATTTTGATACTATGCATTGTTAGGTGAGACGGGTCCGTGTGCCAAATTTCAGGTCGATGGCTTCACTGGAAGTGGTTCATTTTCGACTTTTATTTTTCCGCGGGCGGACAGGCGTCGCGGACGGACGGGCGTCGCGGACGGGACGACGGTCGAGTGACGAACGACGAATGAGACGGCGGTGAAGTTCATATAAGGGATTTAAAAAGGAATATCATTGCCTAAATAATATTAACTTCACTATCAATTAAACACAAATACATACATATAGATACGTAGATTTGTTATATTTTCAGAATGTATTTAAACATGAAATTTTAACATTTACAGATAACATTACCAAATTTGAGTATGATTATAGAGTAATTTACCACCTCGCGAACGCCATACGCTAAAAATACATACGTAATAATAACATTCTTAAAACATATTGTATTTTAAAATATTTATGTTAAATAAAAAGAAAGGAAAAACAAAAACAAACATGGACACAGGATATAGGGAAAAGGGTATTAAAGTTTGTTTACGTTAGTAGTGTTTATTCATTTCTTGTGTTATAGGAGTTTATGAATCTAGGAACAAGCGGTCTAGAGATAGATAAGAGGACGCTTGTGACATTCTGGGACTACTTAATAATAACTTTCTGCCATTGACAAGAGATGTGCTTGTGGACGTATGAGGATTGTTTTGGACTCTCACAGGCGTTTAATTTCTCAACTAACTATTAAAATAAACAAATTGGAGGATCAACTTCGTGTGAATACTCATAATAACAACTTGCTATTCAATCTCATTCACTGGATAATTCATGGTCTCAATAGGGAGCTTTACAATTTATTATCTGGAGCCAAAAAAAGAAAGATTGAACATCTTAAAACTGCAAATAATCCTAAAGTTACAACGTCTCAAGTAACGGATAATGAATCAAACTTAGTCGTCTGTATTCCACCGGATCTTACACTTTCTGGGCCAGAAAGATCAGTTCTGAGTAAAGGTCTCAAATTCATTCCTCTTCGGGCCTCAAGTGATAAATACCAATTACTATCAGATGCCCTTCGTTTCTTTCGCTCAATGAGATTGCAGCTTTACTTCTATGGTACCAAGGGCGAAAAACGATGAGGACGACAGTGAATTTCCTGTACATCGACAACGTAAATCAACATGGACCCCTCATTCCGATCAATCTAAAGCTCTCGACCTTTAAATTAAAAGTACGGAAAATCAAATCCAACATATTCGCCAAACTCCTCTGAACAAATCCAATTGATCGAAAGAAGAATGGCGAGCACTTTTCCAACTGAAAAAACGCCATGACATTGTTATCAAGCTGGCAGATAAAGGTGGAGCTGTGGTTGTGTGGGATAAGAGAATTTACATTGAAGAGGCCTCCAAACAATTAAATAATGCAACTTTTTACAACCCAAGGAAAAACGATCCTATTATTTGTAATAATGAAATTGTTAAGGAGACTATTGAAGAACTTATAGATTGTGGTCAATTACCATCCTCTGCAAAAAATTCACGTATTTATGACAGTGATCTTGGTAAACCATGTTTATACTATATTACCAAAAATACACAAGCTGGGAAACCCTGGAAGACCAATCGTCTCCGCCTGCTCTTCTCCAACTGAATTAATTTCAGATTTTTGGATACTGTTTTTAAACCTATTGTTGCTAATTTACCATCTTTCGTTAAGGACACTAGACATATGATAAAATCTCTGGATTCCTTGGTTTTACCCAATGAAGATCATTTACTATTTACAATGGACGTTTCTTCATTGTACACGTCTATTCCTCATGCTGATGGCCTCTCTGCAATCTCATTTTTTCTCAACAAGAAGGCGAATCTCAAGATCCCCGCAAGTGCCATACTACGATTAACTGAGCTGGTCCTAAATTTAAACTCGTTTGAGTTCAACGGACCGTTTTTTTAAATCAAATTAGTGGAGTTGCTATGGGAACGAAAATGGGACCTAGTTATGCATGTATATTTATGGGCCATTTGGAACACCTTTGGAGTGAAAATTACAAAGGTATCTCTCCAGAGTACTACAGGAGATACATTGACGATTGCATTGGAATTACAAAAATGGACATGCAAAGTTTTATTGACTTCGTCGGTAACTTCCATTCTTCAATCAAATTTACTTCAACAATCCATAGGAGTGCTGTTAATTTTTTGGATATACAAATTAAATTGAAAGAAAATAAAATATCCACATCTATTTTTTACAAGTCTACAGACAGCTATAGTTTCCTTATGTACACATCGTCCCATCCTGAATCTTGTAAGAGCTCTATCCCATTTTCGCAACTATTGAGACTTAAAAGACTCTGCAGTGATGAGGCAGACTTTTTGGAGAAAAGTAATGAAATGCTGGACTTTTTTCTTCGAAGGAGGTCATACCCGGAAACAGTTTTAATATCCGCTGTCAATCGAATTAAAGGCATGACCAGACAGGACACGTTTACATCATCTGTTTCTGATCAATGTGATCGATTCAAATTTATTTTAACTTTTCATCCTCATAATTTTAAAGCCCGCCAGGTGATTCTCAAAAACCGAACAATCCTTATGGCTTACCCTCTAACTCAGCAGGTCTTCAAAAAACCTCCTCTTTTTGCTTTCCGGAGAGATAGAAGCCTCAGAGATATTCTTGTAAGAAGTAACCTTCCCACAATGAAAGCACATATTTGAACAAAAGGTTGCAACCGTAACCGTTGCAATACTTGTCCATATGTGATGGAAATTAACATGTATGTCCTTCTTGAAAAATTCTTAATAAAAGATGGATTTACTTGCACAAGTCGCAACGTGATTTATGCAATTCTTTGCAAGAGGTGTAATAAAATTTACGTGGGTGAGACAGGTCGTCGTCTTGGAGATCGTTTTTAGAGAACACCTGTATAATATAAATAAACAGGCTCAATGTCCTGTGTCTAAACATTTTAACAGTGTTGACCATAACGGCATATCAGATATTGCAGTAACTGGTATTTTATATGCAAGCAATACCCATGATAGAATCCACATGGAAAATAGACTCATAAAAAGATTTGGTACGTTGGCTCCATATGGAATTAACCAAATTCATAATTTTACTTAACTGCAGAATCGTGTTCCCGTTGTGGTTTTTACTGTAACTTTGGATACTTCCCCCTTTTTCCTATATCCTGTGTCCATGTTTGTTTTTGTTTTTCCTTTCTTTTTATTTAACATAAATATTTTAAAATACAATATGTTTTAAGAATGTTATTATTACTTATGTAAGTATTGTAAGAATGTATTTTATGTTGTACTGATGAAGGCATTAGCCGAAACGTTTACTGTCGTGTCAGTCTAAAAATAAAGCTCAAATTTATTGTTTTCATTGCACAATTTGTTTGTGTATTTTGTATTTTATTTAAAAGCTTTATTGCAGTCCCATTCTATATGATATACAAATCTTTTAGGGCTGTGGGTCACGTAGGGGCTCAGTTCGCTACCACGCCAGTGCAGTGAAATAGTGCACTGGTCCCTGGTGCAATGAAAAAAATTCATGCCGGTCCGCCATACTACATTTTTTTAGAAGCACTGGTCTACAGGGGCCGTAAGGGCCTCATGGTCTACGGGGGCCGCATGTACTTAATTACCTTTTAAATGTGTCAAAGTAACATGACACTGAGACATTTATGTTGTAGTTCCATCATCTGCGGGGAAAGTCTTGGGACAACTTAAGCTCAACTTTAAATTACGGAGATGCCACATGTTTTAAATTTAACTAATTGCATTGTTGAGAATTTTTTAAATAATACATGCAGTTCTGAGAATGGTGGTTAGCAGAATTCAGGATGTCATTTAATAACTGATGTAACTACATGTACTAGATTACTTAGAAATGAAAGGCCGGGCGAGGGCTTAAAAAATTATTGAAAAAATAAAAAAGAACCGCCAAGTTAATTTTTTCGTTTGGCGCCAAGGGAGGTAACAATCAAATACTCGTCGCTTTGACACAAATTTGTTTTAGTACTCCGACCAAATTAAGACTGCACATAGAAGCACTAACACTACTAACGGCTTTTCGAACTTTTAAAGTTAAATCACAACAAGGTTTACACATATGAACATTAGCAGAGCTAATAAAACATATGAACATTAGCAGAGCTAATAAAACATATGAACATTAGCAGAACTAATAAAACATATGAACATTAGCAGAGCTAATAAAACATGAACATGTCATTAGCAGAGCTAATAAAACATATGACCATTAGCAGAGCTAATAAAACATATGAACATTAGCAGAGCTAATAAAACATATGAACATTAGCAGAGCTAATAAAACACATGAACATTAGCAGAGCTAATAAAACCAGGAAAATGATTATAAGGGAGTTGCACCACTAGGGTTTTTGTTAAATTTGAAATTACACAAAACACAAGATTTAAAAAAAATAAACACCAAAACTGTATTTGGACCAGGTTTAGAGCAGTTGATTACAATAAATTAGCCTACATTTAAAAAGCCTCATACACAACACAGATGTTATAAGCATGATGGTTCAATTTAGTAAAACTAATTTTATATTTGTATTTAATGATGCCCTCATATTTGACAAGTTCAAGTTGAGGATGAAGATAAAAGAAGACAACAAAATAAAAAGCAATTAATTTTTTTACTTATAAAATAAAAATTATAAATAGTACATATAATCACGTGTCATGGCTTATTTAAAATAAAAAAAATTAAAAAACATTTTACCCAATTTTTAAATATATTCTTGTAGTTCACTTATATTTTTTTACATGTATAAAGTAAATGTTCTACCAACTCCAAAATTTAATGAAAGATATTTTAATTAAAAAAATTGTATGTGTAACTATCCCTTCCTCTGCTATACCTAAAAAGTATCGTTTCATAAACATCAATTTCTTTACAAAAGAAAAACAAAGGCATTCCAGCAGAACCCTCAAACTTTGATCATTGATCTCTGAAACGAGACTGAAAAGTGTAGATGTAAATCTCTTGATTTGATATTTCATCCCATCTCTTCAACCATTGGAGTTTATTTAAGGTCTACCATACAGCAAACAATAGTTTGCAGTATAACATAATTAAATTTATGACTTGGGAATTCTAAATTTGTTTGTTATTTTCATACATTTAAAAAATATATTTATTTTCATGAGATTGATAAATTCATGGACAAATTATAATTCCTATAAATTGTATGGATACCTTGCAGAATTTTTATTTTTTTGATTTAATGCAATGTATTTTCAGATCTAGACTTAAATTATTGTTCTATACAATGAAATAAAGCAATTGTTTAAACATATTAGGCCTAACTGTAATGATGAAGGAAATGCTTATTGACAGATAGGACTTTATTAACATTAAAAATATATTAACTCCAAATCAAGGGCTTTTAGTTCTAAAAATTTCATATTCACAAGTTGAGTACTTGATATACGAGTAATTTTCAAATGTTTATCCCAGCTTTTAAAATATGCTATTGGGATTCACTTGAGTCCAGCAGAGGGCAATCCTCGTCATCCCTTAGGGTGATTAGGTTGTCATCATGGCCTTCTTCCTTAGGTACTTCAACTTCTGATACAAAGGACTTCACATCAGGTTCTCGAAGAAATTTGAAAACACTGGAAAAATTTGAACATTTGAAAACCACTTGTCAATGTTTAACAGCACAAACAAGACATGTGTATTTAAATATTACATAATTATAAATTTATCAAAAATGCTATTTCAAATTGTTATTGATATTTATTATTCCTCACCTAAACCTTCTCCATAGACATGATAAAACCTTACAATTTTTTTTTGATAAATAAAACATCAAACAATTGTTATACAACCTATCAGAGGCATCTACACTATTGGGTGGTAAGCAACTGCTTGCAACATAAGCTCGTTGACTAAAATCCATCCACTCCCCAGCATCAGTCACAATTTGAATTTGATCAGGTTAAAAAAGTAAAATATAAAATAATAATTTTAAAATGGACAATAAAAGCCCCCTATGCCCCTTCACTGGTTCTGCCCACATGAACATCTGACTTTGCCTATTTCCCTGTTGTAAATCTAGCCATCCCCTTATAATTTGAGTTTGGAACACCTGCCTAGTAGTATAAAAAAAAATTAAGTTACACTAGTAGTAATGATTTGTTTCCATGTAGTAATAGGATCATTAATTATTACCCTAGCAGTGCCAAGTTGATGAAACAGAGCCCAGCCATGATTATGAAGACAGCCCCTCTGAAGGTAGAGATGGTCTGGTTGTATATAAGTGTATACACTGTGGTAGATATCATAGTACACAGTATCTCTATTGTTGACATGCTGGAAAACAAGGCCCCTGGACATAGATATATTTGAGTTAAGTAAAGGAAATTTATAAGGAAACTTTTACAAACAACAGAAAAACAGATTTATTAAAAGCTGTAACAGTGAGTTTTCACTAATGTCAAAACATCGTGTAAATTTTTAAGAGTATTACTTTGTCAACATGGAAAACTATTTGTTGTTTTATTGTTTTAAAAGATTTTGTAAAATGTGGCTACTTTATTTAATTTAAATATTTTAAAATCAATTTTTTTTTAAATTTATATCATCTTTACATAAAATTAAAATTCATCAAATAGAAATATCAACCAATATATTCACCTAAATAATACATGTTAAATTATTTGAAATTGCTGAAACAAGTCAAAATAAAACAAGAGTCTTAAATAGGCCCTGCTGTAAATGGCAATGTATTGTAAATGTGAATTTATGCTAATTTATATCACAAAGATGTTTTCAATTTATTCATTTCTGTAATAAATTAGTGTCTTCTATATGAGCTAACATGGAGATATTGCAATAGAGACAGAGAGGATAGGAGAAGGAGAACGAGATCAGAAAAGAGAGGAAAGTGAGAGATTGATTATTAAAAAGCATTTGATTTTACTCCACACAAGAGTTACCTTGCTCTGTAGGGGAGGTAATCATGGACAAAAGAGCTCGAGGTATTGGTATGGCAGCCAAAAACAGAATTCCAACAACAGCAGCTGTGTGACAGATTGAACGATAAAATACTTTAATTAACGTATTCAAATCAAAGAGAACTTTTAGTCATTTTCAAATGGCTTTTTGTAGGATTGCTATTGAGATATTACTGGATTCTGCACAATTTTTAATAACCTTAACGCCCTAAAGACTACCAGGGAGATCACATGTAAGGACATTTTTCTAGGGACATTCATGAAAAGTGTATTATATACAAAAAGCCATAAAATTGCCTTCTCCCAACCTAATACCAATGGTGTACTTACACATCTACATAAGAAGTGTATTGTATACAACAATCGCCTTCTCCCAACCTAATACCCATGTTGTACTTACACATGTACATAAGAAGTGTATTGTAGGCTAAAGCTTCCAAAATGAAGCCTCCCGCTGAACTGAGAGCACAGATTATTCCGGTCACCTCAAGAGACAAACGAGTCTTGAGTATTTTCAGCATTAACACAGCAGCTGCTGCCATGACAACCTGATGGATGCATAGAATAGATAGACCCACTAAACTTCGGCATTCTATTATTTCGGCCGTCCATAAAGTACGTCACGCTCCAGAGGGGGGAGGGGGTGTAAGAAAGTGTGACAGTTTGTGACAGGGGGAGGGGGGTCCAGTCATGTGTGACGTCACGGTGTTTTATATTAAATTTTAATTATTTTGTTCATTAAAAAAAAAGTGTTCGAAAGTGTGACGTACTTTGGGGGGGGGGTCCGAAATTTGTGACAGTTTGTGACAGGAGCGGGGGGGGTAAAAATGGTCAAAAATAGCGTTAGGTACTTTATGGACGGCCCCATTCTTATTTTTGTTCTTAGCTCCCCAAGCCCTATAACTTCTATTTCAATGAAAGAAATGAGCTTCAGATAATTATAGATTCGTACCAGGAAGTAAAATCAGGATTCTCCCTTCAATGCATTGGTGTTCTGATTTGAAATGGAAGTGTTGTTTTGTCTCATGCGTTTTCCAAATTCAGGGCACATTTTTTTGGTTGTTGTTGTTGTGTTTGCCTATTCAGCATATGAGTTTAGAGAGGTGTTGAATAAGTACAAAGAGTTTTTTCTTCTTCTTTTATTACCATCTAGCTGGTGGTAGTACGGGTTTGGTGTTACCCGGTGAATTTAATTATAGTTTCCCATCCAGACTTTGATCCCACCTTGACAAAATTCTATTTTTAGATTTTGTGAAAGACCCCTCCCACTTTTGTGAGCGTTGGCAACCCCTGTGACTCAACTGCTTCTATCCTCTGAGTTTCACACAATCCTTGTGCCTAACAGCAACACACTAGTTTTGTATAGGGGCCGTCCATAAAGTACTGTCACGCTCCAGAGGGGGGAAGTGTGAAAGAAAGTGTGACAGGGGGAGGGGGAGTCCGGCCATGTGTGACGTCACGTTGTTTTATATTAAATTTTGATTATTTTGTTAATAAGTGCCGTACTTTAGAGGAGGGGCGGGTCCGAGATGTGTGACAGTTTGTGACAGGGGGAGGGGGGATTTAAAATGGTCAAAAATAGCGTGACGTGCTTTATGGACGGCCCCATACAGGTTTATGCTATAGAATGCAATAACTCACCAGCCGGATTGAGCTGTATATGCCTATGTCCAGTGAGTTCCAACATATGGGCGCGTTCAGGACGTACAATGTCTCGACGCTCTGTTTACCATAGTTTGTCAAGGTCAAGGTTATGTAGATGCTGAGCCCTACGATAAACAAGACCCTCCTACGTGTCGTGCCTTCAGTGAAATAAAAACCAAACGTCTGTAGAATTGGAAAGGATTATCATAATAAAATGGTTTGGTAATGAAAACACCGTAACAAATAGTAGTAACCCGAAGTCCCAATTTCAGCTGCAGCCTTGAGAAGCCAAGATTCTAGCAGCAAATAGAATCTCAGGGAAAAAATGGTATTGAACTATTTTTTCTTGGAACGGTTAGAGGCTACTTTGGTTCATTTAGACACTTAGAAAGATAACATCTCTCCATGCATCTTATCTTATTAGCCCAAGGTACTATGATGCACCTGGGAACCAGAAGTTTTAGGATTTGTGTGTGTGTGTTGGTCCCATGCCTCTACCAACGGGATTATGGGGTTATGTCAGTTTCTTTCGCCTAGATGAGCTGCCGTCCAGGTTAACGAGTCCCATTCGGTCAGGAAACTGGTAATGGTACGAATTTGTCTTGGTTTTTTAACTCAAGTTCGCAAGTACAAGATTCAATTACAATAGTGAATAGACCCATGAACCAGAGTCCACATTGTCCTATTTTTTTTATTTGATATAGTCTTAATTATACCTTTCTCCCACCTCACAAACTTCTTAAATGTCTCCCTGTGAGAAAGTGTCCTTAAGTGACGCATGTTCTCTACTACAGTGCTTCTCAAACGTTTTAGTATTGCGGACCGGCAGTAATTTTTTTTCCATTGCACCAGGGACCGGTGAACTATTTTCCCTGTACTGACGTCGTAGCGAAATGTCATTTCTTGGTAACTTCTGCAGACCGGCATCGGATGGCCCATGGATCGGCACCGGTCCGCGGACCACCACTTTGAGAAGCACTGCTCTACTACACCCGGTTGTTGTATAAGACAAGTTGTTACACAATATTGGTTGCTCTCATACAAACCAGTGAGTTCGTTTGTCTAAGCTTCCTAAAAACAAACGTTTTCCTGAAATTTTATTTTGACCACACATCCTCATTTTAAAGAGCCACCACTCACCTTACGAATATGGACAATTGGATTCCGTGGCAGACTTCTTTTGACCCGGACAGTTTCTGGCAGCATGAATAAGGCCATGAGTAGAGCCAGAATGATGAAACTGGCACCGATGTACACAGGAACCAGGTAGCCACTGCTCTTGATGAGGTAACCAACACCAAGCTGGGGAGAAGTTGGTCGGATAGATACCTTCGTCATTCAAATCAGTCTATTCACTGGGGGTCTATATTTTCTCATTCCCGTTTAGATCTGAAGAGCATGTGCTGTTTACGTAGATGATAAAGATTTTATTCTTATTCTGTTAACTTTCTTGGCTCTTCATGGTATTAGAAGCATTTTTCTTTGCATTGATTTTGTTCTGATTTTTTTAAAGTTATCCCATAAAGGTATTTAGTATTAAAATGTGCGTGATTTATCTGCAAATCATACCACATATGTTTGTTTCTTTTAGACCATTTTTTATATACAGTGGAACATATATATTATACGAGTATAATTCGTTCCAGAGTCTTACTCGTCAAGCGAAACACTCGTTATACGAAAAAAATTCCCATACAAATCAATGTAAAATACGATAATCCGTTCCATGCTGAAAAAAATACTCATTTTTCAAAAAAAATTATTAACATGTATTCAAATCAAATTACTTATGAATTGTTAAAAAGTGAAACAATTATCAATTAGAATACAGTTTAGATTTGTAACAAAAACAAAAAGTAAACTAAAATATGAATTTATGACAAATAATTATTCCTTATTCCTTTTTAACTAGAAAACTGTTAAAGACATTTGTTTTTGCCGACGCTCAAAATTTTACGAAAATGTGTCGTAACCGTTTTCGTAGACATTCTTGACACTCCATTTGAAGCATCAATCTCCTTAATTGTTCTTGAGAATAGTGCAGATCGATGATGTTGGCCGATTCTAGTTGTGCGCTAGATAAGGGGCCGTCCATAAAGTACGTCACGCTATTTTTGACAATTTTTATCCCCCCCCTCCCCCTGTCACAAAATTTGTAAAAACACACAAAAACAATACGCTAACACAGTGCTTCTCAAAACTTTTAGTATGGCTGACCGCAGGAATTTTTCCAATGCACCAGGGACTGTTGCACTATTTTCCCTGTACTGACGTGGCGAAATGTAATTTTTTTTTAATTGTTTCATTTTATGTGCTTATTGCTGAAAAATTGACATATTCTATATGGTGAGTATTAATGGTTGAAAACGGAGGATTATAATTATATTTTTCTGTCTTTTTTTATAACTTCTGCGGACCGGCGGCGGGTGGTCCACGGACCGGCACCAGTCCGCGGACCACCACTTTGCGAAGCATTGCGCTAACAGACCGAGTGCTTGACACAGAATAATGCATCGGGGCGGAAGTGCTGGCTCACAAATAAATTTCCAGGAAAAAGGGACTTTCCCTTTCTGCGTCACTCATTACGCGAATCTTCGCTCGTTAAGGGAGCAACTGTTTCCACACAAAAATGTGCTCGTTATGCGAATTACTCGTTATGAGAGGAGCTCGTAATGAGAGGTTTGATTGTATTATATTCTTAGGCTCTTTAACGCTGCAAGCAACACACACAAACACACAAAAACACACACAAAACACGGGTAACTGGCAAAGTTCAATTAATTAAATATGTGCTATGATATGGATTAATTTCAAAAATTGAACTGTTTAATACACTTATATATAATTAAAATATAATTGTTTTTAAAAAAGAACATTCTTAACTTACACTTACATTAACTCATACATTCAAATAGAATTAGGCTATCGCAACCACAGAAATATCAAGTTCCATGCCTGTACACAATATGTACACCAAAACAAACATCTCCGCCAATTCACATCCACACGAATCCCCATGTGAATTTCTCAATCTGCGTTATTTAAACAGATTATTTATTTTATATGATTATTTCATGAAATTTCTACTAATTTCTAAGGGATATAACGCATTTACCTCCCTTTTAAAGTTATTAGAATTAACGTTTACCCACCGACCATTCACGAATACACTAGCAAGAGCGTATGATCCACAGCTGGGTGAAGGTCGGTATGTCATTACCTTAAAGGCTATTAGTACAGTGTACTGTCCCTAGCTTGCTCGGCTATACATAAAGGAGAGGTGTGGAAAAGTCAAATAATAACTTATTAATGATTTAACCCGTGGCTTACTCGTTAATGACCCAAGACCTTCATTCATTAGCTAAGTATTCATTAGGGAATTCATTTGGGCATTACTCATCCCATCTGTTCATTCATTACACTAAATTGTACATCAATTAATTCTGCCATGCCCTAATGAATGATCTCACCTGTGCCAAAGCTCCAGCCACCAGAAGCATCCCCTCCAAGACCGCCAACCTCACGGCCCTGTCTTTAGGTTCTGGTGTGATGTCCACGACAATAGCTGACGCTGCCATTACTATCGAGTACATCGACCCCACAACCCCGTCCAGAAACGCCCCAACGTAATAAAACTGAATGTCAAGGTCAAATTGTATTATCATGCACAGCATCGTGATCCTCACAAGCCCACCGGTCAAGGACGCCAAGACCAGAAATCTCCTTCCCATGAAGTCCGAGAAAGATCCCAGAAACATGCAGGTGAAGGCCGCGGGGATTCCCGAAGCGATGGTGGCATACAGAAGGATACTGGACGCCTCCCTTTGAACTTCATTCATCTGACTCACTCCGTCACTGCTGGCGTTGCCGCATGATTCTTGGGAGGAGTTGAGGGTGACGTTATACTTGTCTCTGCTGAGACGGTACGTGAAGTACTGAACACAGATGGGCCCGAGGCAGATGAACATGGTAATGTAGCAGACGAGAATGGCCGTGTTGAACAACCAAACGCGCCTGTCGGAAAAGGTTGATGGGATATCTGCCATCTTTACAGATTCTTGAATCTTCGTCACTGGATCTTTTTGTCTGGGATCATAAAGATCTGAATGAGATTGCACTCCATTAGCTGCATCCCTGTAGCGTTTATTCATGTTAGTTTGTGAGGCTACCGATGTGTTTTGTTTTGATTCCCTCATGATTCCAAGTTGAAACGTTTAAGCCATATGTTACTTGTCCGTATGTAAATCAGAAACAGTTATTTTTCCATTTGACATTTTCACGCGTTCATCAACACAGATAACTGGATAGTTGAATAGTTGTTCCATTTCAGTGAGACGTTCCTTTACAGAACAAGCAGCTTGTTCGGTCTGACATGGTTCATATTCCTGACTTGGGTGATTGAAAAGCTATTAATAATCAAATCCCGTTCGGTCTATGAGAGGCAGCAACCAATTCAATGTGTCAAAACCAAGTCACTGCAGGGCCTCATCGTCCACAATCTGTAAAACGTTTCAAGGAAACTTCATATTAATGTCCTGTGTCTAGTTATGAAGTCGACGTAAAAATTCAATTCATGATCCTAGGTACACTACTCACTACACTGATTCAACGTTGTGATGCTAGACACCAGCTGGTTCGTTAGCGATGCAAGAATCAAGATGTCAAATTAAACATAATCAATAGTTTTAAATACACTACATTATAGTTATAGACACAACACTAAAAGTTCACCTTATTCCTCAACGTACGTCCTCAATGTGCAT
The DNA here is from genome assembly GCA_944989445.1 of Ampullaceana balthica. NCBI lineage: Eukaryota > Metazoa > Mollusca > Gastropoda > Lymnaeidae > Ampullaceana > Ampullaceana balthica. The sequence goes on along the minus strand of CALYLW010000004.1, from coordinate 655,340 downwards.
CAAAAATAGACCAGCCACAACAGCAAGTACACTCATTTGTGAAAGGCTATGCTATAAATACTACAATGAGTTTCTCAGTATTTCGAACGCTCAAAACTCTACTATAGGTATACTGAAACAAAAAAAAACAAGTCAGTGGGGCGGGGGGGATCTTTCATAAAATACTCCACGCTATTATAGTATAACGTATTCATATTTATTGGATGGTCATAAAGTATGTATGTGTGTGATGTCGCATCCGATTAGTCCCTCTTCATCCCCTCAGGGACTGCTTCAAGTTAAATGAGGGTACTTACCAAACAGCAATCTCTAATGAATGGACTTGGTCACGGCACGGCGTGCTGTAGAATGTCACGCGCCGCTTAACTGCGTCGAGTCTTTACACGGCATATGATTCATGATTGATTGATGACAGCCAAAAATTGGTTTCTTATTGATCGACAGTGTCGTGCCTATTACTTAACCATTCTTCAGACTGCGTCTGTGTAGCTAATTCAATATCCTTGTTATTCTGTCCCCTTCTCCGGTTAATGAAAATCAAATGGCTATACTATAGCAAATTTATTAAAATTCATCAAATACTGCTTCTTAAATGTCCTTTTAAGATCTTCTACCCACAAATTGACGAATAATTTCACATAAACGATATAAGCGCACGCTTCTAATCCCCGTCATGTTACCTCGTGAATGAAGACTAATATTCATGCATAGTAATATAGCTTTCTATGAATATTTATTATTTTAATACAAAAAAACACAACTCGTTTTTTTTTAAATTCACAATAGAATTTTTGCCGCATCCGAGCGTTGTCCTTTAAAAAAACACAAGTTGTAATTTATTTAATAAACTTGTTTGAAAGATGGCAGGTGCAACTATCAATCCTGAAGCACGTAAACAAATGGACTTCTGTTGACGAAATGTCAACACGGGATGCAAGTACACGGTTTCTACACCCTTGGTCCGTACCTCAAACCGGTTGTGTTTTTACTAAGGACCATCTTACTACACACGATCACGTCACGGACTGTGTCAAAGGAAAACGACGGGTTCAGGAAATATAACTATGTAGTAAACAGTGTTTACGATGACCCAGCTGCAGCAGACGTCACCATCAATTGACTCAAGATTCAACTCAATTCCAGGTCACTGTTCAGTGACTGCAGGAGAGTTTTGAAAATATAAGCTACACGCCGATCTAATGTATTGATGAAACTTTAAGGCAGTGGTGCACAATAACGTTAGTGTTATTGTTAGCCATAAGGCCCATGTGACCACTGTATAAGGAAAATGTAATCGCCTGAAGCTTTTTTTTTGAGGCCCCTATCCTATTAACTCGTGCAAGTAGGCAGGGCCGGATTTCCGCATAGGCCCACAAGGCCCGGGCCTAGGGCCCCAGCCAGCCAAGGGGCCCCGGTGGTGGAATCTTTACATAAGCCCAAAAGCCTGGCTTCATTATCAAAAAGCTTTATCGAAAATAATAGTATAATAAATATTTTTACTACATTTTGCATACACTGCCCAGTAGTCAAGTGCACGGGGTTCGTTTGTGTTGGTTTGTCATTGTAAGCCGCGTTCTGAGCTGCTGTTGTGATATTGTGGAGAAGGCGTAGGGTGGGTGTGACAGATTGCACCACCAGCAAAAAACCGACCCCGACTTCCCCCCTCCCCATACCACACACAGGACAAGACACCGCCCGAGCCGGGATTTGGGTTTCAGATTACAGGTAATTGACAGGGACCGTATTTTCATATTTTAGAAGAGCAAGGGTGCAGTATTTTGCGCCCCTTGTAAGGTGTTTGGGAAATGTGGGTCACTAGCTAATGAAGGGTTCATCGACTGGAAAAATCTGTTCAAAGAATGAAGGAACATGAGAATTCGGACGAACACAGGTCAGCACTTGCGACACTTATAGCTAGGAAGAATGATGGCGGTAGAGTTGACAAGAGTCTTGTTCTTCAAACAAGAAGAAATAAAATACTGGGATAAGGTTTTGAGGCGCATTGTGGCTGTTGTGAGCTTACTTTCTGGTTGGGATTTTTTTTTAAACAGTGGGAACTATGTTATGACCATAGAAGTTTTGGCTGAGTTTGATCATTTTCTGGACTTGCGCATAAAACGCCACGGTAACAAAGGAAGTGGCACAACATCCTATCTTTCGTCAAAAATATGCGATGAAATGATTAATATCATGGCAGAAAAGGTAATAATTACAATACAATCGTGATTGAGATTTTTAAAAATTCAAAATATTTCTCTATTTCTGTGGACTATACTCCGGACATTTCTCATGTAGATAAATTTTCTTTCATTGTGAGATATGTCTCTGAAGACGAATAGTATTTAGATGTTTATTAAAGTCACTAAAGTATAAAAAAAAATTATATATTCTGTACTACAGCATTTAATTTGCTAAATTTCCAAAATTGCTTCGAGATGGTTGGGGGGCCAAAAAAGTAAAAAGTGCCTAGGGGCCCCGGGTCTCTTAAATCCGGGCCTGCAAGTAGGCGGATCTGTAAAAGACAGAGCCCGCGAGGAAAGCCACCGGAAGGGCACAAAAGTGTTCCCGGGGCAACACAGTCATGCAACTTGATCAGCGGGATGTCAACAAGAAAAAAATAGTCCATTTGGCGGAAATCAATGAGATGGTTTCCAGGTTTCTGTTGCTACCATTGGACGAACATAACGTTGAAAAGCTGCAGTGAAATATTCCGAAGTAGAATTCTTTTTAAAAATCGTCAGTCATTGGGATACGGTTAATAATCGCATCGAACTCCAAAAAGGGACAGACAGGTGCGCTCATAAAAGAAATAAAATGGAGAGAAGAAAAAGAAAAACATAAATATTATCAGTTAAAAAATAAAATGTAATGAAAGAAATTTTCATAGGACAGCGCAACTCTGTCTCTTTTGGAGAAAACGAATTGACCAATCAGAGTAGTGAGTGTATTTTCATAGTTGCTTTAGCCCTCTAACTTTTCTGGTTACGGATTGGCGCATATGAAGTGAAGTGGTGATGCGCCCGTAAATTACATCACATTACGGCGAACTTGATATGAATCAAGAATATGTCGATAAATGTACATTTTTTTTCTCTCTATTTAAATCAAACCCATAGCCCTTTAATTTGGGAAAAGAACATTTGACTTTGTAAAAGAGACTTTCATTGCAATTGAGAGGCTAAATGTTTTCACTGACATTGGTCATTGGTGGCAAACCCGTCCGACAATTGTGTATATATAATATGACTGTAATCATGAAATTTATACACTCCAAGTTTAACACGAAGATAAATTTTAAAAAACCTGAAAGCAGAACAGAAGCTACAGAGTCAGAAGTTAAAAGATTTGAAGAGGCATCTGACATCACAGGAGACATTTTTTTAAAATCAAAGCAAAATGTCTAACTAAAACTAAAGCTGTGGTGGCGGAGACATCGCAAAAGCACTGCATGCTGAAAGTATGTGACGTTTTGTGTAGTTAAAAAGCAGATGTTTGGAAATATATATGGTTGCTAAATTGGTTTGTGAGATTGCCGAAGTTGTGAAAACATAGCATGCTTGAAAATTGCAACAATTGCAAAAATTACTGACCAGTTGTTGGAGTCCTTCCTCTGTATATGAAGTAAGAGCTGCGTCATCAGCGAAGAGTAACTCTCTGACTAAAACAGTTTCTAGTTTGCTCTTTTCACGGAGCCGGGCAATGTTATTATATAGAGGTTTCCGCCCAACCTGCATGGTATGGATGTTCACACCCTCGGAGCAGTCCTCAAAAGCATGTCGGAGTAGTACCGAGAAGAAGATACCAGAGTGTTGTGCCAGTACGCAACCCTGTTTGACCCATTTCACACTTGGAAGGGTTCTGAGGTGGTGCCATCGAAAAGCACTGTCTTTTTGGTGTGGAAAGACTTAATAATGCTGAGAAGCCGCGGGGGACTTCTCATTTTTTTCAGTGTGCTGAAGAGTCCATTGCGGCTAATTAAGTCAAATGGTTTTGTTAAATCTATGTAGGCAATGAAGAGGTCATTCTGTTGCTTTCGAAATTTTTCTTGCAGCTGGCGGAGTGAGATTATCACGACCGACCAGCCCGAAAACCCCATTGAGATTCTGGGTAGGCAATTTGTGCCAGACTTTGCAGGCGTGCCAGTGCCACTATTGCAAAGGCATTTCCAACAATACTGAGTAGAGATTGCCTCGATAGTTTTTACAGTCACTATGGTAACCATTGTTTTTGAAGAGGGTTACTATTTTGGCATCTCGCATGTCCTGTGGGATGTGACCATGTTCCCAACAATCACAGATGAGGTCGTGCAGAGGCCTCAGTAGTGCTGGCGTACCGCACTTAAGGACTTCTGCTGGCATTTCAGGATTTACGTATATCTGTTGTGATCATGGGCGTAGGGTACGGGGGGCAAGGGGGGGCACTTGCCCCCCCCCCACCTACATTTGAGGAAAAAAAATTCATAAAAATGTCATAAAGCTGTTACAATAAAACTGAACTAAATTTTCTAAAAGTGTATTACATGGAAGACAGTTTACATTTATCAAACATAAAAAAGAATTATATCTGCAAGTATAACTGATTACATTACTGATTGTTCTAAATATTCCAGTTGTATAACAATTTCTGTAAAATTTTCAGCAAAAATCCGCAAGCTTTTATATTTATGTGTCCATCTAGTTTCACATAGCAAAGGAACATTTAGAATAAGTTTTCTTTGCTGATTACTTTCTCGGAAAAACACTATAATTGACTTAATTGTTCATATTGTGTTTCGTACAACATTCACATTATTTAAATCGTTCACAACAAGATTTAGTTTATGTGAACTGCAATGTAAAAATGCTGCTTTGGGTATTTTTTTCGAATTATTGCTTGGACTCCTCCTTTTTTACCTGCCATTGTAGAACATTCTTAGTATCCTTGACCAACAAGCATTGTCATATTTAATCAAAATTCTAATGAATTAGTAATGATGGTGTTGGCTAAACCTTCAGCTGTTCTATTGACAATTGTAATATATCCTAGGTATTCTTCTGTGACCATCATTTTCCCATTTTGTTCTTAATTTTACAAATCTAACACCAAGTGACATCTGCTCAATGTCTCCTGAAATGTCATTTTTCTCGTCGGCAAGTATCGAAAATGCAACTGAATTATTTGCTTCACGAACAATGTCTTCACGCAAGAGAGACCCACAAATTTCGATTTTAGTGTTTTGCGTAGTTGCCGAGATACAATCAGCGGTTACCCGTCAAACGACCCCAGATAAAATGGCCCCGACATAACGGCCCCGGTCAAAACGGCCCCAGACAAATTGTTAACATTTTTTAACTAAAACATTTTTATTTTTTTTGCATTTTAAGCTTTCGTCAAATTTTTCACCCTTAAAAAAGTGGTAAATTGTAAAATTATTTCTTGTGATGTTATTATATTGTTTTCTTGTCAACAAACAACCGTTGGTACCATTTCTCGTAAAGGCTATTAAATTCACTTTTGTGGTGTTATTATTATTGTTTATTGTTAGCTAAACCTGACACTGAATAGGTGAGTAAAAATACGAATATATTTGATTGTAAATTTTACTATTAGTCCATCTATTAGTCCAGGGCCATTTTGTCGGGGCCGTTATGTCGGAGCCCAAATGTCGGGGGCGTTTTGTCGATGAACCATACTCAGCACTACAAGAACCAATTGACAAACGATTACCAAGAACTTCATCTCCAGATTCAACAAGAAACTCTAACAATTCATACTAATTACCAGAATTTGATTCTGTTTCACGAAGTGCTAAAACATGCATGCAGAAAAATAGGATTGTAGAAATGATGGGACCCAGTTTGTTGCGATTTTCTTGAATTTGTCTTCTAAATGATGAGTCCAACTGCTCATCTATAGAAACTGCTTTGGCTTCCAATAAAGCAAATAAAATTGCTTGCATCTTCATGAGAGCCTTTGTGCCATAATGTGCTTTGCAGGTTGCTACGTGCATTTCGTTGAAATCTTTATATTTTGTACATGGTTTGATGACAAATACCCACTGAACTCATAGAATTACTTTTTGCAGAAACAACAAGCAATATTTACAAAAGGCACCTATTAACATTTGCGAGTATAAAAGCCACGGTGAATAGTCTGATAACCATGCATATCTAAAAAATAAAAACTCAGTTTCCCTAACTGCCAGCTCTAAAATCACAATTTTTTATCAAGGGTCCAACAATCACGAATCAGCTGCAATTTCAACTTATTTGAAAGGTCGTATGTCCAGACATACCTTCCAATATCCAATTTAGGAAATGAATAAGTGTCAGCGACAATCAAATTAGAACAGTTGCTTCAGTTGTGTCTGGCTGTTGAACGTGTACTGTTGTCCTCAATGCCAATGATAAGTCAGATGCTGCAGACGCCCCAAAATCTTCTAATAACGGCATTTCGGAATCCCGCGATTGGTCTACTTTTCGAATTTTTTTTTAGCCTGTAAAAAAATTTCTGATATTCATCCTTGGTAATCCTGCAGGTTGTTCACGTATATTATTTCACAGCAAAATTCAATTTTCTCGTGAGAACTTAAGTTTTTAATTCATTAAATGCATTAATAAATGTTGTATTTTAGCAATTACAGCACTAATTTGTAAGTCTTATTAATTTCTAAGGCTTTTTTCGACCCTTATTTTATACTGAACTTGAATTTAATTGAAACTTGTACCTGTATGGCATTGTCAGTTAACATAAAAAAGTGGGTTTTTTTGCCCCCCACCCCTGGAACAATTCCTAGCGACGCCCATGGTTGTGCTATATGATTACTACATGGACACGCAGATCTTCTGTTTCGTGAACAGTTGGGATATATTTGTTGTGGCGAGCAAACAAAGTTAATCAGTGTTTTTTTAAAAACAAGTATTATATAATTTGTTACATCAATTTTTTAAAAAAATATATTGAGTGCACTCAGCTCAATAGATAACAATTGTCACATTTGAAGAAAAGGAAAAACTTGAATTTATATATTCAGTTATGTCTTATTCGACTATTCGTTGGAATGAATTTAGAAGAGAAAGTATACTGTGCCCATCACCGTACAGTCGGAAACACGCTGTAGTGCATGATCTGAAGCGCAGAACTTCCAGTCAAGTTTATTAAATTTAACTTTATTGTTTTGTTACATATCTGGAACGTCATTATTGGAAAAAAATATTCATATATATATATATATATATATATATATATATAACGCTTACACGCTCCTACAATGTGTTTCAAGTAAGCAGACTGCGATATAATTTTTGAAGCAATAACTTTTCTTGCTTCTTGATGAATTGAGTAAAGTTACTGTAGTCAATTGGAAAACGAAATACTCAACCTATTATGAGATTGATGTGGATAGAAGCAGAGGCGTAACAACGACTTGGTATTGGGGCAGTTGCCAAGGACGCCGAGGGTAATCCTTCAATAATCAATTTATTCTGTATAATTTAGTATTTTCCCTATTTCTCAAGGGCGCCAAAAATGAATTAGCCAAGGGCGCGGAAATCCAAGTTACGCTTCCGGATAGAAGAATTAGGTGACATCGGCAGAGGCCCCAAAGTCACTAAAGAATGGTCAAGAAATACAGGGCTTTCAGTACCAGATGAAATTATGCTCGCAAGGAAGAGTGTTGTTGATCTACGTAAATACAGGATGTCAACTTGTTTGTTATTTCATTATTTCATGTAATAGAAAAATGTTTTGAATGTGCGGAGGGGCGCGATTGTATAGTCAGTCCTCGGATGCAAAATATTCCTACTACGCCTCTGCTATGTAGGTAAATTTGCGATCCATTTTTAAACTTTAAGCCATATTATGCCATATACACAGTTCTAGATTTTATAATAAAGTATATAGTCATAGTATGAGACGTGTCGTGAGCATGAAAAAGTAGGCTTTAAAATACAGCTGACGTTAGTGTTTGTGCGTGTTTAAAACCACATGTTTCCCTGTGTCTGTCACAACAATATGAGCTGGATAGAAATTTGTGTAATTAATTACCTACATCGCGGTTTATTTGGTGTATTGCCTAGGTTTGGATAGAATTAGAGCTAATGTACCATTTATAGCAACAACACAGACAACAGCTTGTCTATGTCGACTATGTCGGTTAAATTTTGTTCTTCTCTAAAAATGTAATTAAAGTATAATATATTCTTATATGCTAATACATATTTTGAAATAATAAAAAAGAAAAATTATGAATCTATATACAAATTTAAATGACTGTGTGTAACACATTGTTTAAATTTTATACTTCAAAAAGCGTAGAAAAAATAATAAAATACAAGAGAGCAATAAAGTGAAACTTTTTCATATTTAACTTTGTCGGAAGTTGGGAAAATACAGATTAAAATGGTAGCAGTTGCAGTGAATAATTTCGAGGGATATGTTGACTTGGAAAATTCCCACTTATGCTTCACCTCTGTTATTGTTATGTAAAATCACTTATGAACAAAATATATGAAACATGATTAATGTTTTTAGTATAAGTCTTTTCTTATTGGTGACTATGTCACCACCAACAAAAAGTCTTCACTTAGTTGGCACTTGGGATAGTAACAGATTTTTCTTATTTCTTGCAAAATTTGGATTTCAAAAGACAGACCCAAAAGAATTAGAAAACACTCAAGGCTATATTTATGGCAATATTACGAATTCTAGCGTATCATCTTCAGCAAAGGAACTGACTCTTGTTGTTGTTGATAGTGAATATTTTCTAGATTTTTATGGGAACAGCTCCCTGGCTGCTTCATTGGCATGCCCAGCCATGTTAAAAAAAATTGATCTCATAGCATTTGATTACATATGCAAACCAAAAGGTGTAGAAGACTTCCTTAGAAAAATACCTTGTCCACAAAATAAATTGTGTCATGATGAGGATAATCCGGCAAATGTTGTTCCTGGTTACCAATTTACTTATAAAGTTCAAGATGTCCAAAGACCAAGGTGAGTAACATGTTTATCAAGGGTTGCTAGGTCTGCTCCCAAAAAATAGCAGACAACAAATGGTGGTGGGGCAGGTTAAATAGTTAAAAAAAAATTGCACTATTTTGTAGGGAAAAAAGTAAACATAATATAAAAAAAGCGGACTGGGCTAATTATCGTTAAACAGATCAAAGATGGTGGCCCTAGAGCCTAGATGACTTAATACTTAATATCAATAAAACAAAATTTAAGATTTTATAAATATATATTATATAAATATATATTTGTTATTTTGCTTTTCATTGGTTTAATTTTTAAGGTCATTAATATTAATAACATTTTTCACCCTTCACATTTTCAGATTTTGGTATTTAAGTCTGGTTTCATGCTACAGAGATACTTCAGGAAGGAAGTGCGAATGGCACTCAAGCAAAGATTCAGGCATCACCATAAAATATGACATTTGGTTAGTCAATGGAAACCCATCAGTGAAAGGTCTAAACCCTTTTGAGCACCAGTTTTCATTTGAGCTACATGATGTTTTTGAAATTCACCTTATCGCCTTTACATCATGTGTCATCATATTTTTGCTTTGGATTTATGCTTTTACAAGCAACAAGCGCCATATTATAACATGTCTTTTTACTGCATGCATTTGTGGAGAACTACTCAGCATAATGATGAATTTGACTCATGTAAGCATTTTTGCCTTCAATGGAATAGGTGCTGAATGGCTTGGAAAAATAGGAACACTTCTTGATTTGGCAACACAATGCCTTGTTATGCTCTTATTAATTCTTCTGGCTAAAGGATTGGGAATCACCACTGATCAGTTTAAATGGAGATCTGTGATATTTACATTGTGGGCTGGATATACTTTACTTAATGTCTTTCTCTATATTTGGAATTTGGTAAGTTTTAAATATTTTTGCTATGGAGTCTTATTATCATTCATCAATTATTTTAGAGATGTCTAATATACTTTTATTATGATTAAAATATTTAACCACCAGATAAAAGCAAATACTTGGTTGGCATTGATTAGATATTCAGTTAACTTATTCATATTGTATATCATATTGTCATAAAGGAAAGTGTATTCAGGCAATAGTATGAAATAAAATTAAGCAGGAATTAAAATGTAGATTTTTCTGTTTAAAGAAATCAATGTCACAAAAGTGAATCTTATCCATGGTTCTATTATGAAATAAGTTACAGTGGTACCTTGGTTTAAGTACACCTCAAGTTATGAACATTTCACATTGCGAATAACAACTTTTAATATTTTTTGTATTGGATAAAGAACAGCGCCTCAGGTTACGAACAAAGAGAAAGAGATCCAGGTTTAACTTTCGCGACAAACAATTGTATTAAGTGCAGATTAAGCCCTTGCTGTACTAAAATCGCTCATCGTTAGCCTAATAGCATAGCTCTGCTAGTGTGTGCAGCCTTGCTTTAATGGGCCTTACTACACAGCAGTAATAGATTTCTTAAAAAGTAACAAAATCCCATGATGACTTCTTGATAAGAATGATAGACTAAACCTTTTTTTAATTTTTAAAATTTTATTTGGTTGCTTTCTTTTTCTTTTTTAAAAATATTTTAAAATGTCAAGTACACATTCTTTAGTTTTGTCAGATGAAAACAATGTCAATAAAAAAATACACATGCTTTTGTCTAGGAAAGGATTGTTATTTACTAATACTAATTGGTTTTGATGTTCTGGAATGAATTAAGTTTGTAATCCAAAGTACCACTAAAGAAAAGCATAAAATATATTACCTTTAAAAATGCACTGAAAAATAATGTTAGAATTTCTTAAAAATTGTTTACTTGTTTCTAGTGATCTAGATAACTAGCTAATAATTAAATCAAAAGTCAGAATCTCTCAGGTTAAACCCTTATTGTGATTATGGTAGAATGGTGTGATTATTTTTTATGAAAATTAAACGTTTTTAGGATTTTTATTTGATTACATTTTTAATTATAGTTTATCAAAAGAAAAATCCTAGAAATTTTTTTTAGTGCTGTGTACATTTTATGGGTGTTTGTTCTAATGGTCACAAAATTAACAAGTATGGAAAATAGTTAACAGATTCTATTCTTTTACGTATCAAATTTAAATGGAAATGTGTTTGTAAGTTTGTAATATATTTCAAGTGCAGAAGCTAGCCTTTTTTACATGAAAATTCACTTACTTAATAATAATATTTTAGATTTTAAGAGTTATTTGATTGCGTGGTATCATTTTGTTTCGCTTTTCAAAAAATATTGTGTGACTGCTAATCATTGACATTCTCAAAATGCCATCTTAGAGTCAAAATATATATAATTTTTATTTTAATTTAGAAATAAAATGCTTGAATATTTAAATAATTCCTGTTTATAATTATAAATTTGCTTTCGTCAACAGGTTGAAATCGACAATATTATATCCAATACTGATGAGTGGCAAACTTGGCCTGGTTATGCAACATTAGCATTTAGAATAATTGTGATGTTCTGGTTCCTGTATGAGTTACGACAGACATTTGGTCAGACTAACCGTGACGATATGAGTTTTGTGATGCATTTTGGAGCTTTCTTTCTTGTGTGGTTCTCTTATCTTCCAGCTTTAGCACTTGTTACTTTACAGGTATCACCACTGTGGAGATATAAGACTATTCTTAGTAAGTATTATTCAGCATCTCAATTCTCTTCAAATTTTTAAAATTTATATTTGTCTCATTTAAATATGTTTTATTTACTTATTTTTAAATAGCCATTAACAAAAGCATGTTTTTAAAAAAATGTATCATATTTTATTTTTCTTTGATAAAAGTGTAATAATACATCAAAACAATTTGAAATCTTAATTTTTTTTCTACCCAGGTATTAATTATGCAGTTGAAATTCTTGCATACGCTGTCCTTGTTCATTTGTTCTGGCCAGCTCGCTCCATTTTGTTTCTTGTTGAAGGAGAAAGACCATTACCTACTTATGATCTAGAAATTACAGGTAAAAATGTAAATTGCATATTAATTTTCAATTTTTATTTGTACTTATGTGGAAGAAGAAGAATTTCTAATATAAAAATATACCTAATGCTGTTTAAGCCCAACTTAAAAATCAAATATACTAAGTTATGTTTTTTTGTTTGTTGTTAGAATGTTAACTTTAAGGCAAGGAAAAATATCAGTAATAAAACCTTTTTTTTAAAAATAAATATGATTGATCACTAAAAAAAATGTCATATATAGTAACATACTGTAGAACCCAGTTATGTCCCCGGTCTAGGGGGTTGCCAAAAAGCAGAAAGATGACCAATGATTGAGAAAAACAAAAACTTAATATTAAGGCAATATACATGTGCTTTCAACATGTGCTTGAATTTTTTTTTGTCCAATGATAAACAAGAATGTACATGGATGTGTTTTGGAAGCTTTTGTTTTATACAACAGTGTTGCTTTGATTTGTTTGATAAAGCGATCTGCTAAAAATAATATATTTTTTTCTCAAGACATCTTTTATAAATGAAAATCTTGTAGTAGTGGAGTCCTAATGAGGTTGAATGAATGGTTGCAGATGACATCTATAATGCACATTGTACAATGTGGTGCTTTATAAGATTGTTAACCGGTCATAAGATCAGGATTGGTCCTGTTTAATCTTGACAGGTTACCCATAACTTCTATTCATCCATATTTGTGAATTACCTGAAGTATATTTTTTGTTGTGTTTAAATCAAATCTTTCAACAACCATTAAAATTCAATTTAAATATCATTCTAGTGAGTTAATGAAAATAAAACTTTTTTTTTAAAGATCCCGTATCAAAACCATTTACTCCTTTGTTTTTGTCACTACTTTATATTAGAAAAAAAAGAACATTTTTTTGAAATTGCTGAGTTGATGAGTATCGTGCAAGAGAATTAAACACGATATCACCAGCGGACAACCCAGGGCACCTTCATGTCCCTCCACTCACAGCTCAGAGCGAGATAACCAACATTAAGTGGACATTTTTGCGCTTGAGATACTAGGGTTCTGCAAAATAAAAGTATTAAAAGAATTAACATAACCAACGAGGAAATGCTAAAAAAAGAAATAATTAGGTAGGGGTCTTCCGATATATCAGCACCGATATCAGGACATCGGCAATATCGGTATTGGTAGCATGTAAAGTTCCCAATATTGACGCCACAGATATTTCATAACAAGTGACATTTTGACCAAAAAAAAATTCAGAAAAAAATATTTATTATTTAGATTTATAAATATCTCAACAAATTAATATATTGATCCCGATACCGGTATTGAAAGAACCAAAAAAGTCCTAGTATTATACTATTAATATGTACAGCTACGATACAGCGTGTCATGTGCTATGATATTGTTTAGGTATCTGCCGATTTATACTGTGTAAGTGATGCCGATGCTGAGTATACAGTAATTGCTCTAATAGCAAAGATGCACGCAGAATCGCAGATGTCTAAAACATTTCGTTTCGTATGGAATAACAAAATGTACCATGTGCAGACTTGTTGTCATTGGCAACCATTCATCCTTGAACCTCATTTAGACTATTACTATTGCTTTGTTCGCATTGTTTAATTCATAAAAGCCACTAAAAGGTGGCCATGTGCAAAAGCCATTTAACTATTGGTTAGAATTAATTATGAGTCAAAGTTGAAGGTTCAAAAGGAGTTCCTAATTTTATTTGTACATTTTTATAGAGGACAGTTCGCTTTGTCATGAGTCATATGTAGGTCATGATAGATGTGTCACTGTGTGAACTGACTGTAACTTGTAAACACATCAGAAACTTCGTTTAAAGATACATTTTACTGTTCAATGAACACGAAGTACGGAAGACCGTAATCGACAAACACTTATAATTCAAATGAAGTTGTACGATTTGTTTCTTAATTTACGTTTGTCTTAATTAAACCAGTAGCCTAACATATAAAAAATATAAATAATTATGAGTGATAAATTTAAGAATGACGTCATCAAATATGACAGTTGGTTTTTGTCCTAACAAATACTCATATCTGCAAAAAAAATATCGGTAATATCTTCAAAAATGCATATCGGTAGACCCCTAGAATTTGGACTTTCCATTTAAACATGTTGACTAAATAGGGTTAGTGAGTTAACCGAGGTTGAGATAACTGGGTTCCACTGTATTTAGGTAAAAACCTGAACGGATAAATTGTAAGCTGTACCTCAATATTATTACAATGTATATTATAAAATTAATAAATTTATTAAATATAATTTTGTGTTTGATATAAAGATAAAATATTTTTTAAAGTTCATTTTTCCGCATCCGGGCAGAATAGCAACTGTATCAAAACAGCGACCGTCATAAGAGCGACTGCATCATAACAGCGACTGTATCAAAATAGCAACTTTTTTCTTTTGCTTGTGATAATGCTTGAAAAACTTACTGTGTCTAGCCTATTCTGTTTTAAATGTTCTTTTAAAATCATTTACGCATTATGTAGCTAAGACAAATTAAATGTTATTTTTCATTCTTTGTTGATATAATTTTACTTTTACTGAGCAGCTGTTTGTATTTGAATGAGTGCGTGTGTTTGTAGCATAAGTTAATTGTTTTAAAATTTTATTTTAAAGCACAATTTTTAATTTCAATAAATACTTCATCAAAATGAGATAAATGTCACATAATTTAAGTAACCTTGGTCTTTTCTATTCTGTTTTAAATCTTCCTTTTAATTCATTTATGTATTATGTAGACTAAGACAAATTAAATGTTATTTTAAATTCTTTGTTGATATAATTTTATTTTACTGAGCAGCTGTTTGTATATGAATGAGTGAGTGTGTATGTAGCATAAGTTAATCCAAGTCATTAATTGTTTTTAAATTTTAATTTTAATCAAAATTTATAATTTCAATAAATACTGCATCAAAATGTTGCTATTTTTTGGAGTTTTTATTTTTGCACTATGCATTTATGTACTTTTTTCACTTCGGGTCCTTGGGTAAGTTTAGACGATGAAAAGGGGTCTATGTGTCAAAAAAGTTTGGAACCACTGTGTTAGGTGAACAGTTGGACAAGAATAGCTATGCGGTGCAGTCGCTGTTATGACAGTCGCTGCTTTGATACAGTCGCTGTTTTGATACAGTGGCTATTTTGAAGTCGCTATTATGACAGTCACTGTTTTGATACAGTGGCTATTATGACGGTTGCTGTTTTGACAGTCGCTATTTTGAACCTGTGCCCATTTTTCAATTTAAAAAATACATATTTGCATATTTAAATAAAATCTTTAACAGATAAATGCATAAATAAACTTTTATTTTATCTTAAATTATAATTATAAGAAAATTGTACATATAATTCAGTGTTTGATAAAGAGGTAAAGGATTTAAATACTTTTATTTGATAAAGGAAAAAAAAGAATTAAATTTGTGGATTATTTTGCAAAAGATTTTGATTGGTGTTAAATGTTTTAAATTTTCAGGTTTGTTAGATGATATGCAAGAGTCTGGTTTTAATTGTGAGGAAGATGAAGTGAAAGACAGCATATCAAGCAAGGAAAAAGCAAGCACTTCTGCCCAGGTCCCAAAAAGAGGTGATATTCAAATGAAAAGTAAGAAAAGTTTATATAAGTCCCGCAATGGTCGCTCAAGAGCTAGTAATGGAACAATGTTATCAAATGGGAGTTTACAGTTTCATCAAGACAACAAGGCATATGACAGAAATGAATTAGGTGATAAAGATTTGTGATACTTGAGAATAAATGAATACTTAGTTTAATTAATGTAAGAAAACAAAAGATCTGTTATTTATTATTTTAAAATATGTTATTTGTTTGATATTATTTTTATTGGTAACTTTTTAATGGAATGGGTTTGTCTTGTTTAATTTTTTCATTGATATGTTGTCATGCATTGGTGACATTGTGATTTTAAAAAGAAAAGGTATTTGATTGATAGGACAAGTTTTTATAATTAAATACCTTTGTGTCACCCAGATCATGGACAGATAATGAGATAGTCAGTAGCCCCCCATCTTCTATAAAAAGCCTTTTTGTATTACATGTATATTAATTAAAAAATACTAATCAGCTAAAATAAATCAACCAGATGTTATAATTTCTCATACATTTTTTGATAGAATTGCTATATGTTTTCTTAAATCTTCCTCTTGTCTTATGTGGTTTCCAAATTATTCACTTGCTCATGATGGTTTCTCCCTAATTTTTTTTCATGTCGTGCTCTCTGGCAGTGGTCCCCAACCCTTTTATCGCCGCGGACTGGTCAAAGTTTGATAATTTTACCGCGACCGCTGATCGTCAGGGGGGCGATGGCGTTGATTGTAGTCGTTGTTCTGATCTGCGCTAATGTGTCATTGATGTTCATTTAACGGGAAGCCGTTAAAACGGGTTACAAGTTTTCGCCTCTTGTCTATGGAAAGACGCAAAAACCCGAGAGAAAAACACCTCTGTAAATAAAATGTAAATAATTTAATGTTCCTTTGGCAGCCCGGTACGATTTGTTCCACAGCCCGGTACTGGTCTGCGGCTTGGGGGTTGGGTACCACTGCTCTATGGGAGAGTGTTTTTCATTAACTTGGTGGTTGTTCCTCTGTTTAAAAGAGCTTTGACAATTCTTTGACTTACAGCACACCTAGCGCCCTCTCTAAACTCTGCAGAACATAAGTTGAAATGTTTAAAAAATATTTCAAATTTTGTTCAATACATTATAAGCATTTTGATGCATACTATGCTTTAAGTGCAACCAATTAACATTGCTTTTGATTTTGAAACGAAGGAATTGAATATCAACAAAGGTGTTTTATTTATAATAGTTGAAATGACGAAACACAGAAACCTTGAGATGATACTATTTCAATGTTTTATTTCCCAAACTCCATACACTCGTGGAAAGCTTGTCATTTACAAACTTAAAATGGGAAATTTGTTGTTCAAGATTGTGTTATGTTATGTAAAATATTTTAAAAACTTGTTTAAATTATTGGTAACAAAACTTTTTGTTGCATTGTTAACTGTCAAACATTGTTCAATATGAGCTGCTTTGGCACAGTTCTTTGAGTTTGAGTAACTTTGAAAAAGTTTAATTTTTATGTTTTCTAAGCGTACTTGGAAATTGTCATTTTAGTCTTGCTCAATGTCAGTTATTTCATTCACATTTTTAAATGCAGTAGACTTTTAAACTAGTTTGAAGATCTACAGATCTTCGAGCAAATGTTATTTAGGTACGTTTTTATTAAAAATGAAATTTACTGACCTCATGTTGTACTTATATTTTCATGTTTACTTTACTTGGGCACTAAACATATTAGTATTAAAATTACCATATATAATCGTCTATAAGTCGATCTCGTCTATAAGTGGAGGGTAATTTTTTTTATCAACAATTATGAAATATGACATGACCCATAGATAAGTTGAGAGTAAAATTTTGGCTGTGAAATTTTATGATTTTTGTATGTTTGTGACATTTTACCTAGGTAAAGATCCTGGAACAATCAAACAGTTATAGTCCTTACCACCCTGCATGAGCAGTACACACGCCCAGCCTGAAAGCTATTAGTTGACCATGCACTGAATGCAGCATGTACATGCTGTTAGTGCTGGCTCTCCAGCTAGCAGTCAGCAGTACACACGCCCAGCCTGAAAGCTGTTAGTTGACCATGCCCTGAATGCAGCATGTATATGCTGTTAGTACTGGCTCGCCAGCTAGCAGTCAGCAGTACACACGCCCAGCCTGAAAGCTGTTAGTTGACCATGCACTGAATGCAGCATGTACATGCTGTTAGTGCTGGCTCTCCAGCTAGCAGTCAGCAGTACACACCCCAGCCTGAAAGCTATTAGTTGACCATGCACTGAATGCAGCATGTGCATGCTGTTAGTGCTGGCTCTCCAGCTAGCAGTCAGCAGTACACACGCCCAGCCTGAAAGCTATTAGTTGACCATGCCCTGAATGCAGCATGTACGTGCTGTTAGTACTGGCTCGCCAGCTAGCAGTCAGCCTTGACAGTGCTGTGTGTTATGTGGCTTGGTATCAGAATTCAGTCTAGCATCAACAGACTGCTGTCCTCTATGTGCATGCACGTAAGCGGTATCTGGTTCAACATACAGCTGTTTGCACTAGCACTACTGGTAACTCTACATTGCCCTGCATTCATTGCACATAATTCTATTAAAACTAGCACTGACCTTTGGATAAGGAGACCCTGCATTTTAAAATGAATTTTGCGACTAAAATTTCTAGACTTTTGCACAATTATATACGGTAAATCATAATAGTAATGCGTTGCAGACCATGTTATACTTTAAAAATTCAAGGCTATCATTATTTTTGAAAAAGTTAAGAGTCTATTCCATTCAAATTATAATAGCATGCCATTATTCAAGTGTTTCATTGCATAATTTTAAATTTCCACATTTTAAGATTTATATTGCTGTGCATTTCATCAATAAGCAATCTTGTTTGTGAAACTGCAACAAAGGTATTTTTAAAATCTAATTATTGTTGTAACTTAAATTGGTGACAATGTGACTTGCCACAATTTAATCAGCTCAATATATGAGATACATTTTTTCTAGAGTCTCCCAGCTGTTAAAAAAATGTGTAACGATTAAAATCAATATTTCCTCAATTTTTTACTCACTTCCGAACAATTATTATTATTTTTGTTGGTTACCCATTTGGTTATAGAAAAAATCAGTGTCGATTTGAACAATGTTTTCTTACATTTTAAAAAAAACTTTAAATTATACAAATAACCAATAATCTTTTAAAAATGATTTTTTAATACCCTTTGATATTAGAATGAAGGAGCAGTGGTCTTTGGTACTTTTTTTACACTTTAAAAAAAAAGACTTTTTTTTTCCTCTTCTTTTTCCCCAAAATCGTCTCAGAAATAATTTTTTATGAACTTAATTGAATTGTTATAATTGGCTCTACACCCGGTAATATTTAGCATTAATTCTAAATGATACAAGTTAAAATAATTATAAGAGGTGTTATGCATAAATAAAGCAAAGAATCAAATTTTTTTTCACATCAATGTGAAATAAGCCATTTCACATTGTTATTTTTAAAAGCTTTAATATTAATTGAAAGATTTATTTAACTAATATTTTTTATAAAGTTACACGCCCAAATAAAGTTGAATTTTCATTCCCACGTAATTAGGAACAGAAATTTCTTTTTTACCACCCATCCTGGGTAATTACTCTTTCCCAATTATGATGTACATAGTAATTAACCAAAGTGACAATGAAAAAATCAGGGCTTATCCTTTATAGTTGTACTAGATACGACCACCGCGTAGCATACGCCACAGACTTGCTCATAGATAGTGCAAAGAAGGAGAGGAAGAACGGACACAAACAGCAACACTAAGAAATGAAAACGCCAGTGAACTTGGGGGGGGGTGTCGCCAAAACATTTTTGGTCTCGTGACATGCACACTGCGGTTGTTGTTACCTGCCCCGCCCCAACCCTTTACTACCATGGCTTGCCAACCATAAACTGTGATTGTTCGACCCTAGCAAGGGTCATTCATCATGCTTATTTGCACAAATCTTGTGCTTGTCCTGGTGAATTATATATATAGATTGTATTTTTCAAAGGCTACAGGCACCTTAGAAAAGAGTTTTAATTATAATATAATAAATGCACAATTGTTTATATTGCTATATATTTTTCAGAGAACCCACCCCATTCCCCTTTTAAGCACTTGTATTCAAAATCTATTAGATCATCAAAGCCCAGTGCTATTTAATTAAAGCCCTCAATAACTGTTAAAAGTTTGTATTCAACAAAATAATTAACAAGAAATGTATTGACTCTTATATTTTTTTTAAAGCCCTGTCCCTTATTTCCCTTTGTTTAAATTATCTTTGTTCATTATAAGTTAAGTTTTCATTTAAATTTTGCTCAGAAATGCAAGATGATTATTGAAATAATCCATTACTATGTAATTTGATTGTGTAAACATATTTCTTATGCTTACAAAATGCTATAACATTTTTACAAACAAATATTTTGAATTGAATTACTTTTAGTGTTATATAAAAATATTTTTAAATAAAGTGCAACCCCGATAAGTCGTGGCCATTTGGGTCCATATTTATGTAATCGCGACTTAGGTGAATCGCGATTTATCATCACTTAGTACAGATTTCAGTGTAACTTATTGAGCGATAATAAAGGATGCAAATAAAAACGCCTTTTCTTCCCTATAACATTTATTTAAAATTAGATTAAGTTTATACTCACGTATGATATATATTAATACATACACTGGTAAATACAACTACTACGACAAACAGAAACATTAAATCGGGGGAAAATGATACGTACGTATTATTTATTGCTATGTTACGTCACAAAATTTGGGAGCCATGGAATTACAGCGGCTTAACCGATTTCGCAAAATAACAAAGCGCAACTTAACAGGGTCGCACTGTACGTAGCTTCATGAGCAATGGTAAGAAATTTTTTAGAATCAAGCAAGTGATTCAGACTAAATATTAAAAAGTAAAGAAATTGCTACCAAACTGGGTTTGTAATTTATAGTTAATAGTATCTATCAGGGAAGAGAGTTGTTTTGACAGCCCTAAAAAGAATAAATTGCAATGGCCATTTTCAATGTTGTAAATTTTAATTACTAGTATTTATGTCTTCCCGGAGGTAAAAAAAACAAAACAGGATGATGCCATTTGTACAGTTTAAAATGAGAAAAGGCACAAAGTACATGTCTATACATAAATAAACCATGATGATAATAAAGCAACACAGTTGAAAAACTGTAATAACAGAAATGTGTCTAATGTGACGTACTGTAATATAACTTTCATAATTAAAATCACAAGAAACATTAAAAAAATTATATAGTTCAGTAAAATATCGTCTTTTTTGGTGATAGACCCTAAGTATTAACAAATGGAAAAAAAGGTTGCAGCGCTCTGGGCTATCCCAACCTAAGGTATTGCATTATCAAAACCCGTAACAAAGTTACAAACAACTTGCATAAAACAGGTTCATGTCCCTGAAAATAACCAAAATATCATATTTCTTTTTTAAATATTTTTTTAAAAATAAATTTTCAGGATGATCTATAGTTTATGAAAGATATTATGTTAAAGTTGGCAAATTTTAGCAGATGTATACAACTCATTTGTAATTATGAGTTGTGCATCTAATATTTTTGTTTTATTTTTAATTAAATCCTTGTCTCACGGAATTGACTTCTTTTGTCTCTAAACAAAACTGTACTTAACCTGTATTTTTCTGTATGGTTTCAATATTGCTTAATAATTTTATAGGTACATCTTAATAAGCTAAGAAAAACAAGAAACGAATTATGAACTAAGGATAAATAAATAATTACATTCTAGAGATATATTATTTTAAATATTTTGTTTAAATACCTGATATTTTTAGTTAAAAACTTTTCCTTAGCTCTTTCAGTAAAAAAATAACATAAATTTAAAATAAAATGAAAAATATTGGCTGTGTTCTTCCTTGAGAAATGTATAAATTATATTTCTTCACTATTGTCTGGTACTGGCTATTGATTTCACATCATTTAAAAAAAAATTAACAGACGGTTGATTTTAAATTTACTTTGTACCTGTGAATTCTAAGGTATAGATTCAGCCAGTATTTTAAATCTTGTATGGTTTTTTTTTAAATTGATTTATATAGCCAATACCCTCATAATGGTTTACAAGGCTAAGGTAACAGAAAAATTATTATAAAATATTCATTTGATAATCTTTATTTTAAGCTTTTGTTTTTAGTAAACTTTTACTCAACCCATGAAACACTGTAGCAGCAAAAATAACCTGAGTGAATAATTCTTCAAGTGGGAATCAAAAGTGATCATCCATAGGCACTGAAATGTTTGGAGAGGTTGTTCGTTTTAGAGATTTTTCGTATGCATGGATAATGCAGAGTGAAGATACTAATTCACAATTTATTCAGAAATTATTCTGACACTGCAATTCTGACACTTCAAAACAGCGAATATTTAAAAATAATTAATAAAATGAATCCGGTAGATAGAATTTTAAAGTTAAATTCACTATAACCATTACTAAAGGTCCCAAATAAATTTTTGCCTGACCTCCTTTCCCTATTTTTGGGCCTGGGATAAATGCCCCCTTCTTAAACCACTGGCTGAGAAAACTTGTGATCCATATTCATGTGGTTATAAATGCAAAAGGTGAGTTCACAGTAAATACCCATATACACTGAAAGAGGGAAAACACATATGGGTCGGAGAGACTGAAATTTATAAAAAAAACATAAATTTAATTGATTTGCACCATTATATTTTAGTCATATATACTGGTATATAGTTTATAAATTTAAAAGGTATAACATTGTGCAGGTATATAAAATAAGTTAACATTCGTTTTAAATGATTCTTTGCCACTTCTTTTTTTTTCCAACTTTATAAACAAATAATCAGAGATTCTCTTGTAGCTCATGTGAAAAAAACATAGTCTGCCTGATAGCAATTTATTTTTTAATAATTAAACAAATTAAGATTTGTACTTGTAAATACATTTAAGAATACATTAATTTTACAAAAGAAAAATAGGTAATTTGAAATAACTGAAATGTTTTACTTCAAATTTCGTATTTCCCCACAAATTGCAACTCAACAATGAAAAGTTGTAATTGAGCTTAAATGTATTTATAAACTTTTTATTTAATCCCAACAGCATTTCAGCCATAAATATGCAAAAATCCTTTCATCCTATTTACATTTGGCTTGAAATCAAATTAGCTGAGACATGCATTTCCTTTACAAATTTTTTTGGTACAATTTATGGTCAATTTCTATTTTTTTTACAACTACTACTAATGGTAAATTATATCTTTAAAGGCATTAGGAAGATATTAAGTAGCAAACATTCTTTTTTAGGAATAATTTTGCTAAGTGTAGCTTTGTTCAGTTTGGAGCCTAAATTTTCAAATTGTAGTTAAAAGAAGAGGCTGAAATAATAATTTTTTTTTAGAAGTAGAAGTGTTGCCATTAATTAAAATTTCAGACAGCACTTAATCTCAAAATAACAAAGAGCTTAAACTATGTCAGTTTTTAAAAGAAAATTTTTCCTGAATTAGTCAATTGAATTATTAATTATCAGTTGCAGTTGACCTTGGCACTTGTCTCTTATTGACCACAGCAGGCTGTTACTGTTAACCAGCTGATTGCAGTGTGATCTCAGTGTTAGCTTTATCAGACATCACAATGTGTTGAATATTGAGTCTAAAAAATATATTTCCTTTGTAATGTATAATTTTTATTTTACTAGAATTTCTTATTCTATTGTACTCACTTACATTTGTTGGGCTTTCCCCTCTTGCTTCCAAATATGAAATACATTGTTTGATCGTTTTTTTTTGTAAGTCATATTACTCCATTTCATCACATTCCTAAGTATATAATTTGTAAAAATAAATACATTTTTGTTCATTTTTAATGTTTTGTCATTGAATTTTTATAACTCTGGGTACTGGTACCTATATTTTTGTTGGATAATTCTGTTTTCAGATAAAAATCAAATCAAAGTCTTCAATTTTATAAATGCAGTTACATTCTGTTTCTTCTTTTAATACTTAGTTGAATTGTAAAATGCACAATTTCATTTTATTAATTTATTCTTTAATTCATAAAATGATAGGCAGCTTTTGTAATATTCAATCTTACTTGGGGGCCCCTTTTTAAAATGTAAACTAAGAACTAAACAGTTATTAACTAACTACATCATACTATATTATGTTATAAAACATTTTCTTCTAGGGTCTATCTCAAGTGCTCTAACTTAAAACTACCAGTAAAGGAGATAAATTACCATTTTATATATTTAAAAATTCTAACTGCAAGAGTAACAAGATTATTTTTTTTAATGTATCTTTGCGTGATAATAATGTTTTTAATTGATTTAAGGATGATTAAATCAATTTCTTTTTCTATATGAAATTTCATCTTAATGCTGGTTCATTTTATAAAAGTGGGTCAAGCTGTAAAAGCTAATCTTACTAACTTAGAGCATATTATTTCTGTTAAAGTAAGCATGTTTCTTCATATATTCAGATTTCATTTTATAATTTCTTTAGTGGTAAATTTAATTTAAAATTAATGTGAGATATTTTGTCTGTAGGGACCATCTCTATTATAGTATTTTAGACTTGAGAGTTAATTAAAATTAATTGTCTATTTGATGTGATGTAGGGCGTAGATAATCATAGGCAATAAGTTCTAAAAGTAAACATACACTAGCCTGTAATACTGCGATATTAGAAAAAAAACACATACAATCTTTTATGCAACATGTAAATTAAGGCCTGCTCATAAAATCATCACACTTAATTTTTAAAATTTATATGTACAAAAAAAGGCGTCAAAATTATTTGTCTAAACTTTTCTTTTTCTGATGGGATAACTTGTTCCAACATTTTCAAATACTCTTAAAAAAGATCATGTACCCCAGTATGAACATGGTGCATAAAAGAACCCATTTTCTTCCATAAATATATTTTGTATAGAAAATTAAAGTTTTAATTATTACTAACCCCCAACCCCCTCCCTCAATGGAAACTTGTAATGACTAATTCTTTGGGTTTCTATTTTTCAGATACAAATAAATATTCCAAAAAAATGCAATAGCTATAACCATTACTAATTTATTTCTTAAATTTAAAGGAGGGCCCCAAAGTATCCTCTGATTCGCCCCTATTGAAAATCAGTCTGAAAAATATTGGATAAGACTTTCTGAAATTCTACCCATTAAAACTTGTTGTAAATTATGTGGACCTAACAAAATATTGAATCAAAGACTTATCTGTTCTGGAAGATTTATTTTTAGATAATCCCCAAGGAAGTGAATGATGATAAGACTAATATTAAATTCATAGTCCGTACAAATAATGAGGTGTACATTTAAAAATGTCCCATCAAAATCAGTTTAAAAATACTGGAGATCTTGCAAAAATATAAACTACAGAATGTTCTGGGACTTTTGAGATCAGTCTTGAATAAAGTAAATAATAACATCAATATTGTATTCATAATCTGACAAATAATGGGGTTAAACTTGTCCAATCTAGATCTGTTAAAAAAAACAGTGGAGTTCAAGCAGAGAAATAATAGAATTTTCCTGAACGGTCCAGAATAAAGTGAAGAATATGATTACTTTTAAATTAGGTTTACTCTGGGTATTAACCACAAAGAGCATAGCTACTGACTTTGACTTAGGTTCAATTCATGTGTAACCCAATAGGCTTTTTAAAAATAGTTTATACAAGGGAAATGAAATAGGGGCCCGGCCCAAAAGAAGTTGATTTAGGAGTTCGATTTCATATGTATTCATTTTAATAAGGGTCATCTAAGTTTTTTTTTACCAACTTTTTCTATATTCATCCATACACTTTGTAGCCAATGTTAAAAATATTTATATAGCTTATATTTAAGAAAAAATAACAGACACCTTGGTGCATTATGTAAAGTTCAAAACCCCTCTAGATTTTGATATCTGTGCCAAGATAACGTAAATTTTTATGGGGAATAAAGACTATTTGTGATAACAAAAAATAAATCAATTTGGGGCCCCGAATGAGTGGGTATCAGGAATTTAATGGCTTTACATACTTTTGTGTGCCAAGTTAGGTCTAGATTCATCCATCCAAGCAGATGTTTAAAATACTATGTATATAGCTCAAATACGGATAAACCAACAGTAGGGCCCCCAATCAGTGGATATTAGAAGTCTATTTCATATAGTTTTTTTTAAATATGAATCATCAAATTTTTGTGTACCAAGTTTGGTGTAGATCCATCCACCTACCACATGAGCTGTGTTAGTGTTATAAAAAGATTAAATGCCCCTCCACCCATATTTGATGTTAAGTTTAAATCCCATATCGATTTCAGTTTTGGATCACAATGGATATAATATATGTGCCAAGTTTGAGATTCATATTAAAATATTAGAATCTTATACAGAGCAAAGCCAGCCACTAATAACTTTACAATATATATATGGTTAAGATTTATTCTAATACATGTACATATATAGTTTATTCTGCAATAACTGTCTATTGGATATCTCAGATGCTGTAAAAATTAAAAATTTCATTCAAAGGACATTTCACTTCAGACTGCTTAGTTTTTTTATTTCAAAAATAATAATTCATCATTTATGGTTGCCGGTGATGCACCCATGTGGTGTTTGCAGTATTTTTCTTTTAGGTACTACTCAGCTAATAGGGGTAAGCATTTCTATATCACGAGTGTATGAATTGCTTGATTTTTTAAAAGATGTTTGATTTTTTTTAGTGGGATTTGTTGGGGCAGGCATTGTCTGGAAAGCTCATTGTACACAAAGAACAAGTGGGGAACAGTCTTAAAAGTATGTATACAGGAGGTGGGTTATAAGCTTTTCTTGCAAAGGCACCAGTACTGTATGAATGGTCCCTAATAATTCATATTACATGTATATTTATTGATATGCTTTACTTCCAAAAGGTTTCATAATTTATTGTCTCTAACTTCTGTGTGGATGCTAATGGTTCCAAGGTGAATTGGTTTCTATGTAACGCTTAACTTTAATGGTGAAGAGGTAATTGAAGTTGTTACAATTACATGAACAAATAAAATTTTTAAAAGCATAACTTTTCTTGTCAAATAATCATATTTTTAATGTCTTGTTATTAAAAGAAAATAAATTATGCTGTCATACTGATATTCAAAGTGCACAAATTTTAAATTGTTATTAAACAAGAATATGGTAAGCTTGCATGGAATTTAATATTTCCTTTTATGTTTTTTACTTTTATTAGCATGCTTTTTCTTATGTTTACTCTTTTTATGTTTAGATTTTTTAACATAGCTATCTCCACTATCAGACTCTGAACAGCTCTCTTTTAGTAATTTGACAGATTTACATGATTCATTATCTGTGACTTTTTCTCTTTTAATCTCTTGCAATAGATTTGAATCAGTCCCTGATATAGAATTATTACTATCTATACAATCAGTCTGTTTGCCTTCATCAAATCCAACATTGTGATAACTTGAACCTTCATCATCTCTGTCAGTTAGTTTTTTTTTAGAATCTTTGTAAAAATACTTCTGATCGGCTCTATTCTTCTCCCTCGACCTGTATGTTTCTCTACTTCTGCTTCTTCTTCTTCTATCTTTGGATCTGTCTCTTTCGGAAGATGTTTCTTTTGATCTAGCCCTCTTGTTTGATCTACTCCATTTATAGTCTTTAGAATCGTCATGACTATATGTACTTCTGTATACATTAAATTGCTTGTGATCTCGTCTGTCATTTTCTCTGTAGTCATTCCGCTTACTTTCACACCTCTTGTCAGGGTTGGGCAACTCTTCAGTTTCATCTCCAAGACTTGCAACTTCGCTGCTATTATTTGGCACTAAAATTTCCATTTGGTTTGATATCACCTCTCTTATAATCTTTTTAGAAAAAATATTGAAAATTTATTGAAAACAATAAAGAAACAAAAAAAAAGATGTATAACTTAACAGTATAACTATATTACTAGTTGTAGTAATACCAAATTAATATCAGTTATTATGTAACTAATGGTCATTCAAATATTACTACATGTATTACTTAAGCACTTATTTGTTTATTTAGGAATTTTTTATATACCCTATGAATGTGTATGGGGAAGAGTCACTAATGTAGGAAACTTATGCATACATTTTGAAATGCTGACAGTCTATATATTTAACTAATTTAATATATCACTAATACAGTTGATAAACTGAGTTAATGAACACATTTTTGTAAAAAAACAAACATACATTTTCATGGAACATCCTCAGGGATACCCAGCTCTGGTGATGCCCTACTCTAGTAACTGGTGACACCCTTCTCTTATACTTATTTAACCAATATTAAACTGAAGCTTTTATCAGTTATTATTGTTAAACTAAAGATTTCTTCATTTGGAGACATTCCCCTGTGACTGTAATGCACCCACCACTTTGAGTTTGAGGCAAGCATGGCTTGGTTTGTTGTCAGCACAATAAACCTATCATCTCCCCTCACCCAATTGATGTCTATTTGTTAAAATCAGAATTAGTGCACAGTATAACCATGATTTGAAGAAAAAAAATTCACATTAACTGGATGTTAAAATGTGAAAATATTTAACAAAGCTTAGTTATAGATATTTTAAACTCAATTTTAGCCTCTACTATGCTCCCTTTCTGATCTACAAAGCTGCAACTATCAATGACTGTATCATAATCAATATTTTCACCTTATCACTTTTGATATTCTATATATAGACAAATCAGAATGTATTGATGGCCAATTATAAATTGTTTTTTAAAGCCTTATATTTGAAAAGATGCGATCACATAAAGTAACAAATCCTTCAATCCTTATGACAGTATTGGAAATTAAGTGACAAATTTAGCAATCTTTTGTTTTTGGGATACTAGGATTAGGTGACATAAAAGAATTGACATAACTGATGAGAAAAGTTAGGACAAAGAGAGAACTTGGCAGATCCACTATTAAAAAAAATAGTTCACTTTGGTAATTAACCCTATAAAGATAACTGGGTTCAACTGTAGAAGAATACCTAAATAAGAATTACCTCTGTATATGATTTCTTGGTAATGTGGACATTTTTAGCTCTATAGCTCTGTCGTCTTCTCTTTAAATCTCTTAGGACAGCTAGTTGTTCAAGCTTGGAAGAGTACTGTTTGTTATTTTTTTCATCCAGCAGACCTACATAGGGAAGGAGTGAAATTATTTGTCAATTCACTATCTCTGCATGAAAAAAAATTATTATACAAATAGTAACTTTTAAGAGAAAGGAAAATAACTCCTGCTTCATGCACTCAGATTCTTTACTTTCATAATACATTTATGGTAAATCGTGTAAAACAATATTTGCAAGGAAATTTGAATAATCTCAATTTAAACATGGTGTAATAACTAATAAGTCTTCTGTGATAAAGGGGGTGGGACAATAAAAGATTTAAATATGTGTATAGTTTTCAGAAACAAGAGTGAGGAGTGACTCAATGTTTTTGTTTTTGTTTTTTTAAAACTTATAAAGTTTGTGTAATTTTGATATAGAGTGTTAAAAATTGGAATATATTTTTAATGAAAAATTTACCTTTCTTAACAAGACTACTCCAATCAGTGGTGAGTAGTTCATCATCCCTGTCAACTGGAATAACTTTCCCAGCCTCATGAGATACTTTGACAACATGTTTATACAAAGCCAATCTGTCTTCCTGAGTGAGGACTATGTTTTCATCTATGTGACTTACTGGCATACTTCTGTGACCGGTATAAACTTGTAATGGAATATTAAAAAAAATCTGTGTTAGAAGAAATATCTCCCCTTATTTAACAAAAGTATTAATAACACAAGATAAGAAAAGTCATAAATTCAGTAGCTCAATTGAACTAACTTCTTTTTATAAAAATATGCACTTCATCAACACTAAAATGTTTATAAATAATTAGTAGCAGGACACCAAATCACAATCATGGATATTAAAATCAATATATGTTTTGCATTATTCTCTTTACCAACACATTTAAGTAATTATTGATAACAGTTAATGTATAAAGCACTTATATTACCGTGACCATTCTGAATGCAGTGATCCCATATGGCTTTATTTAATATCTTTTCGTCTGAAAATGTATTTAAAATGTGATATATTATGTTTTTTGGTTGTTTTTGCATTCATTTTTTTTTCCTTTTAAAGAATTAATGCATTTGAAATTATTTTCTAAAGCTTATTTTTAACCCCCCAATAAAAACAAGACAATGAATTGTAAGATTTGTGACTCAAAAAATGTATTATAAAAAAATTATATTTTCCTTATTAAACTAACAACAAATGTTCATTAATAAAAAATATTTTAAAAAATTAAAGCTAGGAAGGTTTAAAACTAGAGGTATCTTTGTGTATTCAACATCTATTAATGAATCAACCATTTTAAGTTGTTTTTGTAAGATCTACATGAAATGTCAAGAGTAAAAAAAAATATGGTTCTGTAAATAAGAACCACAAAGGAGTCTTGAAATAAAACAATCAATTTACAATTTGTTTTAATTTAATAACTTTAACCATATGGTTAACCTCTTTCCCCAAAATTAATTTTTGTAATGGTAATAAATTTTTTTTTAAATTTGAATTTTTACAGACCTAAGATTATTCTTAAGTGACCAAAAAACAATACTTACAACTTACAAGAATATTTTATTATTGTCAACAAAACAACATATATATTATTAACATACATTTACTTATGGTAAAAAGTAAAGGTGCATAAATATTTCTTTACCAATTTCAACTTTTAAAATGGATTCTGCTTTCTCATAAGCAAAGTCTGTGTCTTGAAGAAGAGATGGCTACAGGAATATATTTAGAGCATATACAATGTTAAAAATATGTAAATTGCATCAGTTTAACAACTAAAGTATCAAAGTAATAATAAAGGATTAATTAATTTTTATTCTGAAATTAGGAGGTTTAACATTTTAAAATTTTAATTCTTAGAATTGGCCTTGACAGTGCCAGCTTTAATTTTGTTATGTTTTTCAATTTATTAAGTAACTTTTATTAATTAAACCAATCTGGTCTTAATTTTCATTCCTTCAACAGAAACGTTGGTTACCATAAGTAGGAAAAATTATTTTACAGCATGTTGAACAGCAATTTAAACCTTCTTTTAACCTTTCAGTACTCCAGTTCCATAATTTTATTCCTCAGATTTTCGGTCAATCATAATTAATAAAGTGAGTTAAACTTTTTGCTTGTCAGAATTAAGTGATAAGTCGTATATATGTCTCATTGGAAAATGTAAGAATATAAAATGAGAACCCAATATTAGACTTGTGAGAATAAAAGAGGTTATTATGGAAGGAAATCTGCATGGTTTATTTGATTCTTTCTGTTGTAACAACATAATTTCTTAGAACAGTCATAAACTATGGTAATATTTTTGGTGCCATTTTAAAATGCTTATCAACTTGTTTGAATGGATGCTAGTAATGCCAGCACCAACTCAATGTCATCAGGATGATTCTTACATAATCTTTAATTTCAGGTTCCATCATCTTTCAAATCTCAAGAGGGAACATAGATAGATACCCCAATTAGAATTTAGAAAATATAAAATATGATGTGAATACTGATATGGGTGTTCAACAAATTATTTATCTGCTGTGTGTCCAGTTTTCTCATGGGAAATGCTTGTATTTAAGTTGCTGCAAAGGGCAATGGACATCTTCTTGATTTTTGTGTGCATTATGAGTGGTGACAGAATGCTTGTGTCATTTCAAAACTAAATAAAAGGTAAGTGTGCCAGCAGAGTGGAATGGCACCAGAGCAAGCAGACCAGGAGGAGGCCATATGAGCTGCTTTGGAAGAGGTCACATGAGAATGTGACATTTATTACATATACAATATAATATATACATGTATATATACTTTTATTATCAGCATGAATAAATGTAAAAGCCATTTTTAGTTATAAATACCTTTTCCCTTCCAAAAGGTGGGGTGGAGGAGAAAGCAAATATCAAAACATTTATTAGGTCAATATCTAAAAATTTACCCAAACCCATTATACTTACATACAAGATCAATTCTAAAGTAAGATTTAAAAAAATGTTTACTAGCTCATCCTTCTGATACCCTGCTTTCAACAGCTTGCATATCTCGGAGTGCTTTTTCCACGAATGTTCTGGTACCACATGATTCTCATGGTATGGGCAAATTTGCTTCTTCTCAGACTGAAAGTCAAGTTAAAATTGTTTAAAATATTAAAATGCTATGTGTAACAGTATCTGCCATTTACCAAGTAATAATCCATTATTAGGTTTATAAACTTGAGTTAGAGAGTGACAATGACATTTATTTTTTAGCAATACATCAAGTAGTTTTATTTACCAATTAACAATCACAAAAGTTTTAATATTAATGTACATGTATATCGAAAATACCTTTAAAAGCTGTTCCAAAGTAAATCCAAAACTTTTTAAAAGTAAATCAAGCTTATTCCTCTCTGTTTCCAAGAATATTTTGGCAGATTGCAAAAACTTCTGCCTCTCAATAAATGTCTCTGGTGAAATGGCCACATGAGACATTCTAAAAAAAATAATAACCATAATGAGACCAAAGTTAACATCCTCAACACATAATTTGCATCAGCATTTTCAGCCTCAGGTGACAAGGAAGTTTTCATAAACTTAAATAAAATAGAAGAAATAGGTAACATAACTGTAGACCAAAGAGGTATAAAAAAAACTTTGAAATAAACAAAGCTACTGGCCCAGGTGAATTTCCAGCAAGGCTTGAAAAAAACTACTTAAGGATTGGGGAAGTATTTTTTCAAGCCTATATAAACAAGGGTAAAGTGCCCCAGGGTTAGAAACTAGCTAATGTGACTCTCCTTTTTAAAAAAGGAGATAAGTCAGACCCTGGTAATTATAGACTTGTTTCACTTACTAGTATTACCAGTAAATTATTAGAACACAATACGTATATAGTAGAATAGTTAATGACCTAGACAAACATAATATCCTATGTCCCCTTCAACATTTCTTTAGGTAAAAACAGATCATGTGAAACACAATTAATTGGTCTAATAGATGATCTGTCAAAGGGCTTACATAATAATAATCAAAATTATAAAAGATACAATTTTACTAGACTTCTCAAAAGCATTTATTTATAATTTTCACCACTCTAGTTTCCTCAAAAAACTTAACTACTTTGGAATCTCTGGTCCCATACATCATTGGATCCAAGATTTAATTTTGGGTAGAGAGCAAACTGTGATAATTAATGGATGTAAATCAGCACCAAAAATGGAAAAATAGGGAATTCCACAAGGAACTGTCCTAGGCCCTCTACTCTTCCTAATTTATATAAATGATTTACCCAACAGCATCTCAACAGGAACCAAAGTTAGGTTATTTGATGATGATTGTAGAACAATTAAATCAGAATCAGAGCAAGATAGCAAAATCTTACATAAAGACCTAGATGAATTGATAAAATGGGAAACTAATTGGAGTATGTCTTTCCACCCAGAAAAGTGTCAACTGTTAAGAGTAAGTGAGTAACCAAGAAACAGAAACAAATAAATGCAAAGTAATTCATTAATGGAAAACAACTAATCCAAACTAAAGATGCAAAATACTTAGGAGTACATTGTAATAATAAATGAGAAACTATCATGGAATCCCCATGTCAATGAAGTTATTAAAAAATCAAACAAAACCTTAGGCTTTATAAAGATTATAAAGAGAAACTTTTACAAATGTAATAAGAATATGAAACTAAAATGCTACCTTACTTTGGTGAGACCTGTACTAGAATTATACACCTTCTGTATGGGACCCATACACCAAAGAAAACATTGATAAACTATAACTAGAATCTAGAAAAAATTCAAAAAAGTAAAAGAGCTGCCAGATTCATTAATTTCATTACTGGAGTATATTATTAATTATTATACATTCAAGTACATGTATATTCAAAACTGACAAGCGTAACACACAAAAAAGGTAAATTATCGTTATACCGGACAGTCCCAAAATAAGGTTATTTCCTAGCGCCATGTTTGTCGCTAAGGCATATGACCTAGGAATAAAGTAGCGCGCTTAGTGGGGGTGGGGGGAATGGAGCTTCTCAAATTTCCATGTTTTTAGCGACGCAGTGATTTTGAAAAAGCAGCGATAATGCGAAGAAAGAAAAAGAGTGGAGGGGGGGGGGTGTGGAATTTATCAATTGTGCTGGATTTTTAGGGAAGGGGTGATTTTGAAAACCAGAAAAAATGCGATTAAATAAAAAAAAAGAGGGGGTGGGGTTAGAGATTTTCAAATTTGCGGGGTGTTTTTTTTTATCGAGGCAGTGATTTTGAAAAATGCGATAAAAATGAAGAAAAAATTGTACTCACAGTTTCTGCGTCTGAATCACTACAGCTAAACCTAACCCTAACCCTAAAACCTTCCATTTTGGAAAATTCACATTTCATTCCCAAAGATGTTGGCGCACATGGATGTGAAATCGAAAAAGAATGCCTTAAAGCAATTCTTCCCGGGTATGCCGCGGTACCACTCTCATCAAGTCTGCCTATCATATAATATATAGTTCCGCATTTTGCGGTAATGTTAAAGGTAAAAAGGGGAGGGGAGATCCCTTCCCCTTAACTCCTCCCCCTTTTTCCATTTTTTAAAAATGTATATATTTCCTTAATTTGAAGATTAATTGTCTTTATTTGAGGAAGTTATTTTGAGGTAAACGCTCCCCAAACCCTCCCCTGTGTTTCCTGTAGTCACTATCGGCGCAACAACACAAACCCATAAATCTTTCAGTAATTGCAGGGTGTGGGGTAAGGGGTGACAACTTTCAAATTCCAAAAAATTCCTAAAGGGGAGATAACTGGGTAGCAACCCGGCGTCGTCGAAGTGACGTCAGTAGCATCTACCGCCATCTTGTCCAGTACAACATAAAACAGCCACACACAAAAAAGTAGTTAAATTAAAATAAAGTAAATTATTAAACCTTGAGTCTCAAGGCGGTCTTGTGAAAAAGTAGTAATAATTCATGTCATAAGGCTAAGGCTCATGTCATAAGTGCCATGGCCATAGCCATAAGTATAAGCCTAAGCCTAAGGCAATGAATTAATTCTAACTTGGAAATACACCATCACAACACAAAAGTGACAAAGATAATCAATGACACATAACGCAGAGCTCTGTGTCGGCGCTCTTATGTCGGCGTTCTTATCACGACGCTTTTATGTAGGCGCTCTTTTGTTGTGCACGATTTTGAAAAATGTCACCAGATTTTAACAGTGTATTGATTGATGTCGTTAAAGTTATTAACCACATCAAGGCACTCGCCCTTAACTCACACCTGTTTGAGCAGCTTTGTGAGGAGATGGACGCAGCGCACAGATGCATCCTTTTGTACACAGAAATAAGATGGTTGTCCAGAGGAAAATCACTAAACAGAGTATTTGAATTACGAGAGCCATTGCAAAGATTTCTCTCAGAAAAGAAGTCACAGCTGGCAGCACATTTCAGTGACAAGGTATGGGTCGCAAAACTTGCTTACCTGTGTGATATATTCAGCCAGCTCAATGAACTCAATCTGTCTCCTCAGGGGAAAATGACAACTGTTTTCAAGTTGGCTGACAAAGTAGCTGCATTTAAAGCCAAACTGGAGTTGTGGAAAGATGGAGTGAACAAAGGCATTTTGGATATGTTTCAAACATTAGCGGGGATTCTAGGTGAGACTGAGCCAGAACACTCTTAGTCACAGTTGGTGCACGATCACCTGTCTTTGCTTTTAAAAGAGTTTGAGCGCTAATTTCCAACCACAAAAGACCCAAGAACTGGTATGGGAATGGATTCGTGACCCCAGTTTGTCAACAAACCAGGCGAATCTAGCATGACTGTGTAAGTAGAAGTTCAACCGCTCGAGATTGCAAATGATGGTGGCCTTAAAACTATGTTCCAGAAAACAACTCTTCCAGTCTTCTGGATTTAAGTCATGGCGGAATATCCTGAGATTGCCACCACAGCAATTAAATCCCTATTGCCATTTCCGGCATCCTATCTGTGTGAAGCGGGGTTTTCTGCAGTGACAGCAACGAAGACAAAACAACGAAATAAAATGGACATAAGCAGCACACTTCAGGTGTCATTGTCTCCCATTACCCCCAGATTCCAGATGGAACCATCTCGTTGCAGAGAAACAAGCTCAGGGTTCTCATTGATTTAACATTCTAGTAAATTAAAATTTTAAATAATGTTTAATTCACTTTTTGTGTAACTGTATTTTATTTTGAAGGCATTTTTAAGTACAATTAAATTAAAACTATAAAATCAAACACTCCTTAAATACTTGGTCATGTATGAACAATCAATGCAGCCGCAAACCCTACCCTACAGGTTAGTGGGCTGCGGTAAAAGTAAAATTATCAAACTTTTAACTTTTAGTGGTCCGCGGTTGGAGACCACTGCTATATTAACTATATGGAAAGCGTTATCCCCAGAATTCTGCGATTAATTTTCAACGTTATCCCCAGAATTCTGCGAATAACGTTGAACGTTATCCCCAGAATTCTGTGAATGACTCTCGACGTTGATGGGAGAATTCAGTGAACTATTCTCAAAGTTAATTTTGAACATTATTTATCATGTATATTATTAAGTAAATTCACGTTGATTTCTAATAATTATATCTGACCTGAATAAGAAAACAGTTCCAGCCTTATTGTTTTTCATATTGATTTTAAGTTTACAATTATATTTTAGACAATTAGACAATTTTAGAATCTGTTCAGTGCCCTGAGCTATTTTTATCTAGCTCTAAGTATAGTCCATTGACATTGCGTTTTGGATATATGATATAGGCAAATATATTTATCATATATATATATATATATATATATATATATACATATATTATAGGATTGGCTATTGGTACTATTATTAATATTAGTAGTAGTAGTGATAGTAATGTAGGCTTTGGCTTTAGCCTTAGACTTGACTTAGTAAGGCTTAGGCATAGGCAAACTAGGCAGCCGCCTAAGGCTAAGGCCTCCGATTAGTTTCAATCATTATTATCACTAATTATGATTAATGGGGGCCTCGCACAAGAATTTTTCTATATTTATTCTTTTATTTTTCTATTACATTTTATTTAGGGCCACCAAATTCACTTCGCCAAGGCCAAGGGCCTCCAATTCCTTTAGACCAGTCCTGCAGTAATATAGTTTTTTTTACAGTCCATGACGTATTATTGGAGAATATAGGACAATATATTTATTTATAATATAGGATAGGGTATTAGTATTAGTACTATTATTAGTAGTACTACTATTAGTGTTAGCAATATTGGCAGTATACTCAATTGCGCTGCTACAAAGGTCGCGTCGCAATGGGATGAACGTGAATCATTTAAATATTATGCAATAACAAAAGATTTAAAATAGAAACAAAAAATAATTAAAAAGAAAACAAAAAAAAGATTCCCCATCTAAAAATCGAACCATGTACAAAAAAAAATTTTTTAAAAAAAATATTCCACAAGCGAAAATCGAACCCTGTACCACAACGTCAACTGTCCTTCACTCTACCATGCGGTCACGAAGATATGTTGAATTTTTGGCTTTTTAAACTGGGTCTCTATAACCACAGAATTCTGGGGATAACGTTCAACGTTATTCGCAGAATTCTGGGGATAACCACTCCGTAACTATATATATATATACTAAAGATAGGTAATCCCTTACACCCTCCTATACTATACTGTATAAATAATATACACGACATTTACATAGTTTATTGTTGACATAGAATAGTTTAAAAAAAAATTAATAGATGATCTGATTCACTGAAAGCATAATATAAATAAAATTCATAATAATAATAATGATTATTATAATTATAATGATACTGATTAAAGTGATTAACTGATAGTAGTTAAGTTAGGGATACACTTTTCTTGTTCCGTATGCAAGAAAAAAGAAGTAACTTAACTGTCTGAGTCTTAACTGCAAAATAGGAGTTTCGACACATTCACACTAAATTAAATAGGATATGGGTAGGACGAAATAATCTTCTGTATTGTACAATGAGCATTTTTATTCATAACATGACATTAACAGTGAACAGCTTTTAGAAATCCTATATCCGGTTCATAGAAAAATTTAAAAACATGAATTATTATTTATATTCGGTTAGCCGTGGTAAACAAGTCTACTTATTTTCATACTTGAAAAAACAAAACAAAGCCAAAACAACCAACAAACAACACAAAACATTCGTTAATCGACAACAGACAGGGTAAGTAACAATAAAATAATATGTTTATTAGATTAACTTCTATCTGACAGTTGGTCATTGGCCATTGATCTCATTCAATTATAATTTATTTTCAATGTTTTTTTTTAAATTTATTGTTATGATATGTTAATGTTATTGTTATGAATGATATTCGATGATATGCCTAATGAAATGACAAATGATATTTTCTATGATTATCATGATTATGTTTAAATTATGATTCTACAAAACATACTCATACTCATAGACTCATACTACATGAAAATATACTTATCTAACTTATAATCTAATGAGTCTAATCTATGACTAAGTCTATGACTGTCACAATATTATTATTATATTTACTGACTGACCCGCGGCGTAGCATACGCCGCTAATGATTTATTTACGGGTGAAGACTTCCTGAAAGATACAGTTGTCAAAATGGGGTGGGTTTGGGCAAACAACTGTGAGTGAATGAAAAGAAGGCTAAGAAGGAACTCTGGAGAGACCCGCGGCATAGCATACGCCGCAGCCTTGCTCATCATAGACAGTGCAAAGAACGGTTTTTGGGGGGGGGGTTGAGAGTACAGACACAAAAAGCAGCACTAAGTAAATAAAAAATAGCAAGTAAACGTAAAGACATGCACACTGAGGTTGTTGTTACCCGCCTCCCGTTTATTAACCGACGTTCACTC
This sequence comes from Ampullaceana balthica, assembly GCA_944989445.1. Lineage (NCBI taxonomy): Eukaryota > Metazoa > Mollusca > Gastropoda > Lymnaeidae > Ampullaceana > Ampullaceana balthica. The sequence goes on along the minus strand of CALYLW010000004.1, from coordinate 616,838 downwards.
GTGTTGTTTTGATTTCTTCGTGCTGTAGTTTGTGTTCGTTCTTTCTCCACTTTCTTTGCACTCTCCATGAGCAAGTCTGCGGCGTATGCTACGCTGCGGGGCATCTAGTTTCATAATAATTATAAATCCTCAAATCCTATTTTTACAACGTTCCTTTTTCAAAAATTAAAATATAAGCATAAAACAATGACGTCACATACGTAATATTTTTATACAAAATCGATCGCAGCGCCACCTAACAGCATTATTCAATACATACAGACAACGGGAATTATGTATATTGATATTGAATTGTAATTGTTTTTTTTAATTGACTCTTAAAAATAAATTAAAATTCATACTCAAACTAGTCATAAGTCATACACTATTCAAATTCAGTCTATACCCAACTGGACTAATGACAATTATATAGTATAGTCTTACTCTATCCTGATGACTATGGGGCTGTCCATAAATTACAGTCAACAAATTTCTTGCGATTTTTACCTCCCCCTTGTCAACAACTTGTCAAACTTCCAGAGATCCCCCCCTATAAAATTACGTCAACATTTGATTGAAAAAAAACAAATACAAAAAAATAGATAATAAATAAATAAATAAAAGCAAAAATAATAATAATAAAATGGGGAAAAAAACAATAATTTAAATAGACTAGTTTACAACTACAACACAAAAGTGAATAAAAGTAAAAGATCAGTTTAGAAAAAAAGAGTTTAATAACTTTAAAACTTATGAACATATTTCCAAATGTCATAACTACAAAGACTTACTCTAAACAGAAAAGAGATTATATGGTTTACAAAACATGTTTACACATTACACCCTTTAAATTATGACATATTTCAAATTAATAGAACACTTTAAATTCTAAAGACTATTGAAATATTTACAAAGACTTGTTCTAACTTCAAGCAGAAAATGAGATTAAAAAGTTAAACTATAAATACACTTTTAATTTATTAACATATTTTTTTACAAAACAAATCCAAATCTTATATCCTAGCCTCTATATATTCCCATGGAGATGTCAAATGTTCCTCAATTGTTATTATTGGCATAGGTTCTGGCTGAATAATTTCTGTGGAACCGAAACACCAGACAAGTCAACATTTTCTTCATCTAGCCATTCTGCACTTAGCATCTCCCACATGAGCAATAATTGCATGAGCTCTCTCTGTCTTTTGGCTGCCACTCGCATTGACGAATTCTTTGCTGTTGGGGTGCATGTAGTATTTGACTGGGCCCAGGCATACAGTGTTGGTGCTGTTGAACGTGCTTCTTTAACATGGCTTGCGAAGCAACATAAAGGTGACAGATTTTACAGATCCGTTCAAACAATAGCAACTGAATAGATGGACAATATATATCATATGGAAGAATTTTGAATGCTTTTGCTGATCGAGGTAGTATGTTTTTCAACTTTCACAGACTGATTGAAGAAAAGAGATGGAAATCTATGTGAGTTTATATCAGATACTTCTGGTGCTTTAAGGCCTCATTAGTTTGGCAGATTGGAATTTGTGGGGGGATAAATCGATCAGAAATAATATCAAAGTATGAGCTTCTAATCGGTTGGCAACAAGTTAAATCATGACATTTGACTTATGAATGATCACTTACTAGTATCACCTGTAAATTACTAGAACACATAATATATAGTAGAATAGTTAACCACCTTGACAAATATAATGCCCTATGCCCACATCAACACGGCTTTAGAAAAAACAGATCATGTGAAACACAATTAATAGGTTTAATAGATGAACTATCAAAAGGCTTGGACAAAAATGATCAAATAGATACAATATTACTAGACTTCTCAAAAGCATTTGACAAAGTTCACCATCTTAGTTTACTTAAAAAACTTAACTACTTTGGAATCTCAGGTTCCTTACATCACTGGATCCAAGAATTCCTTTTGGGCAGGGAGCAAACTGTAATAATTAATGGATCTAAATCTGCACCAATAAAGGTTAACTCAGGAGTTCCACAAGGAACTGTGCTAGGTCCCTTACTCTTTTTAATTTATATAAATGATTTACCCAACAACATCTCAACAGGTACAAAAGTTAGGCTATTTGCTGATGATTGTATAATCTATAGAACAATAAAATCAGAACAAGATAGCAAAATTTTACAAAAAGACTTAGATGAATTGATAAAATGGGAAACTAACTGGAGTATGTCTTTCCATCCAGAAAAGTGTCAACTGTTAAGAGTAACAAAGAAAAAGAAACAAATAAATTCAAAATATTACATTCATGGAAAAGAACTGACCCAAACTAAAGATGCAAAATACTTAGGAGTCTTAATAAATGAGAAACTATCATGGAATCCCCATGTCAATGAAGTTATTAAAAAATCAAACAAAACCTTAGGCTTTATAAAAAGGAACTTTAACAAATGTAATAGAGATATAAAACTAAAATGCTACCTCACTTTGGTGAGACCTGCACTAGAATATGCATCTTCTGTATGGGACCCATCCACCAAAGAAAACATTGATAAACTAGAACAAATTCAAAAAAGAGCTGCCAGATTCATTACTGGAGAATATTCGAAACTGACAAGAGTAACACCATTAGTTAAATCATTAAACCTTGAAACACTAGAGGATAGAAGAACCAAGAGCAAAGTAGTAATCATACATAAAGCAATTAATTCTAATTTAGAAATACAACACAAAGATAACTTAATACAACCCTCAGATAGACATAAGGATAAAAACACCTTTCTTATTCCGTATGCAAGAACAAACACATACAAGTTTTCCTTCTTCCCGTCCGGAATTCGGGCGTGGAATGGGTTGCCTGAAGAATCCAGGAAAACCAACACTTTATCAACATTTAAATCTCTAATAAAAATGCAGGACTAAACACAAACCATAGATAAGCGTAGGACGCAATAATCTTCTGTATAGAAGGAGCGTCTGTAAACAGATAAGATAAGATAAGACATTTTACTATTTGTAGAAAGAACTGACTTGCCCTTACATGGTTTTGGTACCAAACTTGATCTTTGATTATTAAATTTTCCATTTCAAGCTCAGACTTTTCAGGCACAATATATTCTACCACTGTAGGAAAATTGTCTATGCTTACTTGCTTCCATATTTCTGACAATGTTTCGCCAGCATATTTGAAGTTTAATTTTTCCAACTCTTCATCAATTGTTCAACCTTGTGTGTCGAGGTGGCTTCCAAAATGTTCATGTGGCAAAATTAGTCCAGACAGTTCTCGACTAAGAGGAGCCATTCGCCTTTATACTCGATTAAACGCACTTCTACTAGGCGCATTTGTTGCTACAAACATTGCATCAATGTTCTGCTTTACAAAATGATGGATGGCCACATCAATAACTTTTTGATACCTTGGATTTTCATCAGGTCCACCATCCACAGACATAATAAGAATCGGTTTGATCATCTTGTTGCTTGGATCCTTTGTAACAATGTCAAACTCTACCAATTCAAGTAGCCTTTCATAGTCCAGTCCATGGTGATAAGCTGATGATGAGCAATGCTTGCCTGATCTGATAGCTATGTAAGTTGGGGCTGCATATGTTACAGCTTCGGGTTTACCTAAACCGTCCTTTTGTATTTCAATATCAGTTACCTCTCTTTGTCAGTCTTGCTTATGCTTGTTGGGAAATGCCTATAAATATGCTTCATACAACAACTTGTGAAAGTTTTGTTAACCTTATATTCTCAGCTGCAACATCACAACTGTTACTTTTGATTTTTATATTAAATATAAACAAGAAGATGTTAGTTCTTCTGCGATTTTGGCAAATTGCAAAGATTTGTAAATCCTTTTAACTGATGTAGAATCAGTGGATTTAAAATTTCTAATGAAATATCAGGAGTGTATTCTCTATTGAAAAAATATTTAGAACCTTTGGAAGTTTTGAAATTCATGATAAAAAATGAAATATTCTCCAAACTTGAAGAATTTTAGTAACTTCCGATCCGGGGAAAGTAGTTTTTCCAAACTAAAAATAATCAAGAACTATTTTGGAAACAACACCTCAAACAAGATTGTCAAACCTTGCTATATTAGCAGTTGAGTATGAACTCAGTAACAACTTAAATATTGCTAAATTAATTAAAGAAGTCTCTGAACTAAAAGTTCCCTTAAAAATGTCTGAGTATAAACTGATATTAACTGTTTTATTTTTAATGAAACATTTTTAGTAGAATATAATACATGTAACAAGTATTTTTGTTAATAATACTGTGTTAAAGTTTAAGTTAAAGTGATTTTTTAAAAAAATAATTTTTTTGGATGTTTGCTAAAAATTATAAAAGGCCATATACCTTTTTTTTTAGAATACTTAAACTGCAATTTTTCACTTTTACACAGAGTTGTTCAAAGGCTAAGTCCGGCCTTGCTTTCAACATTATTTTATATTTTTATTCAAATTCTTCTATAATCATTTAAGGATTATATCACTGTTGTTTGTTGTTGTTATCTTTATTGAGTTTTCTTGAATGTTGTGACATAAAAGTTACGCCTAAAGATCATTTTGAAAATCTTTAAAATATTCAAAAATTTCTTTTCTTTTTGTGGTATAAGCTTTGCTTGAAGCTGATTGGAATAATTATAAATGTTGCTGCACATATTGATAAATCTTATCCATATATGGTGGCTACCTTCAGTATCTCACCTGTAAAACAGGATCTTTTTTTTTGGTGGGGGGGGGGTTGTTTGATATCTGAACTGGGAGTCATTTTGGAAAATGGTATCTTATTGGGGAACGAAATGCTTACAAAATAATTTTTATGTGTTTAGTAAGAAAATTTCTTTCAAAATTCAGTTATGTGAACCAGTTTAAAAATGGCCTGTAATTTATGTTACCTTAAATTCCTTATCATCTAAAGATAATTATAATTATCTATATACATTGTATATATATTTCACCTAAACGGGCATGTGCAAATGAGCATGACGAATGACCCTCGCTGGGGTCGACCGATCACTGTTGGCAAGCGTTGTGGGATGAAGAGGAAAAAAAAAGGGGGGGGGGCAACAACTTTTCTTGCGCTTAGTTGCATTGTTCCTTCTCAGAATAACATGTGATTCATAGTGGTTATCACGTCCGCCTTGCACGCGGAAAGTCATGGGTTCAAGCCACAGCGGGAACAATAAAAAAAAATTAATGTTTTTTTTTGTGCCCATTATGTTCCCCATTTTTAAAAAAAACAACCGCTGTACACATGTCTCCACGTTTAACCGCTTTTTAAATCCCTTATATTAACTTCACCGCTGTCTCTCTCTGTCTGTCGTTATCTCTCTCTGTCTTGGGCGGGCGGAAAAACAAAAGTAGAAAATGACCCACTTCCCGTGATCCGATCGAGCTGAAATTTGGCACACGGACCCGTCTCACCTAACAATGCATCGTATCAAAATTTCAGATCGATCGAACGTACCTTAAATAAATTAATGCATTTTTAGTTTATCCTTATATAACGTCTGTAATTCAAATTCACGGTTTGTTATTGTGTTTTTTTCCCACGTGAGAGTTTAGTTGACGCCTTGACGTCGACCCATCGAAGTACCGGCGTGCTTTTGTTTACATTTTACGTGTCATGCTGAACTCGGCCGTCAGGGTTATGAAGCAAAGTTGAGTTAAGACAGATTCAGTCTGTAAATGCTTGTCGCGTTTGAAAATAATCAATACTGTTAGTTATGTCTCATATATAAGTGATTTATAGTCAAAAACTTTGTTTTTACGGGTTTGTTTTTATTAAATCCCTTATATTAAGTTCACCGGCGTCTCTGTCTGTCATCATCTCTCTCTGTCAAGGGCGGGCGGAAAAACAAAAGTCGAAAATGACCCACTTCCCGTGATCCGATGGAGCTGAAATTTGGCACACGGACCCGTCTCACATAACAATGCATCGTATCAAAATTTCAGATTGATCGAACGTACCGTAAATAAATTAATGCATTTATAGTTTATACTTATATAACGTATGTAATTCAAATTCACGGTTTGTTATTGTTTTTTTTCCACGTGAGAGTTTGAGTTGACGCTTTGACGTCGACCCATCGAAATACTTTTGTTTACATTTTACGTGTCATGCTGAGCTTGGTCCAACCCCCCCCCCTAGGGTTATGAAGCAAAGTTGAGTTAAGACAGATTCAGTCTGTAAATGTTTGTCGTGTTTGAAAATAACCAATACTGTTAGTTATGTCTGATATATAAGGGATTTATAGTCAAAAACTTTGTTTTTAAATCCCTTATATTAACTTCACCGCCGTCTCATCATCTCTTTCTGTCTTGGGCGGGCGGAAAACAAAAGTCAAAATTGACCCACTTCCCGTGATCCGATCGAGCTGAAATTTGGCACACGGACCCGACGCAAAGTTGAGTTAGACAGATTCAGTCTGTAAATGTTTGTCGCGTTTGAAAATAATCAATACTGTTAGTTATGTCTCATATATAAGGGATTTATAGTCAAAAACTTTGTTTTTACGGTTTTTTTAAATTTAAATCCCTTATATTAACTTCACCGCCGTCTCTGTCTCTCTGTTGTGATCTCTGTCTCTCTCTCTGTCTTGGGCGGGCGGAAAAACAAAAGTAAAAAATGACCCACACTTCCCGTGAAGCCACCGAGATGAAATTAAATTAATGCATTTTTAGTTTATCTCTATACGAGGTATGTAATTCAATTTCACGGTTTGTTATTGTTTTTTTTTCACGTGACATCTCATTTCGCGCGTTGGAGCGATGTACCGGGGTGCTTTTGTTTACATTTTACGTGTCACGCTGAGCTCGGTCCAGCGATCGGTGACAGGACATTTCCCCTCTCCCACCCCCACCCCCGGGTTATAAAGCAAATAGCAGTTAAGACAGATTCAGTCTGTAAATGTTTGTCGTGTTTGAACATAATCAATACTGTTAGTTATGTCTCATATATAAGGGATTTATAGTCAAAAACTTTGTTTTTTACGGGATTGTTTTATTCCATTACTCAGTGCCGCTTTTTGTGTCCGTTATCACACCCCTCCCCCGTTCTTTGCACTATCTATGATGAACAAGTCTGCGGCATATGTTACGCCACGGGTCGTATCTTGTAATCATTATTATCTGCTTATCGCTGAAAAGTGCTTATATGGGTTATAGGATAAGGAAACTTTCCCGCTGGACCTTTCCTTCAAGCTGTGGACTGAAAAATCCTTCTCTGCCAAAGGTGTGAATCCATCTTTTATATTTCTGTGAGCATTAGTCTTTATGCAATTAATACAATCCTGCATAGATAGACGAAAGTCACTGTTACATGTTCCATACTGGCAATGACGTACCATTTCTTAAAATGTAAATCTTTTAATACAGCTTTATCTTTTTATTAGGGCTGCCGAAATTCACGATTAATTAATAGGTCAATCGTTAAAAAAAAATTGAAATTAATTGTATCGATTAAAATTCAAGAAAATATTTGTAATATTTTTTTTCCAATTTGTTAATAATTTATATTTATTTAGACTTGCATACGTAAACAAAAAGGTTTTTCTTCCTTATTTCTTGCATAGCAAAACGAATTTGCTGTGTTACGTCACACATTTTTTTAGTCAAGGAAATACCGCGACTTAACCGATTTCGCGAAAAAATAATGAATCGCAACTTAACGGGATCTATATATGCGTTATAAAAATATCATTAATCAAAATTAATCAATTAATTTTTCATATTAATCGAACACATTTTTTAAAAATCAGTACCAGCCCTACTTTTTATATAATAAACGCCTAACCCTTTGTTACACGTACATTTTTGGACACTTCCCAATGCGTGCTTTCAAACTTTCTCTCCATCCCACCCGCTTCTTTTGAAAAAAAAATAATTATATAATAGGTAAGAGACATTAGTCCATCCACACATGTATCCAGCATAGTTCACTATGGCTTTGATGATTATGTTATGGTTAGTAATTACCCGCTTTTACATATATATATATATATATATATATATATATATATATATATATATATATATATATATATATATATATATATATATATATATATATATATATATATATATACATTTCAAATAAAGCCACATTCAATGGAAAAGAAGTCATTTGCTGATCTTGCTGTTAATAACACTTGAATTAATTTACTTCCATGTTCCGGGAAGACAACGTTAGCGTATACTCTTGACTATGAGAACAATCTCATCTCCTGTGTGTTCTAATTCTAAGCTATTGTCATCTATAACTGTACCATTTGGTCTTGGCCTTTGGGGAGTATATTTCTACACAGAGGCGTCACTAGGGGTGCGGGGGTTATAGACCGCATAGTGGTGGGGGGGACACCATTTCAAGGGGTGATTTTCAAAATGTAAAGTTCTGCATGTTCCCGTTATTTGGCCCTGGCAGACTTGGAGGGGGTCTATGGGGTAAGTCGTGAGGGGGTGAAACCAGGAGCTACCGCACTGGCTGGCACCAACTCTAGTGACGCCACTGTTTCTACATTCACCCACGATGTCTGTCAGTTAAGCTACAAAGTTTAAAATGTTTTCGGATATCTCGAAACTTATAAAAATAAGTTGTTTCAAACACTATATTCCATTAACAGCTTACTAGACGTTAGAATTACTGCGTGTACATATATTCTGATAAGTTTGTTAAGTATTCTCGAAATGGGGCATCCTTACCCAAATTAGTTTATAATAGTTGCTGTTGGTATAAGACCGGGTACCAGGCTTGTATAGACGAAATGACGTTATCAGTGACAGTGGCGCGGCAAGGGTTGGTGTCTACCGGTGTGGTTAACTTGTATTGTCAACCCCCCCCCCTCCCAATCAATCTTTTTTTACGTCTACCTTGTTTAGTATTGTTAAATTATTCCACATTGAAATAATGGCACGAACAAAAAAAAAGTAATGAATTATTTTAAAACTTTAAGAACGGTGATTTACTGTTATTTACCCCATTAAATTTAATTTGTTTGAAATGTTCATTTCCTGGTCTTCAAAGCTGTCAATCATTTATCAAAATCACGGTAGCACTTTCAATAGCGGATAAACACGCCTTAAGTCTCTTTAGATGTTCTTTTATCACTGTGTCATATGTAGATAGCGTCTCGACCATTTCTAGAAAATTCCACCCATTCATTAAAACTTCGTTGTGTGCCCGAAATGCTAATTATTATTTTTTAATTATTTTGTTTTGTTTTGCAAAAAGTAATTTAATAGTCAGCAACTTGTGCACGATATCCTTAAACTCCCCCCCCCACCTTCCATCACTGCAATATTTTCAGCTCTAGTTGTTTTGTAGGGCGTAAATCCTGCTGCCAATGTTTTCCGTTTGTCAGGACTACTAAGGTGCTCTTCAGAGGGCTCGGGATTTTGTAACTGTGGCTCAGTTTCTACATATCAAATCAAGTTAAAATTGTTGCTGATGTTTCCTCAAAATTAACAGCATAAACAGTAAAGTTCCTCAGTAACTGACGAGGGGCAAAAAAACCAAACAACTCTACGGCCGCAGTATTTTCTTGCCTATTGACATAATCCTATAAAACGGGGACGCGGTGGTCGAGTGGCAGCGCACTGGACTGTCGTACCGATGGTCACGGGTTCGAATCCGTGTGAAGGCAAGGGTTTGTTCCCGGGGCCTAGGGCGTCCCTGAGTCACCCCGCTCCGAATGGGTACCTAACACTACTGTAGTGTTAGGCGGCTGGGTAATGCGTGGAACCCACAAAGCCGTGGCCTGTGAATGCTGCATCACTTGCCAACAGATCATCTGTCATGGTCTGTGGACGCAACTATCTTCTGCATAGAAGGTGCGTTCTTATAGATAAGATAAGATAAACCATTTTGTTAAAAAAAAATATTTAAAAAAAATTGAGCTGGCGCAAATCTCCTTGTCCTATCATTACACTGATTGGCCCGTCCTAGCTCCAAAACTCCATATTTGAATAATTTTAGACCGAAAATGATCTGGAACGGTTACAATCCAGAGAGAAAATTTTAAAGTTGTTCCAATTAACTTAATTCATTAACACGTTCACAGTGTGTTTGTTTGAACAAATACTAACAGCATTAAGTACCGTTTTCAAAGCGTCCATTTCACTTGGTTATATTGCCACGTCTACCACTTTCATTTTTCGCGCTATCCTCTGTTCTATAGAAGGCAAGCTGCTGGAATCAGGACATGTGTCGATGGTAGGCTGGGGCCCGGGGTACATGTTTTGAATTTGATGACCCCATTTTGTTCTTAATTTTGTTTCTTGACATATCGAAGCTTGTATTCTGGTAGTGATTTATCATGTGTTGTAGCTAGCTTTTGGCAAACACTAAGCCGTTTATATTTATGCACGCTGTTTGACAGTCAAAAATTGAACTGTTAAAATGCTTTAATGTCGGTCTGTTCGAGGCAACATAGAAAATAATTGCTTAAAAACAACATACAGTGCTCTATCCAAAACACAAAACACTCAGTTTGAATCTAAAATCAATTTGTTGAAATGTGACAATATTAAATTTATAAATGGTGACGAAGTAATTGCATTTGTTTAAAAATAGATTTATTTGATTTCGAAAGCTTATTTTATAAATTGAAGTACATGTAAATGTAAAACAAGTAATAAAAACTCAAATGAATATTTAAACGCAATTTCCAACAATTTGTCCGTAACAATTTTCGAGACAAATCACAAATAGTGCTCAGCAATTAACGATTACACATAATTTTCATAATTCATAACAGAAAAATAAGTTTATTAATGAAATTTAAGAAATTGAATGAATATTTTTTCTCTATGACGTCATATGCCCACACGCTCCGTCACACCAAGATTGTGTCAATATAATGCACACCGCGCAAAAGACTAACATTAGCATTCACAAAGCGGGAAAACCCCATTAACTATCATTCTAGATTACATTAAAAGTCATTTAAAATCACAACAGTGGGTGCTCTGAAAATGTGCAATATTTCCATTTGGTGTCAACCCCTGAAATGCTTCCTCCCTTTGCGGTCTGCACCCCTGCCATGTGACTGGACCCTATCCAGTTTGCAAAATATTTTGTTTGAAGACAGGGGACCTGAACTGTTTTTTCGTGAGCTATGTAAACATAATTTCAAAAATAACTTGCATTGGGCATTTATTGGTGAACTTAGTACACATCGACTATTTTATCCATAGTATAATACCGAAGGTAAATGCACTCAGCATTTCTACTTCTGGAACGGGGTCTAAATTTCAATTGCTTTTTTTTTAAAGGCTTAGAGAAATACAATCAGTATAACTATACGATTCTAAATAAGCATGGAGCACGCCTTGTAGCACAGCGGCCGCGCTTTAGCTCTTTGCGTAACGCCGGTCAACCAATAAACGTAATCCATAGTACCACTGGGAGATTAAACCAACGGATAATTCGACTAAATCTTAGTTACTTTGCAATTTTAAAATCATTTTTAACTACAAAAATATAATACAGACATCTTTAGGTGGGGATAAAGGGGAGTTTGGGGGGGGGGTCCAAGATTTTTATCCTGAAAGGCAATGATAAATAGTTTCAAAAATATAAATAGGGTGACATACTTAAATGACTAAGGACGGCCTTCGGGGTATTTTCGTATCAGAGCCGATGCCACTATTGTGCCAGCAACCTCGATCGATAACTTTGCCTGCCGCTCTCTCAAACCGTTTCCTACAATAACTCTTGCAACTCGCTTCTTGTGCGTGCTGACGGAACTCGGTGCCAGGGTGACGTGTTTTTGTTTTCATTACTGGTCGTTTTCTTTAATGAATGTCTGCCTTGTATCCCAACATGTAAATCAAGTAGATGACTTGAAATTTCTTGAGTGATTGTATATTCTTGAGATCGGATAAAATTATATGCATTAATGTAGTTACCAACCAAATTATTGTTTTAAAATACCATTTATTGTGTATCTCACTTAACAACACATTACATATGGAGCGAATCGGGCCGCATTATTTAGAATTACAAGGAACGGGGGCTGTATTTTTTGTGTGTAAGTGACAACAGTGTTTTCGGTATGTGTTTGTTATAGTTTTGACAGCTATGACCTGGAGGATAAAATGAAACATCACTCTTTCATTATTACTTTCGCCTTTTAAGTTGTAAGTAGTCAGTTAGTCTTAGTAAACATTATCGAGATAGTCATTCATCTTTAACTTTAAGGAAACGTAGGGTTGAGAATACTTCACACAATTTACATTGGCTTACTCTGTGCATACAGCATACTTAATACTATGAGAATAATCACTGTCTTCAATTTGGTCTGAATTATTTTCATCTATAACTGTAACTTATGGCCATGACCATTGGCCAGTATACTTCTGCAATCACTCAAGATCTCTGTCAATTACGTTAAAAAGTGAATCTTTCCCGATATTTTCAACCTTATATAATAATAATAATAAAAATAATAAATTGATTATTTATATAGCGCTCTATCCCAGTAAGGAACTGGGCTCACAGCGCTTTACATGAAAGAAATAACATACCTATAAATATTAAATTAACTTTCATATCATAACAAACACAAAAATTACAGTACATAATACATAAGCTACGTTAATCATTTACAAGAAATGTTGTTTCATTAATTTTGAAAATAAATGTTGAAAAGATGTGTCTTAAGTGCAGTCTTGAAGGACTTGATTGTTTGAATATGTGTATGTGTAATGGTAGAGAATTCCATTGTTTGGCTGCACAAAAAGAGAACGACCTTTCACCAAATGTTTTGGTGCGTGTCGTAGGAACAGAGAGAACGCGTGTGTCTGCAGAAGATCGTAGCTGGCGAGTGGGTGAGTAGACCGACAAAAGTTCAGTAAGATACGATGGGCATGAGTCCGAAAAGAAGTTGTGACAGAGAACGGCTGCACTAAGATCTAAGAGGACCAATATAGAAATTTTCCCACTGTCCAGTGCGAGTAGGAGGTCATTTGTTACCTTTAACAGGGTGGTCTCTGTGCTGTGAGAAGGTCTGTAGGCCGACTGATTGAGACTTAGAAGAGTGTGGTCATTTAGATAAGCAAAAAGTTATTTTAAGACTAGTTTTTCAATGACTTTCGACAAAAATGAAATATTAGACACAGGTCGATAGTTGTTTAAATTGTTTTGGTCTAACCCTTGTTTTTTTCAGCAAGGGTTTTATAATAGCAGATTTACATAATGAAGGAAAGGTGCCAGATTTTAGACTTTCATTAACTATATTTGTTACTGTTGGGAGTAAGAGATCTAATGACTCAACCAATAGTGGAGTGGGGATGGGGATCAAGAGAGCAGGACGTTGGCTTAGATTTTAGAATAATACTTTTGACCTCATTTTCCGTAACAGGCTGGAACATGTCAAAGCTTGACCTCACAGCAAAAGAAGGAGATAAATCATGTGGTGGCAACAACGTTCTGTCAAGTTCCTCACGAATTTTAGCAATTTTGTTGATAAAAAAGTTACAAAATATATCTGGCTGCTGATGCAGGGGATACACAGAGGGAAGGACCATAGCTTTACCACTACCTCTGAGGCTATTACATACATTAAATAGCTGCCTACTAGTACTACTTGTGATTACTTTATTATTAAAATATGCTGTTTTTGCTTGATGTACAATATTAGTAACACATCGCTTGGCAGCGGAATAAATTTGCTTATTGACGACAAGTCTCGACTTCAACCAAGTCTTTTCTGCTATACGTCGAGCTTTCAAAAACTATTTTCCATTTACACGGGGTGGATTAAGATTGCACCGGGCCCCTGGCTGCAATTCCACCTGGGGCCCGGTCCAGCCACTTTATTATACAATATATAATAAGTTGGGGGCCCTTAATTTAGCCTTAAATCATTGGTGGCCCCTGGCTTTAGCCTAATCAGCCCCCCCCCTAAATCCTCCCCTGCATTTACAGCCTACTTGACATTAGAATTACAGCGTGGCGGACATCCCGACAGTTACATAAAAGCACATATATGTGTATATGGAACATCCTTTTAGAAATTATGTTGTATTAGTTGCTGTTTCTACCATCCCGGTTTAGTCCAATACCAGGTTTGGAAGGGGGGGGGGACAAGTTTCGGTGAAATTTAAAAAAAATGTTTTTACAAACACGCTTTAAAGCTAAAAATTATTATCAATTTGATTTGTCAGACTTTTGCCGGTTTTCTTCGCTTTTTCACTTAGATTTTGTTGGCCAACCAGCAGCGAATGGTGTTTTTAAATTACAACAGTAATAGCAATAGTATTAAAATAGATTACTCAAACTATCAACTTGTCTTAACATTATTTTAATGTGGTGTTCAAATTCACATAAACAGATTAATACTAATACATGTTCACGTAAACAGATTAATACTAATACATGTTCACGTAAACAGATTAATACTAATACATGTTCACGTAAACAGATTAATACTAATACATGTTCACGTAAACAGATTAATACTAATACATGTTCACGTAAACAGATTAATACTAATACATGTTCACGTAAACAGATTAATACTAATACATGTTCACGTAAACAGATTAATACTAATACATGTTCGCGTAAACAGATTAATACTAATACATGTTCACGTAAACAGATTAATACTAATACATGTTCACGTAAACAGATTAATACTAATACATGTACACTTAAACAGATTAATACTAATACATGTACACTTAAACAGATTAATACTAATACATGTACACTTAAGACTAAATTAAATGAAATAACATCTACCGTACTTTTGGAGTCTTGCAGGGTCATTTAAGAATGCTTTTTACTCTAAAGAGAAGTATTACTATTTCTATAGGTGTGTGGTCAATGTGCCATGTTTAAGTTAAAACTAGCATTTTCTACTCTATCTGGTAAAATTGGAAGCCGTAAGCACACTCCTTGTTGTCAAATTCTCATAACATTTTACCAAGTACAGTCACGTGTGGGGCATGGGGTACCGTGACTAAATGCTGTTAGAAGGGGGCTCACAAAATTGTGCCCCCCCCCCACAGTTGTACAGTAACAGTATATTCAGCATAGTTATCTTTCATATTATTAAAAACAGTTAATTCCTCTTCCTGGTTACATGGGTGGGGGAACCCTCAGCTCAAAGTTACCTAGGACTCCGACCAACGCCAGGTTTGTTAATTAATTTTCGTGGTTACAATTCCCTGCGATCACCCTCATCCTTTACCCGCACAACTGTATACACGCATTCCATCTTTCCCAGCAGCGACACTTTGCAATAAATCAAGGTCGTAATAAATTACACGCTGCAATGTTTAAAGACTGAACCACGTTGAATGTTTCCTTTAAAACATTTAAATTTGATCGTAAGATTACTCCCTAATTTTTACCAAAGTTTAGCAACACGGGGATTCCCAGAATTGAGGTCTAGACAAAGAGACAGAAGCAGTTATGTTACGTTTTGGTTCTAACATCAATCTTGGGAAGGTTGCTGAAACAAATGGCAGTTACGGGTTCCCCTTGTCACCGTTACCGACCTCTGCTCCTGCTCTGACGGTAAACGCGCAATGAATCACAATATTATAGTTCAGTGGTTAAGGCTTGTTTTGTTATCCGTGTGGCGTGCATGGTTCAGTTGCGTCATCAACTCAGTAAAAGTACTAGCATGCTCACTTGTGAAAACACACAGAAACTGTATCAAAATTATTTCAAACGAAGCGTTATTTTTTTAAGCAATACAGAGCTAAACAGTTGTTATGGAACGTTAGTACAATTATTTGTTTCTGTTAGTGCCGTGTATGAATGAACTCGAGGTCTCGCTGCGGGTGCGATCTTTCAAGAGAATTAACACTGAAGACGACTCTATTAGCCAGTTAAACTGATCCATGGGAGCCCTATTACTTGCAAATAGCAAAACCAAATAAGAGGATTGTCGATGACATTGGAAAAATAAATGTTGTTTATTAGAATCATATAAAAATGTAAAAAATAATATTTATTTTTAAAAAAACTATTGTTTTCCCCTCATTACTTTCCATGGATAACGCATGTTTATGTACCTTTTTCTCGTGGCGCTGTACTTTAACTATTGAGCCATATGCGACAAACTGGTAATCGACCATTTGTTATAACCGACAAACCCCTTGCTAATTCGTAATGTTGTCACAATTTCGACCATTCTTTCCAGTTCTCGATTGTGCCAAGGTCAAATCGGAATTACAACTCAGCTACCCAGACATTCTTTTAAGCCTTTCAACTCTTCTCTATGTCGCAATCTCCTAAGCTGGGGCATGTTAGTGTCGTCCTATTCCTTGTGCCACTTATTTCTAAAGTGGTTCACCAGACAATTGTTAGCCTCGAGATAAGTAACTGGGGCATATGATTTTCGTTGGGTCGCCCCGGACTTTCACTTGAAAGTACTTTTTTTTTCATTGCCTCTTATATTTACATGACTTGGAATTCACTTGACTCAGAACTTTTCGATATTGCCCACGTCACCCGGGATGACTGACGTTCATCCGGTGCGTGTTACGTTCTTCCTTAACCAAGATCTCAGACGCAGACCTATATGGAGTTGAAAAATACGATCACGTAAGCCCACGTCTGCAGTGCATTCACACTCTCCAGCGCTCTACCAAGTTTGATTCCATTGTCCCCCAGGGTCTCAAAGATCCTCAATTGACGAGTCCACCGATCTTGCATTTCATTCTCTCCAATTGGCAGATCCTGCACAAGAGTTCCCGCAATACCCCTCTTTTATCAAAGGCAGTCGCTGTCTGTACATGTTCAGGACTGCATGCCTTTCGTAAATGCCGCGTCGATCAGTGTCAAACATATAATGGGGTACTTCCCAGATGGCCAATTATGAGTGTGAACGGCTTATTACTTGTCCAACTAAAATGATCGGAATTGCGTTCCACAAGTTGGATTTAAAGCAAAAACGTAATTAATAGGGCATGGGTCAAAACAGGAGCTTAATAACAAACTTCCCAGAAATAGGGTATCGGTATAGATTGCATTTTTATCAAGTTTGAGAAAGATGCAGCAATAAATAGTTTATACAAGTCTTGTCTGAACCTCAGTCTGCATGATTAAATTTAGCAATTAAAAGGAAAGTACCTTGTAGAACGTCATACTCACTTTTAGCAGTAAAATCTTGTGTCGAAACATTTTAGGGAAAGTCTGACAAATTTATAGAAACCAACAGAATACAGGACATGTGTAACACTACTGTGTTAGTGTCTGAAAGTACATAAGAAATTAAAAGCAAAATCTAATCTACGCTGCAATTATTCCAGGTGATACAAATTTATTCCTTTTCAACACTAAATCCACCCACTCATTCATGGAAATGATTTTTACTAAATGCTGAATTTTTACTACTAAACAAAAGCTGCATTTCTCATTTTCACACACACATTTGCTATTTATAGTTGTTTAATTGTTTTATAAAAGAACGAGTAGGAACGTAAGCCTTCAATATAAAAAAAACATTTATGCAAGTCTCTGACACATATGACATTCTCATATAATATTTATAAAGCACGTACAGTAAAGCTTTATTTAAAATGTGTGCTCAAATGCACATCACTATGAGTGCAATAATAGGACATCAGAATAAATTCAAAGATTACAACAATTATTTTATTAAATCATTTAAGTGCAATAAATTTTATGCTGCAATATTTCTAAAAATTCTTCTTTTAAAGTTACTCCTTTTTCAGGCACTTCTTTATCGAACCTTTGAAATTCAACACATTTTAGTAATATCTACAGATTTATGTACAAATGAAGTTGTTAGTTGTTTAAGAATTTAATGATCCTACATGTGGAAGAAAATCAGAAGCCCCGAGCGTAATGCTCTTTATGGGTCTTCCCGGAAGACCCTCTCAGCTATCTGGCTCCCAAAGGGACGTAAGAGCTGAGAACGGAAGCTGTCACTTCTGAAGTGGCCACTTGGGCATCCAGGACATAAAGTTGAAAATGCCTCCCACTAAATTGGCCTCACAAGGAGGAGTGGAATTCCCTACTACGACCCACTACCACTTTGGTGCCACCCCGGCACCCCATGGTTAGTACCGCCTCAGAGCAAGGGATCATCAAAGACCTACCTAGGGTGTAACCCCCACTGGAAGGTTTCCTCAGAGCTGGCGTCCGTTGCGTTCTTCGTGGTACCCTTTGCTAATCCGTACTGGCGCTCCTGGCCCTAAACTGTCACCACTCAATAGCTTTGCTAGTAAAATGAGGAGGACAAAACGGTCACTTCGGATTTACCCGACCCTCAACAGGTACTTTGGTTTTCATCATCGGTATTGCATCTTAATGCTTTGCCTAAGATCCGTACAGCGACTGTAATCAAATGTGACTAGCACCTAACATATCAGACTTCGGCATTGCTTGCCAGGAGTTGTCGGTTTCAGTTTGCAGGTCGCGGTCAGGTCCACGACCCTACTCGTCCGTCGAGCCCGGTAGAGCCCCTTCGCGACGGAAGATTTTTTTTAAAAATTATTTTTTAAATTTATTTTATTTTTTTAAAATTAAGAATTTAATAAAAATCCTTATTAAATGCAAGACTATTATTTGATTTTATTTGCAGAAAGAACATCTGAAAATACACTAAGAGCTGAGACAGCCTTTAGGTTCATCTGCTACTATGTCTTACATGACGACAGAAAAATATATTAAAGGAGCTACTAATGAGACAGCGGACTGCCAGGAGGTAGCTCGATTCGGAAACCACACTCATGTGTTCTTATATGACAAATATAACGGCATACCAGACACTCTCATCATAAATGTTGTTGTCTTTGTGGTAAGTCACATTGAGATGTGCAAATACTGCACCCATTTATTCAACTACTGGGTTAATCTATCAACATATAATTTCCAGTGTTTTATGTAGTCATCTGATTTTGAGTATCAAGTATCAACCACCTTGTTTACTGGAGCTTAATGTCACAATGCCTTGAATGTAATTAGTAAAAATAATGTATAAATATTTCTACTAATCGGTGGTCGAGTGGCAGCGCGCTTGCGTAACGATGGTCACGGGTTCGAATCCATGTGACGGCAAGGATTTGTTCTCGGGGCTTAGGGCCTCCCTGAGTCACCCAGCTGCGAATGGGTACCTAGCACTAGTTAGGCGGCTGGGTAATGCGTGGAACCCACAAAGCCGTGGCCTGTGAACACTGCATCACTTGGCAACAGATCATCTGTCATGGTCTGTGGACGCAATTATCTTCTGCATAGAAGGAGCGTCTGTATAGATAAGATAAGATAAGATTTGATCTAAACTTTGATTAACATATTTATAAAAAAATGTGATTCATCTCATAAAAACTCAATAATTTTTAAATCCTTTATATTAACTCGTGGCGTCTGCTTTGATTGATGCCTTGAATACCGAAAAAACTTTGGATCGATTTTTAACCCACTGCCTCGTATGTTAGCTGAAATTTTTCAAGCAGACTCGTGCCGATGATAAAAATGATCTATCAAAATTTCAGATCGGTCAAATGTACTGTAATTAAATTAATGGATTTTTAGATTATCTCTATGTATCAAGTTAATTTTTGTGCTAGAGTGTCGCGGTGCGTATTATATTGAACAACCTTTTTAATATTTTCCTGTCGCACGATGTAGTGTGTATTATATTTACGATACTTTTTAAAAATATGTTTCCGATCGGTGCGCATTATATTAAACATGTTTTAAGAGACATAACTAAAATTTTTGGATTATTAGATTGTCTTGTGCTGCGTATATTATAATGAACATTCTTTTAGTTATGTCTGGTATAAAAGGATTTATAGTAAAAAATCTTTTTTTATTTTTAAATTAAATCCTTTATATTAACTCGTGGCGTCTGGTTGCTTGATTGCTTGATGCCTTGTTTGCCGAAAAAAATTTGGATCGATTTTTAACCTGGTATGCTAGCGAGCTGAAACTTTACAGGCAGACTCGTGCCGATGATAAAAATGATCTATCAATATTTCAAATCGATTGAATATACATGTACTGTAAATAAATTAATGACTTTTTAGATTATCTCTATTTATCTCTATGTAGCATTTTAATTTTTGTGCTAGAGTGTCGCGGTGAGTATTATATTGAACGACCTTTTTAATACTTCCTGTTGCGCTGTGCGGTGCGTATTATATTGACAATACTTTTTAAAATATATTCCCGATCTGTAAATGTTTATGCTAATCTGCCACACGGTGCGTATTATATTAAACATGTTTTTATAACCTTTTCCTGTGATCAAATCGAGCTGAAATTTAGCAAGCAAACTGGAGAAGTTTTTTTTTACAATAAATCCTTTATATATTTGAGACATAACTAAAATTTTGGATTTTTGGATTGTCGTGCGATGCGTATTATAATTAACATTCTTTTTTAGTTATGTCTCGTATATAAAGGATTTATTGTACAAAACTTGTTTTTTTACGGGCTTTCTTTTTATTATAAATAAAATTCTTCAATTTGCATTCTGTTTTAATATTAGTAAAATTTTATTATCTGGCAAAAATATTCCAAATTACCAAAGTCTAAAAATGATATTGCATTTTTTTAAACTTGTATCCAGTGTCTCTTGTTGTTGTTTACAATACTGAGGAAGATTGCTTGGGATTATGGGCGACTTGCACTGGTCAACAGAACTGAAGAGAAGTAAGTAAAGATATCTTAGTGTCTCTCTCCACTTATCAATATTGTCTCAACTATTGTGTTTTAGCTTGCGTTCATTACTGTGCATCAATAAAATAATAACCCAAAGACATCATATTTGATGTAAGCATGAGTAACAAATTTAAGAGCCAGATTACAAAACAAAACAATAATTAATAAATATTTTTTATCGTTATTTGTTTTTTGCAAATCAGAAATTAATTTTAGTTTATTGTAACGTTTATATTATATTTTGTGTTTAGTTTCATAATTTTCCTTACAGTAACAGCACTTGAATTTTGAATATGTATTAAACCAACAATCATACCACTTGATAGTTTTTGTAGTTATATCATTTAATTTTTACTCATTCATTGATAACTTTTTATATTATTTTGTTTAAATATTCTAGATTTGTTTTTTGTCAATATAGAAGTTTTTGTTGTTGTCAAATGTGATAACGCCTATAATGAAAATTAGTCCACATTATTGTTTTAAAAATCACTAAGATCTGTCTTTTTCTGTTAGCATAACTTGTTGGTAAATTTATGTAATCAGTAGATAAAATAAATAATAAAACAGGAGGTGACGTTTTAGCAAATGTACAATGTGTTTGTTTTAATTTTTAAAGTGATGGAATACCTTTGGTAATTAAGAGGCCTACTGTGTAAGTAAAGAAAATTAGAACAAGGCAACATTTATTTTTACAAGTTTTCTCTGATTTTATTGTTATAGTTAAAATATTACCTTTAATTCTTTTTGGATTTACACTCTTAAGTTTACACAATGTTTTTATTTATCCATTGTTTAGCAACAAAATAATAATTGATAATTTTTGCGAAAAATTTTGTTTGGTCTTTACAAATTTGGAATAGCACTTCAAATTTTGTTTATTTCAGTGTATGCTAAATGGTATGCAAAGCTAATAATTTTCATGAGATTATGAATTATTATGATTATCAGATTATTAATTACTTTATTACTATTTTCAGTTTCATCAAAAAAGTGATACCATTATCAAAATCAGTATCTCAGAAGATTGCTATAATTTAATTTTTTTTTAAAAGGAATATTCATTTAATCTTTAGAGTGCTTGAACTTAAATCTTAGTTCTTAAATACAAGAGAGAATATTTATCTTAGTCTAAAAAATTTAATCTTTTAAAAAAGATTTTAAGCACTTGATATTTTTTTCAAATTGCAAGGTAAATTATTTATTGCATGGTTTTTAGGTGTAAATTTATTTCTTTTATCTGCTAAACTTGTCAGAGGACAGTACACAGATCACCTTTTTATTTCATTCCTCATTTTCCTTTAAACAGAGGTATTTTTTTAAAAAAAGTAAATTTCAAAAACATTTTAAATACTTACAATAATTGAAGAAAGAAAAAAAATCATCCTTATTCTTATTTGTAGAGTCATCATCATATGGAAAAGTTGTTTGGGAAAGGCTAATATGTAAGTCCCCGTTCAACTAAAAAATTAGATCCTGGCGAAGTAAAACGCATTACCTTAGTTCATGGATTTCGTTTGCAACTTTTTAAAGCAACTTGAAATTTATCAGTTTGAGCAGTTTCTATCTTTTCAAACATTAAAAGTATGCAGTATTTCAGGTCTACAAATAATTTCTTAAAACCAAAAAGTATTTGTCCTTGAAGTATTTTTTTATTGTTTGCTAGTTATTTTACTTTTATCAATTTATTTTAAAGTTGATTTTGCATTAATTTTTCATCAATAAATATTCTTTGTGAGGGTAATATTTATAGCTCATTTTCTTTATATTACATCGTAAGAAAAATTTCTTAAAACTCAATACGTATATATGTTGTGTGTTTTTTTTTAAATTACCAATGGTGTTTCATAATTTAACCTTGTCAATATCACAAGACCGTTTATTGATGAACATAAATTGTCATTAAACTCACTGTCAGAATAATTACTTATTTGAATAACACGTTAAAAATTTGAAGTCTCATTTTCAGTAAGAACCAAAAAAAATGTCTAAATTAACATTAAAAAAACACAAATTTAATAGCAAAAAATTGAAACGTATTTATGTTTTGTTGTGATGTTTTTTCCTTTCTAATGTTAAAAATTATGTCGTCTTTTTTTCTGAATGTCTTGTGATGTTTAAATATTTTTAAAAAGCTTACCCTTTTTTTTTGAAGTTATTTTTATACATTTCCAATTTAATTTTTAATTTCTTACTTTTACTTTTACACCAACAAATTTTTTTCAGAGAAGAGATAAATAATGGCAGATCCAAATACAATGTGTAGGTTGAATTTAAGCCAGCATTTTTAATACTAAATGCCTTGAGTGCTGGGTGTATCACTTCTTCCAGACTCCTTAGCATTTGCGTTAACCTAACTTCTGGCAATGAGAAATGTGGGCCTTGGAATATGATATTTCTGCTTTTTAATAGTCTTAACACATAGGGGTCATTCATAATTGATGTTACATGCCTTAGGGTACAACATTTTGTGATTATTTGTATGTGTGAGGACAGGGTTATGGCAGTGTGGAGTCACATAAAATAGGGAACATTCTTGAAAAAAAGAATGGATTGAATACAAATTACATATATTTTACCATAATTATTTTATACAATATTATGATGTTTTTATTTGCATATTTTAATTTTACCATCCACCTCTCCACACACACACACACTTTTTTTCAATTTAAAACCACCAGCTAATAATTTTAATTTAAATTACATAAAAATATCAATGTTAAAAATTAAAATTTTAATTTCTAAGTTTTATTTTTTACAATAACTTTAAATATAAATAATTTTAATATGCACAACATAAAACGAATAATGATAGCTTTTACCCCTAGTAAGAAAACGCTTTCAGAAATTGACTCTGACACATGTGCTGTTATCTATGGAATATGAATTGACAGTGGTAAGCTAGATTGGTTGGGGAGGGGTGCAGAAGATTTTGATGTTAAATTTGAGGGGAGTCCTAAAGTGTGATGATTGTATCAAAGGGGTAAACAAAAATCTGCAAAAAATGTGGCTGACATCATTTATGGATGGCCTCATACTCATATATTGGTTTTGGCTTCATACTCATATATTGGTTGCTCTGAAAATAAAATAAAATATATATAAACATAAACTTTATAAGGCTGTTAATTTTAAAAAATCTCATCTCACTAAATAAACAATGTGGCAACTGATGATGTTTATTTATGCTAAGCTTTAAGCTGCAGTGGTTCCTTGGGTTACGAATGCCCCAGTTCACAAAAAATCAAGTTACAAACAAAACTTTCTCAACGTTGAATTACGACTGATGGTGAGAGAGCAAATTGTAGCTGTTCTAGACAAACGATGCATACAGTGCAAACAAAAGGCCACACAGTACTAACATTGCTAAATGCTAGTCTACTAGCCTAGTTTAGCAGGTCTGCACAGCTTTGCTTTCATTGACCTTACTACACGGCAGCAAAAGAGTTGTTAGCAGTGGCGCTGTGTGCAGTTGATCTCTTTTGCTATTTTCCTTGTGAACCCCTTCAATTATGAGCTAAAAGAACGTCAGTGGTGCTGCAAGGTAGCATTAACATATAACAGTGGAGGAAAAGAAACAAATAAATATTTAACATGAAAATGGCTTTCATGTATGAGGCATCACAAATGTGCACAGCATGGCAAAATGATGATGATTGCTGTCTTCTACAGCAGTGCGTCTCAAACCGGTTCCGGTCGGGGGGCCATCCGCTGCCGGTCCACAGAATTTATCAAGAAATGACCGAAAAATATGTGTATCCTCTATTTGCAAACATTAATTTTAAGCCTATAGAATATGTCAATGTTTCTGGATTTAAGCACATAAAATGAAACAAATAAAATAAAATAAAGTACGTTTTGCTACCACGTCAGTACAGGAAAAATAGTTTCCCTTGTGCATTGGAAAAATTTCTGCCGGTCCACCATACTAAAAAGTTTGAGAAGCGCTGTTCTACAGCACTAACTGTCCATACTAGTCCAGCATACTCGTCTCGCTCTGACCTAAATTAAAAAAAAGAAGTCTAATATTTTTCTTATATGCCTCTTTGTTGTCACACTCTCAATAATTTGGGAAGACTGTTCTTTGGTGCGGGTAATTGAAAAGAGTGCATGCCAAGACACTTCTTTCTTTGTCCATCCACTTCAGGAACTTTCAAAAGAACTGTAGATGAACACAGAGGTTCATCTTTTGAATTCAATTCTTTAAAATGCTGTGGTGCTGATCCATCTATACACCATGATTATAAACAAGACGACAGTCTTCGACAGCCTGAACGGCATCAGATCTTTTGATGGGGCTCTTTACTAAATAGATGAAGTTCACGTATTCTTTGCTTTTTGCCAGGCAAACTACCGTTTGTTAATTAAAAAGGATGATTCTTATATCTTGAAACAGGTTGTCTCTGTTTCATTGATTTCAATGTTTGGATTAGAACTTGAGTTCAGGAATGCATTAAGTTTGTAACTCAAGGTACCACTGTATGGTTATAATTCATAAAATCTGAGAATATTTAGAGTATAATATGCATTGATTTTAGTTACTCTACTTGCAATCAACCTTTTTATTCTCTTGTAATTGTTTTATCTAGCCTTATAAATAAAAAATAAATTATCGTTTTGTTTAACTAGTTATGTATTTTGCATAGTTTTTAAATCTGACAAAATTATCAATTTAAATAACTAAAGTATCATGCTTCATTCATAAGTACAATTCATTTTAATTTTATCTCTTTTATGTTGGATTTAGTTTTAAAAGTTAAGCTCTGTATAGGCCAATGCATTTTTCTCATTAACTCCTCGTATTGTATCCCTGCAATTAATTAAGCTTTTGCCTTACTGAGCCTTACCATTTCTTTTCTGTTTACACATTTTAGATTCTGAGAAAAAATGAATCTTTTTCAAATTAAACTTAACACAATATTTCATTTATTCTCACTAACAATATTTAAATAATTGTAGTTACACTACTGTGCTCTCAAAATTTTTTAATTACTAAAAAACTTTTCTAAAAGTTATAAAACAGTTGAATGGCTTACTTTAAAGGTATTTAAGTGAGATAATTTTAGAGAGAGAGATTTTCTGTTTTCTGCCGCTAAAACAAAAAAAAGGGTTAGCCTAAAAGAGTTTCAGAGCACTTTTTTTAGGCATGAAATGTTCAGATAGCTTGCATTTATTAACAAATCATTTAGCATTCAGACTTATACTAATTGTGCTTGAGTTAAATGTGTCCTATTAAAATGTATTTTTTATAAGAACATTTTTTTTCGATAATCTGTTTTAAAAAATGCAGCCACCTCTCCCAACATGTACACAAAAATTCCATAATAATCTTTTGAGAATTTCAGTTGAATTATAGTGGCTTTTCCCCTGTATAAGATAATGATACAAGTTTAAGGGCATTTAGGGAAAATCAATTTTTGGGATAATCAAATGTCTAATTATTATTAGGTTATTTGGTAGTTGCCATCAAAGACGTTTTTTTTCCTTTGGACCCTTCATAAATAAAATCAAGCTTTAAGGAGATGGGCATCACTTTTTAGTTATAAGGGGTGGAGGAGATTTGAGTTATGTGATGGCATATTAAATGGGAAAATTAGTGGAATAAAAATTTACGAATAAAAATTACAGATGTTTTTATCATAACCCATTTGTATAACATTTGTACATTGTATGTATACAATTTTAAAATTAAATTGAAAACCTCGACACAGGGGTTTTTACCACTGAGAGCATTAGCGCAGGTGTGCAAGGGCTCTGAATAAGTTACAGGACACCATGTAGGAGGATAATATGTGCAGTTGTATTGATAGGTGTGCACATTTTTTGTGGAAATGTGTCAAGGTGATAGAGATGAATGGGAAGAAAAATAGATGACCATGGGTTTGATCTTAGTAAATTTCTAGAGCAGGATTCTTACCACTTTTAATTATGGCTGCACTTCCGTCCTCAATTTTAAACCCCCACCAACAAATAAATGAATTAAACATAAATTTAAAAATGTATAAGTAAAATTTTAAAATATTTTGGTATTGCAGTTAATTCTTTCATTTAATTTAGCAACACAACATTAACTGCTGTCATTATGTTAAATGCCTAAAAAAATACTTTTTTTTTAACTTAAGGCAACAACATTTTGCACTCATTTCTTGGTTTTACCACAATGAAAGTGTTGCTTTCTACCTTGATAGAGAACCACTGTTAGAGAAATGACTCTGACACATGTGCATTTATTTATTTTGTGATGTCTAAAAGTGGGGGGGAGTGGTGGGGGGAATTCACCAATTAGCTTGATGTCAGTTATGGGGTGACCCGCCAAAATGGCCCCGGACAAAACGGACCCGACATAACGGCCCCGGTCAAAACGGCCCCAGACAAATTGTTTACATTTTTTAACAAAAAATTTACTTTTTTTGTGCATTTTAAGCTTTTGTCAACTTTTACACCCTTAAAAAAAGTGGTAAAATTGTATAATTATTTCTTGATTTTACTATATTATTTCTTGTCAACAAACAACCTGACTTGGTACCATATCGAGTAAAGGCTATTAAATTCATTCTTGTGATGGCATTATTATTGGTGATGTCATTATTATTGTTTCTTGTGAGCTAAACCTGACACCCAATCGGTGAGTAAAAATACGAACACAATATTTGATTGTGCTTTTTACTATTAGTCCAGGGCCGTTATGTCGGAGCCCATTTGTCGGGGCCCTTTTGTCAGGAGCCGTTTTGTTGGTGAACCCGGTTATGGATATTATGTAATAAAATAATCATGACTTATATAAAAATAACATATGTATTTAGAACTAGCCACTAAATTGCTGGCTTATCAGCACAGCAAGATCAGAACTTTTGTATCGGTATCAAGAAGTACTTGGGTTAAATTTTGTCCTGTTTGTGCTACATTATGGCTAATTAACCTAGTGGAAGGAGGGAAGGTAAACCTGGAGAAAAAATTCATGGTAAAAGGCAGCATTCAAGTATGGCATGAATGGGTTTTTAGAAGTTCTTTTGGGGAAACATTTCTTTCAGACTAAACACAAATTTTAGGATGAGTTTATTAAAAGTAAAAAATTTTTTTTTAAATTTGATATTCTTTGACCCATTTTTAGCCCACACCCCATGCACTTTTTATTTTTAACTACGACCAACCAATTCTATCCACCTCTGAATTTCATACCATTCTCAATATCCCAGAACGCACCTTTTGCCACCAACACATTTGAATGTAAGCCATCACCTTCACACTAGCCACCCAAATTAAATACAGGCATGGCTACTAATGTAAATATATAAAACATGATCAAAGTGTCTGTGTTCGAGTAATTTCCTTATTATTATACAACAGATGGACCTCTTTATTTTTTGGGGACCGTGACCGGCGGTCACTCCATGGATCACAGGAGTCATTGGATACTGCTGTAACATCTCAAGACAAGGTAAGTGATTTTTATTAACAAGATCTTAACTGAATGTAGAAGTTAAATATTCCTGGAACTAATAAATGAACAATGTTGGTTCACTGATTTCTGCTATTTTTGTTTTATTTAAATACTTGCCAAGTATGACATTTAAATAATTCTGTTTGTTCATCTTCTAGGGTATGTTCATAATTGTGTTTGTTCATCTTCTGGGGTATGTTCATAATTGTGTTTGTTCATCTTCTAGGGTATGTTCATAATTGTGTTTGTTCATTTCTAGGGTATGTTCATAATTGTGTTTGTTCATCTTCTAGGGTATGTTCATAATTGTGTTTGTTCATTTCTAGGGTATGTTCATAATTGTGTTTGTTCATCTTCTAGGGTATGTTCATAATTGTGTTTGTTCATCTTCTAGGGTATGTTCATAATTGTGTTTGTTCATCTTCTAGGGTATGTTCATAATTGTGTTTGTTCATCTTCTAGGGCATTTTCATAATTGTGTTTGTTCATCTTCAAGGGCATGTTCATAATTGTGTTTGTTCATCTTCAAGGGTATGTTCATAATTGTGTTTGTTCATCTTCTAGGGTATGTTCATAATATAATTGTGTTTGTTCATCTTCTAGGGTATGTTCAGATGGATTGTTGCATTCTGGAGACTCAGGTAAATTTTAAACTTTATTAATATTAAAAACTTTGTACAAATAATATAGGCTAATTTTTAATATTTTGTTTTTCTAGTCATGCTTTGAGTCATAATCTTGCAGTCTGGGAGCACCGCTTTTTTTTTATTCCAAAGCTAAGTTTTTCAGCATTTGCTAAAGCATAAAAATATATATTAATTTTGGAATTTTAAAAAAAAGTTAAATGTGTAATTGCCTTTTGAACTGATAATCTTGTGCTGTATTGTAATAGTCATTAAATGGACTTGACGAACATCATTGGCATAAGGGAAACACGTTATCTTTCAAATGTACTCTCTGCTATTTCTATTTAGCTCCACTATTATATAGTTTAATGCTTTGTTTATCTTCGGATGCTTTAGAGATGTGGACATACTGAACAAATGTGGAAAAGATGCCATCCAATATCTGTCCTTCCAGCGTTACCTTCTGGTGTACCTCTCCATCATCACAGTGTTGTCTGTGGGGGTCATTCTGCCCATAAACTTTCAAGGTTCTCTCTGTGAGTTCATTTAAAATTTACTATATCATAAACTTTCAAGGCTCTCTCTGTGAGTTCATTTAAAATTTACTATATCATAAACTTTCAAGGCTCTCTCTGTGAGTTCATTAAAAATTTACTATATCATAAACTTTCAAGGCTCTCTCTGTGAGTTCATTTAAAATTTACTATATCATAAACTTTCAAGGCTCTCTCTGTGAGTTCATTTAAAATTTACTATATCATAAACTTTCAAGGTTCTCTCTGTGAGTTCATTCAAAATTTACTATATCATAAACTTTCAAGGCTCTCTCTGTGAGTTCATTTAAAATTTACTATATCATAAACTTTCAAGGTTCTCTCTGTGAGTTCATTCAAAATTTACTATATCATAAACTTTCAAGGCTCTCTCTGTGAGTTCATTTAAAATTTACTATATCATAAACTTTCAAGGCTCTCTCTGTGAGTTCATTCAAAATTTACTATATCATAAACTTTCAAGGTTCTCTCAGTGAGTTCATTTAAAATTTACTATATCATAAACTTTCAAGGTTCTCTCTGTGAGTTCATTCAAAATTTACTATATCATAAACTTTCAAGGTTCTCTCTGTGAGTTCATTTAAAATTTACTATATCATAAACTTTCAAGGTTCTCTCTGTGAGTTCATTCAAAATTTACTATATCATAAACTTTCAAGGTTCTCTCTGTGAGTTCATTCAAAATTTACTATATCATAAACTTTCAAGGTTCTCTCTGTGAGTTCATTCAAAATTTACTATATCATAAACTTTCAAGGTTCTCTCTGTGAGTTCATTTAAAATTTACTATATCATAAACTTTCAAGGTTCTCTCTGTGAGTTCATTCAAAATTTACTATATCATAAACTTTCAAGGTTCTCTCTGTGAGTTCATTTAAAATTTACTATATCATAAACTTTCAAGGTTCTCTCTGTGAGTTCATTTAAAATTTACTATATCATAAACTTTCAAGGCTCTCTCTGTGAGTTCATTCAAAATTTACTATATCATAAACTTTCAAGGTTCTCTCTGTGAGTTCATTTAAAATTTACTATATCATAAACTTTCAAGGCTCTCTCTGTGAGTTCATTCAAAATTTACTATATCATAAACTTTCAAGGTTCTCTCTGTGAGTTCATTTAAAATTTACTATATCATAAACTTTCAAGGTTCTCTCTGTGAGTTCATTTAAAATTTACTATATCATAAACTTTCAAGGTTCTCTCTGTGAGTTCATTTAAAATTTACTATATCATAAACTTTCAAGGTTCTCTCTGTGAGTTCATTTAAAATTTACTATATCATAAACTTTCAAGGCTCTCTCTGTGAGTTCATTTAAAATTTACTATATCATAAACTTTCAAGGTTCTCTCTGTGAGTTCATTTAAAATGTACTATATCATAAACTTTCAAGGTTCTCTCTGTGAGTTCATTTAAAATTTACTATTCATCACAACTAGATGTTAGATTTCATATTACAAAGGAGATAATTTTGTTGCAAGGTATAATTCACACAGGCACAAATGTCTTTTGGGGAACAAATCCTAGGTAAAGGAAGTCTATTCTGGTATGAACATTGTTAACTGAAAAATGTATCATTTGCTCATGTGTAAAAAATGAAAATGCAAGAAATTTACAAATATATTTTTGCTCCATTCGGTAAATCATCAATACAATGAATTGAATAGTACTGATTGGTTATTGTAGAAAACTTAGAATTACTTTTACTACCAATATTAAGTATTTTTTATGATGCTAATAAAATTTAATTTCCAGTAGGAACATCAGCTGACTTTGGGCATACTACCATAGGCAACTTAGAGCCAAAGTGAGTAGTTCTGTTGTCAGTTTAACATATTTTGGGCATACTACCATAGGAAACTTAGAGCCAAAGTGAGTAGTTCTCTTGTTAGTTAAACAAGTTCTGAACTGTGCAACTTGGCTAAATTTGGCTAAGTTACTATTCTTTGAGCTTGGGAGATAAAGTAGCTAAAATGTTTATGTAAAAAATGTATTTATTTAAATATTGTTGAAATTGTTGTGTGCTAAATTTAAATATTGTTGAAAATTGTTGTATACTAAATTTATATATTTAAATATTGTTGAAATTGTTGTATTTTTAAATGCACCTATTACGTGAAAGGAAAATAAAATCTTAGTTAATTTTTTTCTGTATTCCATTTTTGTGTTATTTTTACAGTCTATTTTTTCCAGTAATGTCATTTGTTAAGTATTGTGTCCTCAGTAATCCCGTCTTGTGGGTCCATGCTGTCATGGCTGTGGTATATTTGATTATTGTTGTTGGCGTACTCAGCCATTTCAGACTTAACTTGGATGTAGAAGAAGATGAGCAAGTGAGTGTGTTACCCTCCCAAATTTTAACTAAGAAAAAAAAATTTCTGATAATTTGTTTGTTGTTAATGCATACAAAGGTCCTTCAGATTATTTAACAACCATTTCTTGTCGTCAACAAAATTTTAAGCATCTTGTTACTTAAATAAATTAAAATGTTTGCTATTTTTTCCAGTGTTAGTAGCTAGCTTAAAATGGATGGTTAAACAAAAAAGAAATAAGGGAATTGCAATTTTTAATGAACACTCAATATTATTATTAAAAGCATTGTCACAAGTTATCCTATCAAAAATAACTTGAGGGATTCAGATACTTACATATATAATATACGCAGGTGAGCAGAACTCTGATGGTGTCTAACCTGCCAAAACACAAATGCTTTCATAGCCCCATCCTCCAGCATTTTCAGTAAGTACTGTTTCATCAGGTCTACATAATTAATATTGGGAGGAAACTATTTTGACTGTGAATGAATTTGTCTGAGTCAATTCTTATTGTTTTGTATCCATTGAATGAGTTTGATGTGATTGATTATGTTTGATGTTTTGAGAAAATGTGAATTTGATTATTAACTTTTCGTTATGTGGTATATGTTTTGTAATTTGGGATGTCATTATTAATAGAATGTCATTTGTATTATGGGATATGCCTGATAATATGGTATGTGCTTGGTAATGGGATCTTTTGTTGTTGTTTTTTTCTCCAGAGAAGCTTATCCAGAAGCTAATGTGACAGATATCCAGTTTGCATATGACATAGCTGGTTTGGTCTTACTTGACAAACACAGGTAATTGATTGAATGTTTTAGAATGGTCATGGGAACTGTTAGTTGCTCAATCTAAAAATTGGTAGATGACTCATTTTTTCTGCTCTATGGAACCAGCTAGGAGAATATTGAAATTAAGACTTGTTGGTACATATAAGGAAAGACACATTTTTGGCAAAGTGTTAGCATATATATGTATTTATATATAATATAAATATATATTTATATATTTATTTGTGTGTGTGTGTGTATGTTTAAAAATACTGGAATACCGTACTAGCACATTCACTTAGTATTTCTTTTTGTTGAAAAAAATGTGTTTTTTTCCAAAAAATTGAAACCATTCATGTCACTGCATGTGCATGAGTTCCTGACAAGAGCTAAAAACCTAGGCAATGTGACATTTAACAAGAAACAATTCACAGACCTTGAGGTGGCCTTAATCCCAAAAGTCCTTACATGAGATTTGGAAAAGATGGAAGGAAGCCTTGTCTAAAGAATTGTCACAAACACTTTCAAGAGAATACCTAAGTTTGGCATAGTTATACACAGTAAAGTAGATGCAACAATGCAATTACTTTGAATAAAAATGGAAAAGTTATTGACAACTGGTACAACAAGTATTAATCACAAATCAATGTGAAATATGTGCCACTGTTTGTTTGTTGTGAAACATATTTAAAAACGCTACCACTGCACAATAATTATAATCAATGATGATATTGAGAAATGCATTGTCCTGAAATATTTTGTTTTGGAGGATTTTTTAAAATTAAAGCTGGATTATTGCTGGAGGAGACGATGGAAGAATCAAAATCCCTTCCTTTAAAGAGTGTACAAAGAAATCTAATAGAAGGCAAATTGTTCCATTTGAGATTAATTCTCTTGCTTGTAAAAGAACCTGAAAGCTGATAGAATCTGCTCATCGTTCATGGAGAACAGTGGTACAGCTTTGAAAATGCAGCATAACAGAAATGATTAATTCAAAGCAATGAAAAATGAAAACAGTCTTTTGAAGAAACTATTGGTGTATCTATCCTGGTCAAATTATGAGAACTTTTTTTTCTCCAATTTTAGCGTTTGAACAGCAACCGCCTTCGGAACGGTCACAGCCAACGTGAACGTCCTCAACGACCAGCAGCTTTGGGGAGATGGGGCTTGTAAACCGTGATAGGTGGCTCATCTAGGAGAGGGAAACTCCAATCTCAAACCTCCACTGTCTCGCGGCTACACCTGTTCATGGAGAGACTAAGGGAGTAAACCCTAACAGAAAATCAGGAGACGGAGTCCTTAAGGAAGTTTTATTGCGAATGCGCTATAGCTCTGGGAACCAGTCAGAATTTCCGGCTTCAGTTTTCACACAGCAAAGTGAATCTGCATAAAAAGCTTTTATAATGTTCACGTATTTAGTTGGGAAACCATAGATGTTAAGAAGTTTCCAGAGCGTAGGTTGGTGGAGGCTGTCGAACGCTTCCCAGTCAAAACAGGTGTGAAGCAAGGACGTGTCATGTCCCCAATGTTATTTGGAATAGCAATTGATTGGGTCATGCGAAAATGCACGGATGCCGGATTAGGCATCAAATGGACCGAAAACAATACTTTGGAAGACCTTGACTTTGCAGATGACCTGGCTCTTATAAGCTCAACGCATCTGAACACCCAAGAAAAAACGGATCATCTCCAGCACTTTTCAAATCAAATTGGTCTTCAAATCAACACAACCAATACAAAAGTCATGGACCTCACCAACCAACCCAATGATATTATACTTAATGACCAAACCATAAAGAAAGTAACCAACTTCACTTACTTAGGAAGCAAAATATCATATGATGGAGATGCAACAACAGAGTTAACGACTCGAATTGCGTTGGCGTCAAGTGCTTTTAACAAACTTACAAATATTTGGAGATCAAAGACACTTAGCAAACATATAAAACTTAGGCTATTCAACTCTTGCGTAATCCCTGTACTAACATATGGATGGGAAAGCTGGAAATCTACTCAAGCTATAGAAAAGAAATAAGTTGCTTTCGAGAACAAATGCCTCCGAAAAATTTTGAATATAAAATGGAGTGATTTTAAATCAAATGAAACAATAAGAGAAGAAACCAACCAAGAATATGTGTCAACCTTTATAAGGAGAAGGCGTTGGAATTATATCGGTCATGTTCTTCGAATGGACGAGAGAAGACTACCATGGCAGGCCTTCATATGGACACCAAAAGGCAAAAGAAAACAAGGAAGACCAAAAGAAACACTACGTAGAACAATCAAAAGAGAAAGCTCAACCATGGGTCTAAGAAATAATCAAGACCTAATACAATTGGCGACGGATCGTCGTAAATGGAAATCAATGACTTCTGCCCTATGTGCCGTCTTCGGCCCGAGAGGAACTAACTAACTATAGCTCTGGCACCTTGTTGTATCAGCTAAGCTGTTCCCCTGGAATCACAATTTGTGTGGAGAGTGAGGGCCTGCTGCATGGGCAACAGCTGGCTTTCTTCAAAGCACTGCCTGGGCTATCGTGGCCTCATTTTTTTTCTACCTCCGCCATAAAAGGTGGGGGAAAAGGAACAGGAGTCAACGCCATTGTCCTTTGAGGACGGACAGATGCCATACCATACCATATCAGTCTTTAACTATTGAAGGATTATGAACTAGTAAGAAGTATTTCCCCTTATTATGAACAACTGTCACTAAGGACGAAAGTGTTCTTAAGCACTTTTAAAAAAGCAATATCTATTTTATACTTGACCTTTTTTCCCATGGTGTTAAGGAAACGAGCTGCTGAAGCCAAACTAAACTGTGAAATGGAATACAGGAAAACTGGACAACGACCACTAATGAGACCTGTTATCTGTGGTCAGATTTGTTGCTGTTGTTCCCAGGTATGAAAAAGTTTCCTTTTATATAATTTTTGTGTATTTAAAATATTTCAGTGAACACGATATTTTCAGATATCCTGGGAAAAAAAATTGTTTCTGGTAATATTTAATTTATATATTTAAAAAGCAACTTATTTCGTATCTTTATGATGTTAGGTGGATGCTATCAATTTCTATCAAGCTGAGGAGGCAGAGTTAAAGAAAGCTTGTGAAGAAGAAAAAGTAACAGCATACCAAACTCCACTGGGGATTTCTTTTATTACCTTAGGCTCAGAATCTCAAGCTCAGAGGTGAGAATATTGCACATCTGCTGTGTACATGAGAATATTGCACATCTGCTGTGAACATGACAATATTGCACATTTGCTGTGTGCATCAGAATGTTGCGCATCTGCTATGTACATGAGAATGTTGCACATCTGCTGTGTATATGAGAATGTTGCACATCTGCTGTGTACATGAGAACATTGCACATCTGCTGTGCACATGAGAATATTGCACATTTGTACATGAAACAAGCTTACAAAATAAACAGCTAAAATAAATAGCTTAAGTTTATTATATAAATTTTAGTGGCATTAGGTTAAGAAGTGGGCGGAATATTTGGGCAGATAAATGTTTTGAAATATCTTGATTTGGTGTTCCAAAGATGGGTTAGCATACCGGCTTACTCGGTGTCAGATTTAAGTATGAGCTACTCAAGCTATAGCTTAGGGCCCCCACTTTCTTGGCCGCCGCCGCCCCCCCCCCTTCCAAAGATTCTCCAAGTGAGCAGTTGTCATATTAGGCACTGCCATAGAAATCTGGACTTAGAAAGAGGCCCATATCTCAAATAGCTTAGGGCCTTATCAAGTCTGACTCCAACACTGGGCTTACTCCCAATTCATTTTCCATACTAACTGTGGCATACCGTGATACGGCCAAATAAATGTGGCCGTACATGGAAACCACCGTGGAAATTACTGCAGGTTTTCAGAAAGGAGTCCTGTTTCCAAACACTGAAAAAAAGGATTAGTTTCAAACGGTTCTCATGTGTATCAAGCAGTGGAGCTAGATAGGACCGTGCAGCCTCCCAGAAATTGAAGCTGTTTATTATGGTAGGCAATGACCCCAGAAATTTTAAGTTTATTTCATCGCCTACTAGTAACAGGAATAAAACTTTAATTTTACATGTTCTATTGCTTGATTATTTAAATTTTTTACCCCCCAGGATTCGAACTGATTTTCGAGCAAGTTGCAAGGGAACTCATAACCCCCAGATGTCAAGTTTGTACCAAGAACTTCAGGTTCACAACTGGATCATGCACTTTGCCCCATCACCTGAAAGTATTTACTGGTATGAAACCGCTCATATTATTCTGCAAGTGATGTTGAAGTGATCTGCTGGCTGACATAAGAATAATAATTTGATAATTCATATAGGGCTGGACCCCAGTATTCTAATTCCAAGTTTTGCAGATCTTGTAGAGCCAACGATGTTTTCCAATGTATTATTTTCCTTTGAAAGCATTACTTTCACCTGTGTCATATTTAGTTTAAAAGTTAAATTATATTAACTAGGCATGCTAACTTGGCTACCCACTCATGTTTTGAACAGAGTTCTTAAAATTTTGCATTATTTTGCTGTTGGTAAAATGAGTTGACTTTTTTGCATAGGGCAAACAGCAGGTTTAGCATTTTTTCACTTGACACTGTGTTAAAGATGTGAGTAGACTAGGAAGACATTTTTTCACTTGACACTGTGTTAAAGATGTGTGTAGACTAGGAACACATTTTTTCACAAGTGCCTGAAATATTAAAGAATTTATAATTTTTTGACAAAATGTATGCATGATTATATTAGCATCTGATAATACTCTCTGTAGTTTTGGGGACGTATCCCCCCCACATGCTGGTACATATATACAATGCAGTGTGTCAACAGAATGACTGGACAACACGAACTTTTTTATGTCTGCAACAGTTTCAGAAATAAGTCCAGTCATGTAATGAAAACTAATCTAATAATGTTTATAATTTTCTGTGGACCATCATCATTGGTTAGCACCTCACCAACACTTGTCTCACAATCACCAGTTGGTGAGGGCTGACCTAACTTACAATAATTACCTCAAAGTTTCTTTCAAATCCTGAATTCATGAGTAACATTTGCTTTGACTTCAACCAAACTGGTGAGACAATCAACAGAACAAAGGGTTTACTCAAACTCAAAGCATATTCACCAGGGAAAATAAAGCACCACCAATAATACTTACTGGACTCCCAACACCTGTTTGTCCTCTATGAAGCTTTCCAGGTTTAAAGACAACTAACTTATTAGTCAACAGTCAAAAGTTAGCTTTACTTTAATGTTGCAAATCAACCAGTCTCCCAACAAAGATACTTCATAAGTGAATTCTTATCAAATGTATAACTTATATCAAATATATATAATGCAGTATAAAGTATAAATCTTATGGACTTTCATAGTTTTTATTGTAAATTTATGTATTTTTATTTTTAAAAGGAACAAATTTTTTTTTAAAATGAATTTCATGCTTAAATAGATGATATATAAATTAAAAAGCATACTCTGCTAAAGGTTAATAAGTTTATTTAATTTATATTTGAGATTTGTGAATTATTTATTTAATGTCATTTATATTCACTTCATTTTGAACAGAAACCTATGAACTTTTAATTTACAATTATAACACATTGAGTTTTGTTGTGGTTTTTTTCCCCACAGGGAAAATTTGTCAGTACCTGACTGGCGCTGGTGGACCACAGCCATCTGCATTAATATCGTCCTAATTATTCTTTTGTTCTTCCTGACCACACCAATCATGTTCTTGCACACCCTGGATATGCTGAATATTGATATCAAGAAACCTGTGGAAAACTTACATGTGAGTTGAATGGTGGGAATTTATATTTTCTAAGAGATCACATGATAGCAATTTATTATTTCTAGAAAGTTTAGAATATATTGGCAAAGGGAATAATATTTGAAAACGTATGCATCCAAAGCTTTATCATAGATGTGACATTCTACAATTACATGAGTGTTCTGTTC
The DNA here is from genome assembly GCA_944989445.1 of Ampullaceana balthica. Lineage (NCBI taxonomy): Eukaryota > Metazoa > Mollusca > Gastropoda > Lymnaeidae > Ampullaceana > Ampullaceana balthica. Next base: position 578,562 of record CALYLW010000004.1, on the reverse strand, counting down.
ATTGTATGTGGAATTTATGACAAATTGTGATGTCATCCTTATTTGATTTGGTCTGTACTTTAGTTTCCTCAATTTCAGAGTTATCAGCAACACTGATTGGCTATATTTTGTTACAGCAGTTTTAGCTGTTACAATTCCTTATGTACACAAAGTTTTTTTGAAGTTTTGGTCTCTCCAATACATTGACCCAGTTTGTGGTTTTCTTTGAGGTAGACATTAACATATAATGTAATTTGATTTTAATATTGTATTATTATTATTAATATGTTAGTGCTTGTATCAAGGCTGATTTCAAAAGGGATGTCCATTTTGAATTAGCCATTATTTATGGGAGTTATAAGTTAAAAGGCTTCAGATGGACTAACATTCTTACTTACCAAACAAAGAGATTGTTAGAAATATAATATGTTGTCCCATTACACAAATTTAAATGAGCTGATTAGATAATCTAGTATTAAAAATTTAAAATTAAAAAAGTGTTGCAATGATAGCAAAGATTATCAAACATACACATTATATATATTTTTGGTGGTGGTATTCATATTATTACTTGATACTTAAATTCCTCAATAATTAAATAATTTTATGTATTTTTAAGTTCCTAAAAATTCTTTAACTTAAAGTAAATTTCCCATTGTTGCCCTTGCAACTCTTAGATTTATAAACATTAAAAGGAAACTCAACTAAACTTTCATTCAACCAAACTTAAAATTTCCATTTGACCAAACTTCTATTCGACCAAATTTATTCTATATCCAAGTTCATTCTAATAAAATTTTCTTTCAAAATAATCATTTTATACCTTAATTTTTTTTCAAATTCAATTTGGCCATCAGAATTTTCAAAGATTCAACTGCACGATATTTGACATGTTTCCCTTTTTGAATAGAAATCTATTAGTGTATTTCCATGCAGATCATCAACTCTATTTTCAATATTATTGGTTAAAAAATACATTCATTTTAAAAATTTGGTCTTGTTATATATATATTTTTTATCCCATCATTTCGTATAATTGGTATGGTATCCAAAATCATTACAAAGGAATCAATATATATTTTGTTAAAAGTGGAAATTGCAAGTCATTGAAGAAGATTATTGTTGCTTGATTATTTCTGAATTAATTTTTTTATATGGAGATATCAATCATATTTTTATGCCTAATTCTGTTCATGAAAACTTCCATCTCTTTAGAGTGCTTACCTGGTTCAGTTTTTACCAACACTTCTACTTTGGATTTTTTCTGCCCTTTTACCAAATATTGTTTATTGGTCAGATCAGGTTATTGGACACTGGACTAAGTGAGTTTCTTTGTTTGAAATAATATTTTTAATAATGCATGGCTAGTAAAAATTGTTATTTTTGGTATTAATTTGATTATATTTTCCTTTTACATGTTTCGTTATTTAAATTATTTAAACCTTATGTAATCTTGAATAGCATTTTAAATTAGCATTAAAAAACACTATCCTTTTTTAAACAAAATGTTTTTATCAATATCTTTATTAGAACAGCTGAACACCATGCCATAATGAGGAAATCTTTCATTTTTATCCTGCTAATGATCCTTATTCTACCCTCACTTGGACTTACAAGGTGTGTGTTTTATAAGTGAAGGTATTGTCATGAAAAATTTAAAATTGTCATTTTAAAGTATATCTTCATGAATCATGGACTTTGCTGTTTTTGTGGCCTAATTCTCTTAATTGTTAATGTGATAGCTTGATAACTAATTTCCTGTTTAAGAATTTTAACAAAATATTCCTAACTGCAGTGCTAAAGCTCTTTTTGAATGGATTGTGATGAGCTCAGAAAGAAGTCTGCAGTGGCAGTGAGTATTTTATTTGAAAGCCAAAATAACTTTTTAGTAAAAATATTTTTTTTACAATATAAAAATTGATGATTTTGTTGTCATTTTGTTAATGAATGTTGTATAATTTTTATGGTACGTTATAAAATTTTGATTAATTTACTAATGGGGAAACCTTTAATATTAATTTTATGTATTTTGTTTTCCTATTCAAATTTTGTGTAGTTAAATCACGTTGACCTCTTCAACTCCTGATCACCATTTAATATTAACCTAAATTTTATTTCACAGGTGTATTTTTCTGCCAGGCAATGGCTCTTTCTTTGTTAACTACATAATTACTTCAGCATTTATTGGCACGGCCCTGGAGCTTCTACGTTTCTCTGAGCTTTTTGTGTATGGGATCAAACTTTTATTTGCCAGGTCTCAGGCAGAAAGAGCTGCTGTTAGAAAAGTAAGATGAAAATTCATAACCAGAATTGTAGATTTTACCATAGTCGTTTCCTGAACTGTGATCAAAACTGAGTTGCAGATTATTTTTTGAAACCCAGTAAAATAAAGTTTTCACAAGAAATATGTTTAAAATTATATATTCTTTAAGTCTAAAACTAAATAATTTTAAATTTATTATAAAGTTACTTTCTATGAAATTTGAATATGTAATAAAAAAAAAGAATAGTGATACTACATTTGTTAAAATAATATCAAATTTTAAATAACATTTTTGCAATAATATTCTAGAATGACTTTACATTTTTTTATTCTAAAAGTAAAAAAGAGACACATCATGCATCTTATTTAAAAAAACTCACAGTACAATCCAGAGTTATGCTTTGTAAATAAAATTTGAAAAGGACTTAATTTTTGGTCCTATCAAATAAAGCACTGACTTACAGATATCACACTGAACTGAAACAATAAAAACAAATAGATTATATCTATTAATGAGATCATGCGAGATTTTTTAAAAAGTTTATGATGTCTAATACAAAACATTTCTCATATGATTAATTGGATTCTTTTTTTGTAGCCTGAATCTCTTACAAATAACTTTAAGCTATCAGCAGATTTACTCAGTTTTAAATTTCATGTTCATGTTATCTTTTCAAGTCAGCTATTTGGGACTTCCAGTATGGTATTCAGTATGCATGGATGCTGTGTATGGTGGCAATCATTGTCAGCTATAGCATACCTTGTCCCTTGGTCACACCATTTGGTATGTGCCTAGATTGTATGAACATTTTTAAAGTATATTTTCATTCCTTTATATTCATTCTCTAACTTGTTCATTAAAAACTTGTGATGGTATGAAGTTATTAAGGCATGGCAAGGTTACTGTGTTTAATTTATTAAGGATGTGAAAACAATCGTTGGCTTACTTAACTTCAATTTGAAACATTAGATTATTATCTATATATATAATTCACCAAAGCTAATGAGCATTACAAATGACCCTCGCATGGATCGACCAATCAGGTTATTGTCTCGAGACCTACAATGTTTCTTGCGTTCACTTGCATTGTTCCTTCACAGAATAACATATTATGTGTAGTGGTTATCACATCAGTCTTACACACGGAAGGTCCTGGGTTCAAGCCCCAGCAAGAACATTATTTTTTTTAATTTATAAAAAACTGTGTTTGTGCCCTTTCTTTTCCCCCTTTTTTGCGAACATGGCTGACCCTCGCTAGGGAAGCCCAAACACAGTTTATGGTTGGCAAGCTAGGGTGGTGAAGGGTGGTGCATGGGTGGTTCCCCAACTAATGATTAATGGCTAAGTACAAAGGGGTCGTAAAGGGTCCATGTCAACCAGGTCTTATTTAAAGTTATTAGCCTTAGTTCTGGGGATTTATTGTTCATACAATATTACGGATAGAAGAAAAGTTGTTTCAATATCAATTTTAATCGTAAATTTTCTATTTTGAATTACCAATTTGGGTGTAATACATTACATAATAATTCTCTGGTTATATTTAACTTTATAGTTTGTATTAACTCTGCTCTACAAAATGGTTTCATAATTTAGTAATATTTTGTTTTGTCTATTTGCAGGATTATTTTATCTGGCATTTAAGCACATTGTTGATCGATACAACATTTTCTTTGCTTATAATCCATCTCGAATCAACAAGCATATTCATGGCTCAGCTGTTACCTTTGTACTCTGGGCTGTTATTTTGCTACAATTCAATGTAGTATTTTTTACAGGCCTCAGAGCTGGTAAGTTATTTTTGCAAATATTGATTTAAATACATTATAATCTACACAAATTTATTAGGCAACTATAAAAGCTAGAGTATTTTAAACCAAACATTTACAGCAAATAAAATATTTTTGGATTGGAGAGGCTTTTTGTTTTTCCTTGCCCAAATTTCTGTTACTAACATGTAAAATTTCCCACGACATAATTTATAACTTTGTGTCTTTTGAAATTTGTTTTCAGAAGGATTTGATCCTGTCTTCATCTTCTCCAGTGTGGCCTTGTTTATCACCTTGATTATTTTTGTTGGCCGCATTAGCTTTGGTTGGTTTAAACACCTTCGAACTCCCAGATATAAGGTATGTCAATAACATCAAAATATTAATTAATGTTTCTTTATCGTTGGCTGATTATCATTTTAAAATTAATTTTTTAAACATATACTCATAGTACAGTCGAAACCGGTTAAGTCGATGGCGTTGGGGTATGAAAAATGGCATCGAGATAACCGATGATCGAGTTAAAACGAAAACCAATATGGCGGCATAATATTAACATGCGCTTGAAATTTCTTTATATACAAGTTGTGCGTTAATTAGTGATGGGACGATTAATCAGAATCGTATCGGAATATAAGAAATATCAATATAATGTTAAATTATGTGATATATTATATTATGCGAAATGGAACGTCCTTGCGAGTATGATTTATGTAAATGAATTAGTGACTCGGCTCTGACTGAGACTGAGGCTCTAGTTTTAGTTCATTTGCTCGTTCGTCCTTGAACTTTATTATTTCATGCTATTTACTACTAATACTAATGATGTAATTATAATTAAAGTCATAATCTTAGTGTAAGTTTATTACTAATAAATACCAAGGCATTTATTTGTATAAGGACCAAGGAAAACAATCAATATTCAAATAAATATATTTTAAATATATTTGTAGGTACTTTACTTCATAGTCGTTCGCGCATCGTTCTGCGCATGTGGAAAAAAGTCGCAAATATTGTTTCAATTTGTTAATAATTGACTACCATTACGCTAGGACTAGTGTTTACCGTAGTTACAACTATCGAACGACCGCTTACACTCATCTTTAAAAATGTTTAGGCTTATTTATTTAAGTTTTAAGTCTTCGGAATTTAAATAATTTATTCAGCTGCAACTTCAATAAGCCCGTAATAGCTTTTTACCCCGGAGTTCGTTTTTGTTGTGTTAGCGACGGTGACTTCAAATCGCTTTCTCCCTATTCCGGTATCTAAATAATATACACGTCATCACTTTTAGTCTACTTCGTCTACGGCTAATGAATGCTTTTTTTTTAAATTTTAATTTGCTTAGTTGTCGAGGCACTGTACGGTCAAAGGTCACGGCTATTACTACAGCGCTCTAAGTGAATTCAAAGGGACAGGGAGGGGGGGGACAAGTTACGGAGTTTTCTAGTTAGGGATAATGAGGGTGGGGGGGGGAGGCTAGACAGGTCTTTGATGTTTATATAAAAGGAAGCCTCTTGCTTTGACATACCAATACAAGACCGCGAGAATAGACACCTTCCCTCCCCTCCCCCACTGTTATACATCTACAGTGGGTTGGGGGGAAGGAACATTTTTCTTTTTAAATTGAGTCAGAGCGTGCCTTGGTAAATGGCCAGTGTAGCTCAACCCCACCTAAACCCCACCCTATTGGGGGGGGGGATCGTCGTGTGCGCGGCGAATTCAATAATTCTGGCAAGTTGACGAGTGAAACATAATATGGTATTTAAATAAATTCCATCTTATTATGACTGTTTACTCCGTTTTATCAGGACTTAGTCGGTATATTAGCTTATTACCCGGAGTTAATTTTATGTTGTGTTACGGCAGAATACCAGAGCCAACACGCGAGCGAACGTGACATCAAAATCAAAGCGTTTTCTTAATAATAATAATATTCTGGTCTATAAATATAGACTGTTTGTGGAGTTCGCTAGTGACTGATTTTTTTTTAAAAAATGTATTCGCTTAGTTACCGAAGCATAGTACCAGAAGTAACAGCGCTGAGCAAGCGGGCTGTGACGTCACCAGCAGACCCTGGTGAGGCAGAAAATTGGTCCCTTCCCTTGGTTATAAAAAAATCATAGCTAACATTTTCAAAAGCTGGCGATTGGTCATGGGGATCGAGATAACCAAGTTAAGTGGCAAATTTGGCCCTCTTTTGTGCTCGAGGTACTAGGGTTTCGGCGACTTAAAAAATCGAATTACCGATGAAAAAATGCTAAGACAAAGAGATAATTTGGTGGTTCCACTTCAAAAATGTCGACTTAATAGGGTTGGCGAGTTAACCGAGGTCGAGATAAGTGGGTTCGACTGCATTATAGTTTTGAAAATTATGCGATTAGCTAAAATCTAGTTTTACACACAAAAAAATTCATTCACTTTTTAAACAGCATTTAATGTTTTAGTTTTCTTTATGTTAAAATTTTACATTGCTGTTAACAATTGTTAAAAATAATTTTATCATGATTTTAGAGTTTTGATGAGAATGAACCAGATACAACTGCAAGTGATGACTCCCCTGAAATGCATTTCTCTAAGGTACAATTTCTGCATAACTTAGCAAGATTTTTTTTTGTAATTGCTAAAGCCTGCAAATTTCTTAGGATCATTGTAACTTAAACAAATTGCATCATTTTTTTCAAAAATGTGTGTTGTTTTTTCAGTTAATAAAGTTTTTAACAAATAATTAATTACTTCTAAAGTCCTGTTAAGATATTTTTGAAATTGCATTAGATCAGGGGTCTCCAAACTTTTCAGCCGGAGGGCCGGATTAACTGTAAAACAGCGGTTGGGGGGGGGCCAAATAAGAAAAAATCAAAACATACATGTTGTTTTTAAGTATATATTTAATAATATTATTAATTTATAATATTAATATTATTCAATGTTATATTAAATATTATTTAATAATACATTGATGCACTGCACATGAATACATGTATTAGTGGGAATGGTGAAATTGTTTCCTGGATGCCAAAATATTAGATATTTCTGGCTTTAGATTTGATGTCCCTAACATCAACAGTGACCTGAGATTATCATCAGACAAGTTAGTTCTCAAATTGTTCTTCCCGTATTTCATCCTCGAAAATGTCTGTTCGCACAAGTATGTTGTTCCAAAGATTGAAAGGTACTTGATGCAAAAGCTTTGACATTAGGAAAGTCTTCCTTGGGCAAAAACTGGTAAAAACTCAAAAGCCTTCTTTGAACTTGTCCCTAAGGAAGTCATTTGCTTGCAAATCAATCACCTCAAGCTGCAGTTCATCTGAGCAACTGGCCACATCTGCTTCAAATGGATTTTGAAATAGCCTAACTTCTTCTGCCTTTGAATCCAAGTCAGAAAACCGCTCCTGAAACTGCAGCTGGAGGTCTTTGATGATCTCGCATGCAAATGATGTGGGGAACTCAGCTGTTGCTTCAGCCATGAAGACCTTGCACTGCTGAAAGTGTGTCAAGTTGTTGGCCTGTACTTGTTCCAAAAACAAGACAAGTTTAGCTCTGAAGGCCTTTAGGTGATTGTATAGATCAGAAACTAGATTTGTCTCTCCTTGAAGTTTTAGGTTCAGAAATTTTAAATGACCAGTAATGTCTGCAGAAAAGGCCAATTTCCATACCCACTCTTCATCAGTCAGTAATGGCTGTGGTTTTCCTTTACTATCTAGGAAGTCATGTATTTCCTTTCTTAATTCAAATACTCTACTCAGAACTTTCTCACAACTTAGCCATCTTACTGCTGTATAATATGGTAAATCTTGCGATTCTGTGTCTGTATCTTTCAACATGTCTCTGAACTGTCTATGGTTGAGCCCATGTGACCTTATTAAATTCACCATCTTCACCACAGGATTCAGTACACTGCTAATGTCCACATATTTAGCACACAAAGCTTGCTGGTGAATAATACAGTGCAGGAACATTGGTTGTGGAATGTGTTTCTCATTACATATCTGCTTCACTTGTCCAACCAAGCCTTTCTTTATGCCACTCATGTTCTTTCCCCCATCAACAGTCAAGCAAGTCAAGTTAGTCCAGTCCAAGTTATAATCAACAAATGTTTTTCCCAATTCATTGAATATATCCTCTCCGGTAGCTGTGCCATACATGCTATGTAGAGAAGCCAGCTCTTGCGTTATGTTCATGTCTTCATCCACACCTCTAATGAACACAAGCAGTTGAGAGGTGGAACAGCTGTCCAGCGATTCATCCATTGCAATTGAAAAATGGCGAAACCGGCTTGCATTTTTCGCTAATTGAGTGTTTGCTTTCGCTAGTGTTATTCGCAAATTTTTATTGTAAAATACAGATAAAAATATTATATTTTTAAAAATTATTACAAGGTCTCCAGGGGCCGGATCAGAGGGCCTCGCGGGCCGCATCCGGCCCGCGGGCCGTAGTTTGGAGACCCCTGCATTAGATGAAACTAAATTTTCTGTCACAAAACTTAAACAAAGTTTTGAAAAGATCATTTAAAATTAATAAGGTTAAGCCTCTTCCATCTTTAATTCCAATTTCTGTACTAAGACTTAAAATGAAATAACATGAATTTTTTTTTAATGATTGCATTATCATAGCAATTGTAACAAGATTGGAGCAACACTTTTTATTTGCAAAAAGTTTTGGTAAATCTTTGATAGGTTCCATTAAATCAGCTGATTTCAAAGATCTTGTTTCTTGGTTTTTATAAACATTTAATGAATTTAGAATACTTAAAATTCCTCAATTAAGGATGGGTTGGACCAAATTTAAAGATATTTTACTTAATATAGATATAACTGACTAAGGCAAAGGAAAAAATACACCTTTAGAAGAGTGGAAACTCAAAGCTTCAATAATGAGTCAAATTAACATTGCTCGTTTTGGTTCATGTTCATTGGTGGGTGAGATTTGGTTAGGAAACAACTAAAGCTTGGATGTAGCAACTACTGCAGTGCAGCAGATTTGATAATTTTAGACTACTTACTTTATTTTTCGTCTAAATAAATAAAATGTCTTATGTTATAAAAATTCACCCCAAAAAAGTTGTTCTTTAGCTATCAGAGTATATGAGATTTCTATAACTATAAATAGCATGTGTGAGGAATAAGTTAATGAAAATACAGAAACAAATTTTATTGGATTTTGTGTTATGACCTTTTCAGTAATACATGTATATCGATACAATGTACTATCAGGAGAAGACTTTAAATTTGCAATCACAAAACAAAAATAAATGCTCATAAAAAATTAAGTTCATTTTAGCACAGTGAAGTCTGTTAATAAAGAACCTCACAACAGTGAGGTATTTTTCCCATCTAGACTAAATTGTTCCAAAATGGTAACAGGGAAGGAATCAAAGGCTCCAAATGCATGCAAGCCATAGTTGGGGCACTGGACTTAGGTGGGGCACTGGACTTAGGTGGGGCACTGGACTTAGGTGGGGTCAGCAGGCACCTCAATGAAGTCTTTCTGTTAAATTTAAAACACAGGATTTAATTTTAGTGCTTACCTGAATTTAAACTGTGACAGAGAAAGAAATGCTTTGACTTTAATTTTTTTAAAATATTTTAATTAACGTATAGTAAGTACGTTAAAAGATATATATTTTAACTAATATGAAAATATTGAAATTAACTAACTTGTTTAGAGTTTTTCATTAGAAAATATTTTGCCCCAAGTGGGTTATGGCATAAAGTTAAATAATGAACAGGTTTTTGCAGATAAAGAAACAGTTTGTCAATCCTACCACATTTTAATTTTTAAATTAGAATTTTTTTATGTTTGAAAATGACCTAGCGTCTAACATCTGCCTTTTGGTTTCTCCGATACTACTGATAAAATAGGGGGGCAACAACTGAAAAACTACCAAAAAGGAGGTCCAGGCAATACTGCTCCACCACAATCGTGTGTGGGACATATAAAAGGCACTCTAGGCGTGGTCTCTCCAGCCTCACCAAGAGCTGCAAACTAAGGCGATAAATCCATCTTCTATGGGATATGGAAGGTTGCCATACTTAGATACATACTGATAAACTATGATAATTTGACATCTTCTTGAAGTGAAGGCCAACAGAACCTTCAACTTTACTTCAAGGAGGTGTCAATTTATCATAGTTTATCAGTACAATGTAGTATCAGAGAAACCAAAAGGCAGACACCCTGGGTCATTTTCAAATTTTGAAAGCATACATGTTGGTTGTTTTGGGAATGTCCCCAAAATTTCTTTGGCTGTGTATTATAATGGCCAGAGACCTATTAACCATTTTCAAAATTGTTAATTAATAGTAATGTTTTTTAATTAAATTTATTAACGTTTTTTCTTTTTTAATTTTCATTAGCCAGTCTTGCCATTTCAACTTACTGGATTTTTTAAAAAAGAAAAGAATTAAAGCAAAAACAATTTTCAGAGAGGCTAACCAATACAAATTTTTTTTCTAAGATTGTTATTTTAGTGTACCATTCATCAAAATGCTATATATATATATATATATATATATATATATATATATATATATATATATCACATAAATAACTTTAAATAACTACCAACTGTGTTGATGGCAATTTTTTTTTAAATTACTTTTCTACACACCCTCCCAATATTACTATTTTAATTTTAAAGGGTCAGATTTAGACAAAATGCACATGGCTATAGAAATAGAATTAAATTGTAATTACAAAATAACTAAGCACATCTTATTTTTCAGCCATTTGTAGCAGGTGTGCTAACTCAAGATCTGTCAATAGAGCAAGACTTGAATGGTGTTTCCCAGCATGAGGGCTATGGATCCACACAGAGTACCAGTGATCACTTGGAGCACTCAGTCAGACTTGCACCCAATCAATCTCTCATTTCATGATGAAGACACTTGACACCACCAGGATTATCCATCTATTTTAAGCTCTCCATATGTTTGGTGACAGTATCAGTGAAATGCTTCTGTTCTCTACTTTATGTTCTCTCGAAAAAACTAAATAAATATGGAAATATAAAGTAATTTCTGTCAGATATTTGCATTATCCTGCATAAAATTTAATGGAGCTTTTCTATGCAGCTTGCTGTAAAAATAAATTATCTTGTACAAAAAATTTCAATGGACTATTTCAAATTTATAAACATTGAGAGTTTATAAAATTTCTTACTTAAATTTAAATTCTTTAATCAAATGCTACTGTGCAGTTCACTGTGATAAAAATTAACAAGAAAATGTCATTTTTTACAGGTTTTCTGAGAATTAGAGTTGTAAATTTATTGATGCCACAGCTCTTTGTGGTGAATTTATGTTTTAAATTTTAAAAAAACATTATATCCCATGTAGTTTTTCATGAGCAAGCACAACTATTCTACTATAGCACTGATGATGAAGAAGTATTTTTGTGTCTATTTTCAAAATTACCTTATGCTTGAGTTGCAGCCTGTTCGTAATATCCATACAAATAAGAGAGGATTATTTCTACATTAATTTGAGTTAGCTTATTTGACATGACCTACACTTCTATATTTATGCTGGAAAACATTGTTTAGTGACATGGTGGTTGAGTGTCAGCGGGCTCAACAGGCGTACCGATGGTCACGGGTTCGAATCCATGTGAAGGCAAGGATTTGTTCACAGGGCCTAGGGCGTCGCCGAGTCACCCAGCTCTGAATGGGTACCTAACACTAGTTAGGCGGCTGGGTAATGCGTGGAACCCTCATAGCCGTGGCCTGTGAACGCTGCATCACTTGCCAACAGATCATCCGTCATGGTCTGTGGACGCAATTATCTTCTGCATAGAAGGAGCGTCTGTATAGATAAGATAAGATAGTGAAAGAAAAGCTTGTCTAAAAACAGAACATAATATTAAGTAATGAAATATTACATTTTCTGATCTGAGAAATGACAAACCTTACTCTCAACAAATCCATGTATAAGAAACAGTAGGGCTAATCTTTGCTATAGTCAGTTTCACATCAACATGTGAAAGTAAATAATTCAAGGTTAAAAAAATATGAATTGCGAACAAAATTTAAATATGGTAACTGTTGTAACTTGTATCCTTCACAATACTTATTTATTCTCCCAGGTTCTTCCGATTATTATAAAAGTTCCCTGTTTATAAAGAAAAATCTATGTCAATCCTCAAGTACACATGGTTTACAATATAACCCTGTTAAACTGCTTGTAAAATTGTCTTTAGACATTTATAATATATAATATATACAGTATTTAATTTTTAAGTACCCTGCAGGTTTTATTATAGTTACAGGAATTAAAGTATCAAATGAACTTACCTGTGATATCCATGGAAATCCATGGAAGTCGCTACTTTCTATAAAATAAGTCTCACAAATCATTATACAGTTACAGGGGACTTGTAAAATTACTTAGAGTTGAACTTAATCAAACATCCCAAATTTTTGGGTTCTCTTGGTGCAAAAAAACTAATTTGTTGAGCGTTTTGTATTATAGTAGACTTAAAGAGAGACAGGTTGTCATCCCTTTTTGTAACTCTTTCTACGAATGTTTGCTGAACTCATAACTATAATTATATTAGTTATATGCAATCATTATTAACTGAAAATTGCAAAGGCCAGAGTTGGCATTAGGGTTTTTTGTTCCTTTTTATTATTTTTTTCCTGATTGAATAACCACTAGTTGCTGCAATGCCTTTTGGACCACTAACTTATATTTTAAATTTTTTGCAACACTGACATGATTTATTTTTTTAAAGACAAATCTCTATTAAAGAAATGATCTTTTTTTATGTTACATGAATTGTACTTATTTAATATAACATTTTTAATTTTAAAATGTCTATTTGATTCTAACCTTTACATGTCCTTTAGATTTAACAATATTTAAGTTAAATTTATTATGGATTATTATTGAAGCTCATAATCTTATAAATGACACATTTTAGTGTGATAAATCTTCCTGTTTGTTTAAAAGAAGTTTGTGGATTTTTTTTATTTCAATGACATTATTGCAAGATCTCATCTTAGATCAGCACAAATTTTTCATTGCTGGGATGGTTGAAAACATCCTTTCATAGAAATAAATACCTTCTTTAAAAAAATTTTTTTTTAGTAATCGGTCTTCACTTTTATGGAGATCCCAGAAATAAGATCATGATCAAGACGACTGGAACTTAGATTTCAAGACGGGCATCAGATGATATAACATAAGTCTTTCTTTTTCAAATTGCTGTCCTCATTGTTTATTACAAATGTTTTATCTACACACTGCCATCTCCATGACATTTTTTTCTTTTGGTAGTCTGAAAATATTCTGTGAGTGAATGATGTTAGTTACCAACTGCTGGTTGGCATCCATCCCTCTCAAATATTCATAAACTGTTTTTAAAATTGGCTGACTGGCCACAGTAATATTTTCTTTTGAAAAGTATCAGCTTTACCCTGTAGTTTGAACATGAATTAAATGTGCCATTGCAATCTGCATGCTTAATTAAAAACTTAATTCCTAGAGAATAAACGGATGTCTTGTAAAATAGCTCATTGCCAGAAATTTGTTTTTGAAGATTTGGCTTGTGTAAAAATAATTTAACTTCTTCATACAGAGAGAACATTGGAAAAGAAGATACTATTAAGCCCCTAGACAGCTCTCTCTCTAACTTCTAGTCAACAATCAACTATTCAAGTGATCAATAATGTCTTTCATGTAGTCATTTTGTTCAATTCCAAATCTGGTCTTGAGATCTTGAATTAAGTAAGCTCACGGCAACCACTTTGATGATGCCAACATAAAAGACATTGAAGATATGTTACCAATTCAATAGGTTCCAGCCACACAAAGGTGATCTGCAATTAGAGTGGACTCACTGGAAAAAGCCAGTACAGCCCAGTTATAACCAAAGATACCAGTGACTTAACTCTCCATTGTTAAAAACTTGCTGTCTGTTCACTTTAGAATAAAGACAATGGGGAGATAGTGAGTGCCCTTGACCTTCCATTAAAGTACAACCCAGCAACATATAACTGGGTCAAGGACATCAGAGTCTGGTGTAAAAAATGTGGAACACTTTCCTACTAACCTCTACTTATTCAAGTGAGGCAAGAACAGAGATCAGACCTGTTTACATGATGGCTCCAGTGTCGGCAGCACACATGCTGACATTGTGTTACCTAAGCATGACTTCAAGGAGCCCAGGGCTGTGGAAGTGTCTCATCTGTTATATTGCAAAAATATATTTCTAAAGATTGACCAGACTTTCACAGTTCAAGCCAGGACTTTTTAATAGTGCAAGCTTAAACCCTTTCCAGATTATGAATATGCATTTGTTCTTCCTGTTCCTCTCATTCACACACAAAACCCAACAAAAAAAAGGAGGAACCTTTGTAAATAATTCGTGTGTAATTAAAGAACATGAATGATTTTAAATATCATTCATTAAGTTGACCTTGAAAGATTAAAAATCTTTTTAATTGAAATTGAGTTAAATAAAGATTACCTCTAAACTTTAAAAAATACATGTATATTTAGGAAAAGAATATTAGTATTTATTATAAATGTATGTTTTAAAGAATTATTAGTAGAGCAAAATTAAATGCAAATATTTTCCAGATTGGTCTGCCAACTATCAAAAACGTGTTTCGGGATCACAGAATTAGAATTTTTTACTTTCCTTTTCAATCCTGTATTGCATTTTTTAAAAATGTTTTGGAGTTAACAATTGATTCATTTTTTTAAACAAATTTAAACTGCTGATCTAAAATATACATAGTTGTTACTTTGTAGCTTTCTGCTGACAACAAATACATAGTTATAGTGTCTGTAAATTTATAGATGGCTAGCGTTAAAGAACATTACCGGCAGATATGTATTGAAGTTCAAAGTATGAGGTTATAATTGTAAAAAATATGTAAAAGATTATAAGATTTTAAAACTCCTCCAAGTAGGATGAGCATCACCCTAAAAATTAAAAATCTGCATTTTGTTTCACTCATTTTTGCTTATACATTGTGTAATTAAATGAGTGATGAGCTCACACAGTAATGCTGTAAATAAAACCCTTAACTTATTGTAATGGCATAATATTAAAAAAATTTCTGAAGATTAAAAAGTTCATTTTGTTTACTTCAGTTATCGCCACCTAATTTTAGTCATTGCCTCTTTAGCAGTATTGATATTTGTTAGTTTCAGTAGGCCATAGCATATCAACAAAGAAAAATTCAATTTAGAATTACACGAGTGTAAATAAATACTAAAATGATTCAAGTCAAATAAAAACTATTTTTGTGTTCTCTGTTTTCCTTTTTTTTCCTTTAAAAATTAGAGCATTATATTTTATTTTGATAAAATATATATAAATCAACCTTGTTTTTTTTTAGCAGTGCTGATCTTTGCTATCTGTGTTGAACATTTATAACACAAACACCAGTACAGTCTCATCACTGATACTGCTTTAGTCAACTTGACAATTATGCTACTTTGATTCTTTTTTCAAATTATACCATTTTGTGTCCCAATTTTAATTTAGTGACTTATGTATTTGGTTATTTAATTTCTCAGTTACTATAAATAATGAAATTTAATGAATAAATATTTTATAAAATAGGAGTGACCAAATTTTTATAGTAGTCAGAAATCAGCACTAACACTTAGTTGATATTTAAATGCATTTTATATCATGCTGAAAGTAAGATTATTTTGAAACAGATTTATATACATATAATATGTTTGTGAAAACCTGTGTCTAGTGTTAAATGTAAAACTTAATGTTTGTTATTTTAAAAATATTTTAATCTAAACAATTATTTGAATTGAACATTTGAATCACAAAAATTAATCAATATGGTTAGAACAGTATAGCTTTTGTGCGCTAGCGTATTATTATTTTATGGGGTGGTAAATTGAACTGATCACACACTTATCAGTCTTATTAATTAAGCAAACAGATTTTTAGCCCTTTAATAATGGCTCATGACATCATAATTTTAAAGTTTGTTAATATTGAAGTCCTGTCATTACAACTGAAGATATGTAAATATTTAAACAGATTAACCATTATATAATCCATAGGTTATTTTTTCTAAATAATGTAATTTAAAATCTTGTGAAAAATTATTTATAGAAATTGATTGCATAAGTATAAGAATAGCAGCACACACAAAAAGAGAACTCTATTTTCATTTAATTAAGCAAGAATAAAGCTGAAAGGAAAGAGGTTAAAATTTCATAGTATGATCATTTAGTATGTGTTTGGCAAATGCTACTTTTAAAAGAGAGCCACAGCATCTTCAGAAATTAGATTCTGGTAAATTTTATAGTGAAATATGATCCTCAAATTCATATTGACTTCATTTAAGTAAGATAAATCTATTTCTATTACTAGTCTAGAAAGTAGATTTTACAATACCTTGAGGTTTCAACTTTATATTTAACAACATTAAATTCAATTTGAGCTTTTGATAACACTTCCGGGGGGGGGGACTACACCTCAAATTACATAACTTGTGCATAGATTTTTTTAATTAAAATTTCTAAACTATAAAACTGTTTAAAAATGGAGGTTTATCAAAATTAAGATAATTGTTTAAAAATTTGGTGAATTTTATGATTTCTTTTATGATGAGATAATTAATATTATAAATTACAACAGGAAAGAAATTAATAAACATTGTGTCAAAAATTGATGAAAAAGCTATTGCGCACAGTAATGAATGTGTTACCTCTAGCATGACATCTTTATCAGTTAAACTAGATATAATTCAAATTACTGGCTATGATTGTGCTATAATGTGTGCTAACCATATAGTTTTTCCACAATAAAATACTTATCATACAAATGTTGTTACTGGTGCTCTTCATTTGCAAATTCTTTTGAAAAATGTGTGACTTGATTTCTATCTTTCAAGGTTTAAAATTTAAAGCTAGAGTCAAAATTCTCTTAATTTTATTGAAATCTTAAGGTAGCCTTAAGATGTAAATATGATTTTGTGATTTAGTAATAGTATTACTTGATGATTTAGTAATAGTGTTAATTGATAATTTAGTAAAAGTATTAATTGATGATTTGGTAATAGTATTAATTGATGATTTAGATGTTTGCAAGTTGAACTCTGTGACAAATTCTTGTGAAGATATTGATGCTATTGATGCGAATAGCTGTTTTATTAATGTATGGGGGCATATATAACCAGGACAAATGTCCAAAATCTATTACTAGGTGACATCATGATCTTCACTTAATAACAAATTGATGGCTTTACATGTTTTTATCTATGTTGTCATCTGCTTCACTGTTGTTTGGTAATTTGTGTTAATAAACATTTTGAAATTCTAATTGTGGCTTCATGACTAATTCATTTCTGTTATCTATTTTGCATAGTTATCTTAATTAGTCACATGCAATGTTCCCTTTAACCTGTGCGGCCATGCAGATATCTGACAGACGCTGTACAGCAGTTTAGAATTACCACTCAGCAAATTCTTAAAAGGATATCTTTGTTGAGGGGTGTACAATTTTGCACTAAAAAATTTATGCTGGGTAACTTTGCACACAAGTATTTAATTTTGCTCAAGGACATAAGCGTCAGAAGGAATATTGGTCACAAGTACAAATAAAATCGATAATAAAGACACAACACAGAATTAGATTATTTAAATGCATCTCTTTTATTTATCATTAATTTTAACTTTATTGACAGGAAATCTTATGGATGAATCATAATCTGAAAAAATTATAAGATAGTGATTTTAATTAGGGTTAAGCCAAGTTAAGTATATATTATTCTGAGACAAAATTTATCTAAACTGCTTGGTATGACAGTATGAAATCACTAACAATTTGACAACAAACAGTACTAACTATTTGGCTTGTTTAAATTAAAATTTCATTTCATTATTTGACATGATTGGTATTGGGCTCTTGACAGTGGCTCAATTTGAGCATTTGGTCGGATTTATTAATATGAAATATCTGACTCAACTTGCATGCTGATGCGTCTTTGAGCACGGGTGGAGAAGCCACATCATCCGTGCCACTTTGAGCACACAAAACAAACTGCATGACGTGTCAATAACATGACACCATTTGAGCCATTATGGAAAAGCTATGTCACAGGTAGGCCTACTTGGCATGCAGCAATAATTATAATTTTGAAACTGAAAACAAACTAATAAAGTTTCACCAATTCTGTCTTGGGAGGTCATTCATACACAACCTCAGAAGAGATAGTGAAACAAAACTATTCATTATACTTCCAGGCATTTTTTCACTGTACATTGCTGTGTGCACCTGAGAGCATCAACATCAAGGATTGTGTTAAGCCACCTGCAAACAAATGCAGGGTTCCAGGTTCTTAGTTCAAATACTTACGTGACATCTTTGTGTCCCTTTTTCTCAAATTTCTTTAACTTGTAAGTACGCTTTCTCCTGTAAAATATAAATATAAAGGTGAAAAGTGCGCATGTATATAAGCATGACTTGAGTATTCCACCTACCCTTCTCAATGGATTGATGGATCCTGACTAAACATAGCACATCCATCATTATCCAGAATGAAACCATGGTGATTTGAATTATACAAATTAGGCTTTGAATTAGGCCCTGATGGCCTTAAATGCATTTTTTTTTAATGAAGTGGAGAAATTTAATTTTAATCATTCATTAGCTATTACATGGATGGACGGATCAAGTTTAAGACTTGATTATCTATCATCAAATACTAATTAGAGTTTAACTCAAAATAATTAGTACTGCGATGGAGTCCCCATTTTATTTCCCTAATATTTTGTGTGTGCTTGCCCAGCTACACTTCTACCACATGGAGAGATGGAGCTTGACAAAACTTGGAACTAATATTCTTGCCTATCCAGAAAAAAACAAAACAATGTGGACTTTTGAAACATTAAAAAATATTTTGTTGATCTAATGCGTGCTCTCTATAAATGAAGTTGAAGGCTCACAAAAAAAGACTATGCTCTTTTGACAAAAGATCATTAAAAAAAACCCTTTAGAATCTCAAAGGGGAACAGGATACTACTTGGAAACGAATTCAAATTCTTTCCTGAAAGGGAATCCAACCAGGAATCCTTATCCAGTGAGATCCCGTCATGGAACAGGATCTCAAAAAGAAAACTAGATGTCTATAAAAGTTAATGAAAGTGTCCTTAATTAAGGAATGCATTTTACTTCTTGACATGTGTTCCTTACTTTTGTTTGATTTTTAAACTCCATACTAGGAAAAGCTGATGCATTTCTTGTAATTTGCATTTTTTGGTTATAAATTAAATTAGTGATTAATTGATTCTACGATGAGTTTAATCACATAATCATTATAATATAGTTATATCTTGAAAGTCTATAAATTACATACTTTTGTCTTATCCTTGGTTCAATAATATTCCTTCTCTGCATACTTTTGTAAACATCTCGAAGCGGATGACCTTCAGGCTATAAGTGACAGGAAAGCAAATATGTTATTTGTCAATATTTGATTGTCAAATTATGAAATTTCAGTACATGTTATTCCATATTTCAATTTAAATAGCCAGTCTTTCTTATTTTAATTTTTGTGCAGGTGGGAATTTTTAAGACTATGGTGCAGGGCAATGAAATATGATTTCTGTTAAGAGAGCTCTACTAATATTTTTTGTAAAATATTTAATAAATTAACGGAATTCCTGTTTCCATTAAAACAAAATTAAGGAAAATTTCAGGTAATAAAAAAATTTAAAAAACACTTGCAAGAACAAATCACTTTTTTTTTCTTTATAGTGAAATGTTTTTTTTTAAACTTCTTTTTTGAACAAATAGCCTGAAATGTGTCAATTACTCTAGAGTTTCTTATATTTATTTAAGTTAAACACAAATCTAATGACTTTAACTTAAAGTTAGTTGACCAAATATGAAGACTGAACAAACATGACACTAATGGGGTGGACAAGCATGTAAGCCACTTCAGATGTCACCAAAGGATTAGATTGACTATTACATGAATTTATGTACTGGTAGTGAAATCTAATAAATATTCATGTGCCTTGTAACTAGTGCAAGCAAACATCAAGTATTCAATTAATTCATTACATGCTTTCCCATGAGAAAGTCATGTTCAAATTAATTTTCTGCTAAATTTTTTTTTATAGTTTTATTTTTATTGTTATATAAGGTTGTATATTCACTTGAGACCCTTCCCTAGTCCAGTAAGCAAATTCTCCAAAATCAAACCATACCTTCCCCACAGCACCCGTGTACTAGAAGGATGGTTCCTTAGCTTGCAATCCAATGTTTTTCCCCAGCATTTGTTGATATATTTACTAGGTTCTTAAACATTCATAGCATAATTATTAACCCAATATTATTTATCATCACAATCAACATATGTAAGTTTTCAAATTTACCTTGACTTCTCTCAAAGAGGCAACTAGCTCAGATGAAAGCTTCAGGTCAAGATCAGGTTCCTCAAATGTTGAATGAGTTAAAGAAACCTAAAACTATTGGTTTAAACACACATGCACACTTTTTAAATCTTTTATATTAACTTGTGGCGTCTGTTTGCTTGCCGAAAAAACTTCGGATTGATTTTTAACCAACTTCCTCATATACTAGCGAGCTGAAATTTTGCAGGCAGAATCGTGCCGATGATAAAAAATGATGTATCAAAATTTCAGATCGATCGCATGTACTATAATTAAATTAATGAATTTTTAGAATATCTTTATTTATCTCTATGTAACACGTTAATTTTTGTGCTAGAGTGTCGTGGTGCGTATTATATTGAACAACCTTTCCTGTCGCGCAATAAGGTGCGTATTATATTGACAATACTTTTTTAAAATATATTCCCGATCGGTGCGCATTATATTAAACATGTTTTACGAGACATAACTAAAATTTTGGATTTTTGGATAGTCGTGCGCTGCGTATTATATGAACATTCTTTTAGTTATGCTCGTATCTAAAGGATTTATAGTCAAAAACTTGTTTTTACAGGGTTTTTTTAATATGATGCTTGAATGATAAATATTATGTATAAAATAAATTTCTATTCAATTTGTTATTCTCTTAACAGGTTTAAAACTTAACAACTGAGAGTGAAAGGATATTTGACCAGGCCGAGACGCTTTGTCTTGAACTTTTCTGCCTCCTTTTTCTTTAGCTTGAGAGCTGTCCTTTCTGTCTTCTGTCTCTCTGCTTTATTTATTTCTGACTTAAGAGATGGTATTCTGGAATCCAATTTTTTTTAAAATACAGAATTAAGTACCTGATAGTTGACATCTTCTTAGGTGGTAATATTAGATGTTATTTAAATAAACAATTTTAAACTGCTCTTTTTTAAGCGTTTACAGTCCTAAATACCTAGGAGACCAAGCAAGGGAATCCAAATCTATTTTAAACTAAGGTTCTTTAATTAACGGAAAATGAACTAGGAAAATAAAACTAACCGAATACTAATTAGAAGAACATATTTTCTGATTGAAAGATGAAATCCTAATAATGGGTGGATTAAAAAAAATCCACTAAATGAGTAGAACGAGAGAATCCAATCTTTAACTCTGTATTGGAACCCTGTAGAACATGCAACCTTGAAGAGGTGAATACCAATATTGCTAGACTTGTATCCCAAAACAGCTTCTCTACTCTTGTTGCCTGTGTTACTACAGAAGTGTTGCTCTTTTTTTTTCAGCTGAACATTTTCATCAGTTGTCATGAGGACAACTCTTCTGTTGTCACAACTCAAATCAGCTTCTGATGAGCTCAAGTGTTTTTTAAAAAAATAATCGGCAGTAAGTCAAGGTAGAATTGGAGATAATTAGTGGCTGGATCTTCTCTAAATTTATGAAAGATTGAAAGGCTTCATGGTCTCCTTTACAATATTGAAGGCACTTATATAAGTCCTCTGGAAGGTCATAGCTAAGTCCACGCTACCACCATTTCTTGGATTTCCCACATGCAGGACGGAAGGATCTGTACTGATCTGCCAATCCCGTGAAACCCATATATATTTTGTAAGGGAGTATAGGCTGAGGAATCACATCTTTAAGTCCTTCCTTCAATCTCAGACATGATCTCTGAATTTGTACACAAATTGGAATCATGTAGCTTGAACACTTACTTCTTGCAGCGGCATAGCAAGTGTGAGGGAGGGGGTGGATATTAAAAGGGCAGCTAATTTCTTGTCGTTAATTAGCTTCTTAACACATGAAAAGGGTTAAGAAAGTGGAATATTTTATCGAAATAAAATAAAAGCAAAGGAAGAAATTAATTTTAAAAATGAAGGAACTATCATAAAATATTTGTGCCTAGTGTCAAAACTTAAAGCTCCATGTGTAAGTTAATTCTTTGCATCCTATTGAACTGAAAAAATTACTCCTCTTGTAAAATAAAAATTTACTGTAACTGATCAAATTCCAAAATCAACAACATACAGGGACTAATATGTAAATGGCCAGAAATGTAAATGAAAAGTTACTATTACTTTTCAAGCAGTGAAATGAGAAAAGTGTCAAACAAACAAAAAAACTGGGTCACAGTGTGATTTCCTGGACTTGGGATGATATAGTCTTGTTTGTTCAGGCATGTTCATAAAAAAAACCTTATTATTTTACTGAGTGCCAATAAGAGTCTTCTTGACACTTATTGTTAAATAGATTATCTCTTTTTGGGCACATTGTATCAACTGCTTGTAAAGTCTATTTCATTGAGGATCCAGAATAAAGCCGCCACTTAGAAAGAACTGTTCTTATAAAATAAGTCTTTTTGACCTAAGTTGAATCAACCGTTTGAAAAGTCAATTGCATTAAAACTTAGAAAAGAAAACTTCTTCTCAGGAGAACTACAGACAAATTATATTTAGCCAAGCCAATATGTAAAGTTGACTCCTTATGAATTTCAGGGATACGGAAAAAAGCAGTCATCTGTTATCAAAATACCATATTTACTATTACTAATTCTTATGTCTGTGTTCATTAAAATAAGATATGTTAAAAAATATTATTTTAACACTATTTTTATTTTACTTCTTAGTGTCTAAAAGAAGAAAAGAATTAAATTTTTGGAAAAAAATTATTCTTTGTTTGAAATAATATAATATATATATAGCCAGCTCAAATCAGACTGACATAAGGGAAATGTAAATTTTGACTTTTCATTTGAAATCTAAACAAATAACTTATTCTAATTTCTTTGATGCTAGATCATTATTCAAATGTTCTCAAAAGATAATAGTTAATACATATATACCAACCTCAAAACCATGTTTTCCTTTTTTTTAATTTTTTCTTCAATAGCCCTCTTTTTTGCCTGAAAATAGAAGATTGTATATTTTAAAAACGTTTAGCAAAAAATATTTCTTATATTGTTAAAGAAGTGTAAAAATTATCAGACCAAGTTTCATTTCATTCAAGCATGCATTGATAAATAATTTTTTTTACAATTTACAAAACTAAAATTTAACCTTTTCTTCTTCCATTTTTTCAATTCTCCTTTGACGCTTTGTTTTTCTGTCTTCTCTTCTGACTGGTGGATTGATTGATACAGGATTTGCATCAATGGCCTCGTCTACATCATTTTCCTCATCTGTATCATCTACAAGTCCAGCTGACATCTCAACCATGTAAGTGTTCTTAAGACATAAAAATCACATTACTTTAAAAACTGTAACTTATCTATTTAAATAACCTTAATTTTACCACAATCAACATCTTTTGAAATGATTATCATCAATATAACTTCGTGGTGCAGGGTCTCTTTAATCAGAGCAGGTAAGAAATAAAATTTTTACATCTCTGTTAAGCAAATTATTTTTCCTAAACAAAATTGAGTTCAGGATATATGGCCAAGATATTAGATATCCAAATAAAACTATTTTTATCTTTAAAAAGATTTCCTAATTATTATCAATTTTTCACTTCAATAACTTTAATAAAAATAACATTACTATATGAGTTCACACCATTGGTGTTTAAGACAGCTCATTTTTGAGGACCCGTTATCTGTTAAAAAAAGACCAGTAAACCATCCGTTAGCGGGGTATTTTTCATTAGTTTTTAAAACCCATTTAGAATGTTATAAATTTAGTAACACTGGCCCCCGCCTTGCCTAATCCACTCTGCATTGACAGTTGGTGACATCTCTACCTCTCTTGTGCAATGCACATCAAATCAGCAATTTTTAAAAATTTTTAAATTCTTATTTGTGAGCGAAACTAGGGAAGAAACTGTAACAATAGGGAATTTTGTTTAAAAATCATATTATTTTTCAAAGGTCAGCGTCATATTTAAATTTAAATTGAATGGTTGTTTTAAGATTTGAAAGAATTGACACACGCTAATACTGATGAATTGATGTTACTGTAAACAGGTCCAGATAAAACAGGACCTGGTCAACAGTTATCTAACTTAAATAGATGGATAGTTAAAATTTAAATTATTTAATTCCGCACAATTCGAAAAATAGACTTATTTTTATTTATTAAGAGGTATTTAAGTTATAACTTAAGTATGTTTGTAAATCAGCATAGATTAGTATATAAAACAAATGTTAACAAAATATATAATAAACTTAATACAAAATACTGTTTAAATGAATACCAGATCAGCCTATAAAAACTACTCAAGTTATTGAAGAATAAAAATGAACATTCACCACAAAATCCTAAAATGAGACAATTACGTTAAAGCAGCATTTCAAAGAATTAATGTAATGAGATTGGATTCGACCCATTTTGGGTCAAGTGGAAACTAATACTAAATTAATATGCTACTGATAAATGACATCAGAGCAAAAGGAAACATCATTTACATCTATTTTTTTATTTTTTATTAATTTGCCTACAATAAATTACAATTTCAGACTAGCCAGAAAATTTCCAGGTTTTCCTCAACCAGGAATAAAGTTTTAGGAATTTACAACTTTTCCCATTTCCCTACTTCTCATGCAACCATGTAACAAAGAAAAGAACTAAATTTTATAATTATCTCTTGGCTGAGAATTAGACAAGTTTTTCAAACACTTAGGCCTTGGGCAAAAATCAGGATTAACATCTGATCACCTTAATGAAAACCCATTATAAGTGTTTTGAATAATATCACAGTAGGATTCAGAATTCAGTCCTTTATTGCTAATAAAGGATTAAGAAAGATTCTCAGGATTCAATGGCCAAACAAAATCAGCAACCTGACATTGTGACAGAGGACAAGGTAGAAGCCGATAGATCAAGAGAGTCTCCAGAAGCGGTGGCGATGGATAGGTCTCCAATGCATCCAGGAAAGCCCTGAACTGGAACCCTCAGGGAAAGCGGAAAAGAGGTTGTCCAAGAAACACTTGGCGCCAAGAGTTGGGGGCAGACATCAAGAGATTTAGCCATAACTGGAAGAAGCTGGCCCAGGATAGGGATAACTGGAGAGCTCTCCCTTGAAAAGATCACAAAAATAAAAAATTATCGACTGTTGCTCCTCGTGGACAAGAAGGCTCAACAACAGTAGGATAACAAAATTAAATCACCTCATTAGCAGCAGTTTCTTGTGGGGGTAACTTTAGGGCATTTAACACTTGTTTCTCTTTTTTAATCTTCTGCTCTTCCTTTAAGTGTCCTAGAAGCAACAAATCCTGAGAAATATGAATTTTTAAAATTATTTTAACCATATTAGTAAAAAGATTTAACTCAGTTTATATTTTTTAAAGCAAGTATGCTATGGTTTACTAATACTCAAAATATGAAACTTCAGCAGGATTTTTACCAAATATTTTTGCACGTATCTTCAAAGAAAGATAACTGAGAACTTGATGTCAAAGGCTGAATGAATATACAGGAATAATTCTTAAAACATAAATAAAACTACTGTCTTCACCTGATGATCATAATAAGAAGGATTTATGGATGTACCCGGATGAGGAATTTGAGTAGCTGACAAAGCACTTGTAGGTTGTCTCCTCTAACAATGAATAAAAGTTTTTGGGTTAAAAAAATTTAATAACTAAACTAAGATTTAATTATTTTTTACAAATAAATAAATCACAAATACTCATGTTAATTAAATATGCTTAAATTCAAAATTTCTTAAAATTTAAGACATATTTCAGAAGTCCATTTTGTTATAACTACAGTCGAAACCGCTTAAGTCGACGGCGTTGGGTTAGAAAAATGGCGTCGAGATAACCGATGATCGAGTTAAAACGAAAACCAATATGGCGGCAAAATATTAACATGTGCTTGAAATTTCTTTATGTACATGATTAATTAGTTAGCGTTAATTAGTGATAGGATGATTAATCGGAATCGTATCGGAACCCTAATATTTCTTCACTCTTTCCTAAGGTTGAAATGACCGTTCGTTTTTAAGGACCGTTTAAAATTTAAATATAACCATGGTTCCCTCTCAGGAAAACGGGAAAAAGTCGGGAATTCTTAAAAATAAATTCTCGGCCTTGAAAGTCGGGAAAAGTTATGACTAATCTGGAATTTATATATATATATACATACATATTTATGCCGAAGTAAAGGACTTTGATTACGTCTCTGTCATGTTTCGATTCCATTTAATGAAAAATAAGTTACCAGTTTATAATTGTCTGCGCACGCACTAAAAGGTCAAAGTTTACGCTTCGCCGTGTCACAGCCGCTCGCGTTTGCCGTCGTATCAGTGAATTTAAAATACAAATAAACAAATCAATATGGTTATTTTAAGTTTAATGCTTTTGACGTGCAGGATATCTGTTACTTAACTATCAGAACGTTATCGAATTTCCTCAGTCAATCAAACTTGTAATATAAATAAAACTATTGTGGCCTTGACCGTTGATCACAGCACGCTGTGGGCTGTGTGTACTGTGTTAGACCTCGGCCGGCAAATAAGTCTAAGCGGATTTTTTTTTAAATCATTCCTTTATCAGAAATGATTTCATTTCATCATCACGCGCGTGTTAGTGTCACAGTCACGTATCTTACTGGTAACAAAGCAACAACAACAAACTTTTAAAAGAATAATAATTTTTTATTTAATTATATAAAAACCACCGTCGATTCTCGATACAAACCTTTATTTTCATTTCTAAAGATATTCGTTTATCTTAAAAAATAAAATGATTAATGCATCAGAAAATGAATTAAGTTTATTAATAATATAACATGCACTGCGAAATAATGACGATTCATGACCTCTAACGCGATTGTCCAGTACCTCGGATGAATACATACTCCATGGATACACGTCCAATTATAATTCACACACGCAAAACATCCGGTAATTTTTATTGAAATTTCGTAGAATCACACAATAGCCGGAAGTCTCGAAGAAAAGTGAGATGTCAACACTGTTTTGAACTAAAAATGACAGAGTGCATTGCTAGGCCAACCGACGAGGATCGAGCTAACCAAGTTAAGTTGCAAATTTGGCCCTCTTTTGTGCTCGAGGTACTAGGTTTCGGCGACTTAGAAAAATCGAATTAGCCGATGAAAAAATGCTAAGACAAAGAGAGAATTTGGCGGTTCCAATAAAAAACGTCGAGTTAGTGGGGTGGTTGAGCTAACCGAGCTCGAGGTAAGTGGGTTCGACTGTAATAGAATATTTTATAAAAAATGAATTTATTAATAATTATCATGCAACCCATAATAAAGATAATAATAAACTGTTTATTACAAAATAAATGAAGAAGGATAAAGGAATTTGAAAGTGAAAAAAAAAGATATTTTTAAATACCTTTGACTTTTGACTATTTGAGTTCAAGGCATTATCTCCTGCAATTTTAAAAAAACAATAAGTAAGTTGCATTAGTAACAATTACTAAGAAAATTCACATAAGTTGTTACAAAACTAATCTTATTAAATGTATTAGTACCAAAGTATTGTCCAACCTACCAGACCACAAATCTTCAGTCACAATTGGAAGCTGAATTTTAAGTCTCTTTTCCTTCAACTTTTCTTCTTTACATTTCTGTCTCTGCTTCACTGCAACTAACCTAACTTGAGAATGAGACCGCTCTTTATTTCTGTTAATTATTCTTTCAGTCCTTTTTCCTCTTTGAAAAGAAATATCGTCTGGCCTGGTATAATTCAATAATTTAAAATGACTTTTAAAAGAAATTATGAGAGCAAAAATCATACACTTATTTATATTTAGTATTCAGTCAGTATATGCTTCCCAGGGAAGTCCTTGAGTTTTAATGACATATCAAATATGTATGTAAAGTAAAGAGAGGTTCATATATCATCATCAAACTCTTTATCTAAGGCTTGGGCTTATTAAAGTGAAAATTACATATGGATAAGCCTCATAAATAGGCATTAAATCATTTTTCTGTGTAACAATGTTTATATTAAGATCAGAGCTAAAGATCAAAGGAAGTAATGGTACAGATATCATGATAATTTCTTAAGTGTAATTTCATAAGACTGTAAAATATTTTAATTACCTAAACAGTTGATAAAAAAAAACATTTTTGTAAGAAAGTTTCATTGTTTTGAATTGATGCTAATTTACTTAGATAGATTTCCATACAGATCTTCTTTTTTTTTCGAGCTCTCGCAAGCTACTAGTATTCTACTCAATTTTATACACACATATGTCAATTTTTATTGTATTCTTTTCAAAAAAGGAGACTTTTTGGCAGCCTTGTAGCAGACTCACTATTCTTATGACACTGGGAGTTTTCTTAGAAATGTGAACACTGATAAAATACTGTTAAACTTATATTTTATTTTGAATTTCTTTTAAAAAAGAGACTTACTTTCTTACCAGTTTACTGTGTGGGTCTGGCTGAAGAAGTGATAGACATTTTAATGGTTTATTTCGAAGGCTTCTTTTGCTTTTGGGTTCTGAAACTAACAATTGTTTTAAGAAATAAAATTAGAACACAATCATTTTTTTTTATACAGTATGTATCATTCTTGTCTTCTTGATATATGTATCATGTTTTAAAAATTCAGAAAATAGCATATGAATTTTATTTAGTCTGTAAATAATACAGATTTAAATTTTTTATTTAAAAAAACACATTTATGAAAATAGAAATCTTGTTGTCTTTTTTTAAAAAACATAATATTGTAAGGATTCTTGCTGGTATTCTTAGTTTTGTGCTTGAGGGTCTCTCTCTTAATGGTTAGTTCACACGTGCTCCTCTTGTAACAATCAGTAAACAACACGCCACTCAGCAAGGTCAGTTTTTTTATTGAGTACAACACTTTCTCAATCTAGCTATGGTATCGATATGATGTGCTCAAGTCTCTTTTCTGTCCTGCATTCCTAGTGGCACTCAATGTTTCCTTTAAGCTGTGCCGCCGCGCAAAAGTTTAGAAATACTGCGCAGCAAATTTGGTAAAATATGGCAAGAAAATGAATGCTGCGCAACTTTGCACACTAGTTTTTTTACTTTGCACAAGGACCAACAAACCTTAGAGGGAACATTGGTGCCACCCCGAGCTCCTACTCTCATAGCATCCGAACTCTTACTCTCTTGGCACCCTTGTGGTCCTCTCCCCTCTGGTAATATTAATTTAACTTTTAGTAAAATTAATGTTACCAGGGTACCTAATGAGTATCTTTTGAATAATGTTATAGATAATTTTTTTATATACCTGTTGAATCAGAACCATGCTTTGAGCTTTTGTCTATAACAAATAGACTTTCATCCGACTTCTCTGAGACCAAACCTCTGTACAAAAATGTAAAAAAAAAGGAGGATATGCTTTATTTTGGAACACGACACAATAAAAGTACCTGTTAAAAAAGTACCTGACATTGAAAATAAGCCTTAAACTTATGTATACTTTGCACACAAAAAATTCAAAGTCTTAGTTCACTAACAATAGGCTGAGTGTATTGAAGTTAAGTTGTGTTGTAAATAAAGCAAACTAAATTTAGGAAGAGCTGATATTTCTTATCCATGTGTCAAACCCAAGGCCTGCGGGCCAAATCCATACAGCCATGAAACTATATCTGGCCTAAGAGGTCTTATATTATATTAAATATTTTTTATTGAAGACACATCTATACTGAATATTACTATGTATACAGTCCTTATATTCTATCTGTTTCAGATATTGCTGGATACATTTATATTTTGGGGTTATTATAGTGATCACTCATATTTAAATTCACAAATACAGTTGAACCACTTACCTCGAGCTCGGTTAGCTCGACCACCCTATTATGTCGACGTTTTTTATTGGAACCGCCAAATTCTCTCTTTGTCTTAGCATTTTTTCGTCGTTTAATTCGATTTTTTTAAGTCGCCGAAACCTCATAACACGAGCACAAAAAAGTGTCAAATTTGCCACTTAATGTTGGTTATCTTGATCCCCATGACCAATCGCCAGCTTTTGAAAATGTTAGATGTGATTTTTTTTATAACCAAGTGAAGGCATAAAATTTCTGCCTCGCTGGTGACGTCACAGCCCGCTTGCTCACAGCGCTGTGTTACTGTTACTAACTTAAATCGCCAGCTTTTGAAAATGTTCTTATCGATAGGGCTGAACCGATCGGTTCGGCTACTCGGCATCGGTAGATTTTTGTATACTCTGAGATACTCGGCAATCGGCCGCGTAAGTGATGCCGAGTATTACGTAATTGCTCCAATAGCAAAGATGCACGCAGAATCGCATGTCTAAAAAATTTCGATGCGTATGGAATAACAAAATGTACCGTGTGCAGACATGTTGTCATTGGCAACCATTCATCCTTCAACCTCATTTTGACTATTACATGTACTGTACTACTGCTTTGTTCTCATTGTTTCATTCATAAGAAGTGGCCTTGTGCAAAAGCCATTTAACTATTGGTTAGAATTAATTAAAATGTATCAAAATTGAATGTTCAAAAGTTCAAAAGGAGTTCCTAATTTATTTTTGTACACTTTTATAGAGAAGAGTTCAATTTGTTATGAGTCATATATAGGTCATGATAAACAAATAACTGCAACGCCTTTGTGTAAAAAAAACTCGAAAATCATGTGCATGTACATTCTCATTTATTAACGCTAGTGATGGGACGAAAAATCATAGGGTGCTTACTGTAAACAAGGCTCCCCAGATTTTAAAATATATAATATAACAGACTACAGACAGTTTACCCACCCCCACTCTCAATCTCCCACACCATTGTTGTTGGTTAGTCCTATTAGCATCAAGTTACCGAAGGAATTCTAAGTCCATTGTAAGCTGAGGGGATCGTATGGAATAATAAAATGTACCGTGTGCAGACTTGTTGTCATTGGCAACCATTCATCCTTCAACCTCATTTTCACTATTACATGTACTGTACTACTGCTTTGTTCTCATTGTTTCATTCATAAGAAGTGGCCGTGTGCAAAAGCCATTTAACTATTGGTTATAATTAATTAAATTATGTCAAAGTTGAAGGTTCAAAAGGAGTACCTAATTTATTTGTGTACGTTTATATAGAGAAGAGTTCGCTTTGTCATGAGTCATATATAGGTCACGATAGACCATTCTAAGTCCATTGTAAGCTGAGGGGACGGACCCAAAGAAGATGATTAGGAAGAGAATGGTTAGGGGACAATTAGGGGATGTGTAGGTTACTTATTTATGTAGCTTGTAAGGAAAATCAAGCAAGTGGCTTCGTAGGCACAGTATCGCTCAATCTGGGAATCACCGCAAAACGGCGTTATATTTAAACTTCAACGGTAATTAAAAACGAACGGTCTTAACAACCTTAAGAAAGAGTAAGAGTGAAGAAATAGGGTCCCGATATTCCAATACGATTCTGATTAATCCTCCCACAACTAATTAACGCACAACACGTATATAAAGAAATTTCAAGCGCATGTTAATATTTTTCCGCCATATTGGTTTTCGTTTTAACTCGATCATCGGTTATCTCGATGCCATTTTGCATACCCCAACGCCGTCGACTTAAGCGGTTTCGACTGTACCAACAACCAAGTCCTTCAAGACTGCACTTAAGACGCATCTTTTCAAAATGTATTTACAAAATTAATGAAACAACATTTGTTTTAATGATTAGCGTAGCTTATGTGTAATGTACTGTCCTTTATTATGTTGCTATTATTAAGTATTATGGTATGAATGGTTATTTAATTATTATATGTATGTTATGATCTACATGTAAAGCGCTGTGAGCCCGGTTCCTTACTACTTACTGGGATATAAATTATCAATTATTATTATTATTATTAAATAGTAAAATAGTGCCATCTTTTAAAAAGTGTTGGGGA
This sequence comes from Ampullaceana balthica, assembly GCA_944989445.1. Lineage (NCBI taxonomy): Eukaryota > Metazoa > Mollusca > Gastropoda > Lymnaeidae > Ampullaceana > Ampullaceana balthica. Next base: position 546,400 of record CALYLW010000004.1, on the reverse strand, counting down.
GGAGAGACCCTTCACCAACAAACCCACCACTATTCCATAAAAAATTATTTTTGAAAAATTGGGGAGGGCGGTGACCCCTCCCTAAACACCAACCATAAATTTTATAAATTTAATTATATTATTATAACATTAAAACAAAGGGAGCTCAATCTATCCCAAAAAAAATAAAAGTGGAGCAAACCATCTATGATCTGTTCAGTCAAGCGGGCAGCAGTCATACGAACTAATTGAAATTACGGTTAACCGATCCTGATTAAACAGGACTGGTACCGATCTTAGGTAAACATTAAAAACCTTAGATTAAATCACCATCAATTTTATTTTTTTAATAATGAAAATGTTGACACAGCTGACTCAGCTGCTTAGCATAATAATCATTTGTTGCTCCATAAACACAAAATATATGTAAAATATGATTTGGGAAGCTATACTAAATGATTACCTTTAAGATTTTTTAGCAATCAGAAACATATACATCGAATAAATGAAACTATATTAGTAATATGAGGGGAACTAGTATACTACTAGTAACTAGACTACACGTGGAGATGACTTAAACTGCTGATGGCATTTTTCATATTATTATTCTCATCCACAAGAGGGAGAGCGAGTTAGCAGTTTGTAAAGTACAACAAAAGGTTTCATTACCCCGTGCGTATTTGGCGTCTTTCGTCATCAAGAAACTCTTCGATATCTTCAACTTTTGATGCTCTCCAGGATTTCTTTTTGTTTTTTCCCATCTTTTGCTTTTTCAATAATCTCGGAGCAGTGTTTATGTCGGCCATTTTTTTAGGAAGTGGTTACGTGCACCGCGGTGTACCTAGCATCAGATTTGGCCACGACACCGCGGCAAATCAAGTCATAAACGTCTTCTTATTTTGATTTTATGTTGTTATGCGGTGATTTCACTTTTTAATTTAACAAATGTGTAATTACTATACACTAGTCCTTAAATATCTTGTCTCGGATCTCAAAATTCCTAATTAGTGAATGTTTAAGACTTTCTAAAGTAACAATAGTGCATATAAGTTTAAAAAGCGCTCATTCAACATAAGTATCAATATACATTATTCCCGTCGTCTGTATCTAATCTATGTATGTATGGTTGTAATGTAACTAATTTTAGAAAGCAGCGCACCAAATTACTGCACCAAAAATAACATTTTTCGAACGTTCCGCAAACAATTGTTCAATATGATAATAAATGAAGAAAAAAAAATTAATAAAATAAATAAAAGTTCTGTATTACGTTATTAAATCCCTTATATTAAGTTATATTAACTTCACCGCCGTCTCATCGTTCGTTCGTTCGTCAACCGCGGAAAAACAAAAGTCGAAAATGACCCACTTCCAGTGAAGCCATCGAGCTGAAATTTGGTACACGGACCCGTCTCACCTAACAATGCATCGTATCAAAATTTCAGATCGATCGAACGTACCGTAATTAAATTAATGCATTTTTAGTTTATCTATATAAATTATTATAAACTATATGTAGCGGCAGGGTAGATAATTTCGGTTTCAGTCTGTAAATGTTTGTCACTTTTCACCGTAATTAAATTAATGCATTTTTAGTTTATCTATATAAACTATATATAGTGGTCGCTATCGTTGACATTTTACGGGTCACTTGACTTCAGGTGACAAGACCTTTCCCCACAACATAATCAATACTTTTAGTTATGTCTCATATATAAGGGATTTATAGTCAAAAACTTTGTTTTTACGGGGTTGTTTTATTTTTTAATCTGATGTGTATTTATTTTGAAAACATCCGTCATTTTTGACGGGTGATAAAATTCTAGTAAGACATAAGTATGAGCTGTAATGGCTTCAAGGTAGGATGCAATAATAAGCACCATTATATGAGAAATTATAGTGTGGCACCCAACAATGGGGCTTGGCTCAACGCACTCCACCTTAATATACGTATAAATACAAACATACATAACTTGACAAAAACGAATAAATAGAAGTAAAAAATAAAAATTTTAAAAACCACGATTTTATAAGTGGACTAAAAAAAAGAAAATAATTTTAAACTTATAAGTTCAAGTACTTTAATTTAATATGACTAAAAACGTGGGGCGGGCGCTTATGAGGTTAAACATATGCGGTTCACTCATTCTCTCACTTATGGATATCTCTTTTGCCTTCTAAATTAGAAATCTTTCATTTGTATACCAAACAACCGCCCCACGTTTTTAGTCATATTAAATGGAAGTATTTGAACTAATAAGTTTTTTAATTATTTTCTTATTTTAGTCCACTTATAAAAACGTGGTTTTTAAAAATCATTTTTTTTACCTTTATTTATTTTATTCTTTTTAGTCCACTAATAAAAACGTGGTTTTCAAAAATATTTTTTTACCTCTATTTATTGTATTCCTTTTAGTCCACTAATAAAAACGTGGTATTAAAAAATATTTTTGACCTCTATTTATTTTACCAAACACCTCATCAGCGCCCGCCCAACGTTTACTAACAAAGCGATGAGGTCACGGGGTGAACTCGCCAAGCGCAATTAAAGTACGGCAGGCGGGTACAGAGGCTTATATAAAGATAAACTAAGAAATGCATTAATTTAATTACGGTACATTCGATCGATCTGAAATTTTGATACAATGTATTGTCATCCAAGATATATATGTGGTAAAATTTTGAGCTCTCTAGGACCATCAGAAGTGGTTTACTTTTACGTTGGCAAATTTGAAAAATTGCGGACAGACAGACACGAAAGCAAGTATATAATAAAATATAGATAAACTAAAAAGTTAAATAATTTAATAACGGTACATTCGATCGATCTGAAATTTTGATACAATGCATTGTCATCTAAGATCTATCAGTAGTAAAATTTTCAGATCTCTAGGAACATCAGAAGTGGTTTAATTTTACGTTGGCAGATTTGAAAAAATCTTGGACAATGCCACAGGAACGAAAGCGAGTTAATAAAACGTGGTTAATAAAAATAAAGGTAAAAAAATGATTTTTAAAAACCACGTTTTTACAAGCGGACTAAAAAGAAGAAAATAATTTAAAACTTGTAAGTTCAAGTACTTTCATTTAATATGACTAAAAACTTGGGGCGGGCGCTTATGAGGTTTAACATGTGCAGCTCACTCATTCTGTCACGTATAGATCTCTCTTTTGCCTTCTAAATTAGAAATCTTTAATTTTTATACCAAACACCCGCCCCACGTTTTTAGTCATATTAAATCAAAGTACTTGAACTTACAAGTTTTACATTATTTTCTTCTTTTAAGTCCGCTTCTAAAAAAGTGGTTTTTAAAAATAATTTTTTTACCTTTATTTATTTTATTCTTTTTAGTCCACTAATAAAAACTTGGTTTTTTAACAATATTTTTTTACCTCTATTTATTTTACCAAACACCTCACAAGCGCCCACCCGACGTTTTAAAAACATTGTGATAGGCTCACGGGGGGAACTCACGGACGTCAAATAAGCCGAAGGTACAGATGCTTATATATAGACTATAGATAAACTAAAAAGTTCAATAATTTAATAACGGTACATTCGATCGATCTGAAATTTTGATACAATGCATTGTCATCCAAGATCTATATGTGGTAAAATTTTCAGATCTCTAGGACCATCAAAAGTGGTTCAATTTTACGTTGGCAGATTTGAAAAAATCTTGGACAATGCCACAGGAACGAAAGCGAGTTAATAAAACGTGGTTAATAAAAAAGGTAAAAAAATGATTTTTAAAAACCACGTTTTTACAAGCGGACTAAAAAGAAGAAAATAATTTAAAACTTGTAAGTTCAAGTTTAAAAACATTGTGATATGGTCACGGGGGGAACTCACGGATGTCAACAAAAGCCGACGGTACAGATGCTTATATATAGACTATAGATAAACTAAAAAGTTCAATAATTTAATAATGGTACATTCGATTTGATACAATGCATTGTCATCCAAGATCTATATGTGGTAAAATTTTCAGATCTCTAGGACCATCAAAAGTGGTTCAATTTTACGTTGGCAGATTTGGAAAAAATCTTGGACAATGCCACAGGAACGAAAGCGATTTAATAAAAACGTGGTTACAAAAATGACGTGGACGGCACTCATGAGACTATATTTATCAGTCTAAGTATAGTTTGAAAAGATGTGTATTAAGTGAACCTGCGTGCCGAGTGCAGACAAGCACGGAGGCACGCAACGCGCGACGTTGTGCGGGGCAACGTTCGCTATGCGAGTCGCCGGGTGTTCGCAGCAGCGTTCATTGTACGGATCGTTCGTTGCGATCCGTTCGTTAAGGGGGGTACCACTGTAAACATTTAATAAAACAAACCCGTAAAAACAAAGTTTTTGACTATAAATCCCTTATATATGAGACATAACTAAAAGTATTGATTATGTTCAAACGCGACAAATATTTACAGACTGAATCTGTCTTAACCCCCTTTGCTTTTAACCCGGGGGGTGGGAGAGGGGAAAGGTCTTGTCACCGATCGCTGGGCCGAACTCAGCGTGACACGCAAAATGTAAACAAAAGCACGCCAGTACACCTGGTTAAAACACGAGATGTGTTCACCTATGGCTGGGGTGAAGTCAAGTGACCCGTTAAATGTAAACGATAGCGACCGCTACGTATAGCTTATATAGATAAACTAAAAATGCATTAATTTAATAACTGTACGTTCGATCGATCTGAATTTTTGATACGATGCATTGTCAGGCGACACGGGTCCGTGTGCCCAAATTTCAGCTCGATGGCATGACGGGAAGTGGGTCATTTTTTTACTTCTGTTTTTCCGCGGTGCCCGCCCAAGACAGACAGAGAGACAGAGACGGCGGTGAAGTTAATATAAGGAATTTTAAAAGGGGCGAGATCATTTGGAGGAGACAAGAAGAAGGAAGACTACCATAAGCTAAAGACTGGAAAAAATGGAAGACCCTTTGGAGGGCGAGAGTTATTCGCAAGTGACATTCTCTAGTGTGTTACAGGGTGGCTCAAAAAAAGTGAACCGTCTTGTATAATTTCAAATAATATATTTTTTTTGTAACTGTTTTCTACAAAACATCAAGTAAATTGTCCAAATGTTAATTTATATAAAATCAGAATTCAAATTAATTGTGTCCTCCTCGGTTCTCAACAGTTTTTTTCTAAACGTCTTCGCCACTGGTCAATGCTCTTGTTTATCAACCGCTGAGACAAATGTTGCCACTCTTCAACAATGGCCAATTTCAGTTGTTCTATTATTGCAAATTTACGACGAAAGTAGACTTTTTGTTGGAGGGCACCCCAAATAGCATAATCTACCGAGTTTAGATCCTGGCTATTTGGTGGCCACAAGTCTGGTTCAATGAAGGTGACATTCTCCCGACGAAGATAGTTCATCGTGTTTCTTGCCGTTTGTGAAGGAGCTCCGTCTTGTTGCAGTGTCCAGTTGTGATGATTACATCTTGCTCGAATATCCGGAAGCAAAAACCTGTGGAGAATTTAAAAGCGACTCTTCGTTATCGTTTTGTAGAATATTGTGAATTCCATCGCCAGCACATCGGGCGAGTGGGCGGACGATGCTCCTTACAGCTGCCTTTGTTCGTTTCGAGTACCTAGTCATAAGCCTTTGTGGATTCCGCCACCCCCACTTCTGTAGGTTTGGAGTTCTGAAAACGGTCCTCCCAATGGGTATATCCCCAGTAGGCCTACCCTCAATTTATGGTGGACTTAACTATTCCCGCACCTTGGTCTGATCTCTACGGAAGATCAGAATCTTCAGACGACGAACAGCGCATATACATTTTTATAAAGATTTTTGGTAACTCTCTACAAAATGGCATCATTTTTAAGGCACTGGCAGAATATACTAAAGTGAAATACGTCGCGAAAACGCTTAAGAAGAAATATTGGTTAATGTGACGTAATAGTAGGGTCCCGACAAACTGCTGTGTATTTTCTTTTGTTCTCTTAACACAGCAAAAATTGCTTAATAACACCACAATATTTTGTTTCTCGGAATTAACGAAATACGGAAAACGCCAGCCTCGCCGGTGAGACTTAAGAGGGGCTTGAAATTAAAGAGAGGCGTTGTCTTATGTTCCATTGAAAGGAAGCTAACTTGGTTTTGAAATACCAACACCATTGAAATAGCCGTTGAGACTAGCCGATGTTGTTAATATCTACCCCATCCCACGCACCCCTCCCTCCACTCCCACCCAACCACACTTAAAAACGTCTAATCTCTAATTCGGTGACGGATGTATGGGATCCTGAGTACAATTCAGTGGATTTGGTTGCATTTTTCCTACTTTTTTTTAGATGCACATTCCTGTATTGAAATAAATAACAAAATTGTCGATATTGAACAATGTCTTGAAAATTTTATTTTATTTTAAAAAATTGATAATTATGTATTAAATATCTTTAAGTCAGGGGTGTCCAAAGTCCGGCCCGCGCTTAAATTTTAACCGGCCCGCGGCTTCATCTTGGGTAAACACCTCATCTGGGTGTTTTCTGTGCTTTTGACATTATGTTTATCAGGAATGTCGAAATAATAAGAACTTTAGTCAAAAGTTAAACAGAGAACCCAAAAATACTGAGACATATCAATAGTTCATCCAAACCAACTTCAAAGAGCTATGACAAGTAACTAACCAAATTTAATCTGGACATCTCAGTTCTATAATCAAGATCTGTGGACATTTTCCCAAGGTCTGGTACCACTCATTTACTGAAGTAAGGACCAGGAAATCTTTTTTGTTTAGTGAGTCAATAAGGTATGTTCAGGACAAAAATTTGTAAGGAGGTAAATAAGACCTACTCTATGTGAATATGACTTTCCTAATAACACCAACTCCAATTTAAATTTATGTTTGTACCTTAACAGTAAAATAAACATTTCCGCCATATCCCGCCTGCAACTACTACCAGGTCCGCTTTAAGGTCTTCGTATTGCCGAGGCCTTAGACACTCTTCTACTTATTAATATTACTAGGACCTCCTCAACTTAAACTGATAACTGATAACTGTCAAGTAAGACTCGACTCAACTCTCAAGACTAACTTATAACTTACTTACTAAACTAACTGACTAACTGTGTCTTAGTACTATTACTAACTTAAACCTAGAACTTATACTATACTAACTAAACTAACTAGTACTAGTAGTACTACTACTAATTCAATTAAGTAGTTTTTTTTAGTTATTAAAAGTAGTCAAGTATTTTCTCGTGAGAACTTCCGTTTTTAATTTATTAAATGCATTATTATATGTTAAATTTTAGCTATTACAGCGCTAATTTGTGAGTCTTTTTAATTTCTAAGGCATTTTTCGGCTCTGTATAATACATAATGTGGTCATGATACTTCCATTTTGTTTAGCTTGCCAGATGTTTTTTAAATTAATGGGGGTGAGACTGCAATCAGGCTTTTTAATAGGTAAATGTATAACATAAAGACAGGGTATTAGTAGGCCTGACAGGACACCAACCATGCCTTACAGACATTCAACTCTCTGAGCATCAATCCAAACGAAAAGCACTATCTGTTCCTCCTTGATGTATGTTCCCTCTATAGCCTATACATCCATTCCCCACAATGATGGTCTTCTGGCTGTGCAATACTTTTTGGACAGACAACATCACCCTAATATACCTACACACGTCTTACTACGTTTGGCGGAATTGGTCCTAACCCTCAACTCGTTTGAGTTCAATGGCCAGTTCTTTGACCAAATCAGTGGGGTCGCTATGGGGACTAAAATGGGACCAAGCTATGCTTGCTTGTTCATGGGCCATTTTGAGCACAGAGTGGAACAAGAATACACTGGTCGTCTCCCCGAATTTTATAAGAGATACATTGATGACGGCATGGGGTTACTCATATGGAGAGGAGTGAACTTGACACGTTCATTAACTTTGTAGATTCTTTCCACCCCTCCATTAAGTTCACTCACACGATTTCCGAACTATCGGTAAATTTCCTGGACATTACTGTAATTCTCCAGAAAAACTGCCTCCTCACTTCAGCCTACTTCAAACCTACGGATAGCCACTCTTACCTACTCTATCCCTCGTCTCATCCCAAATCCTGTAAGGATTCTATTCCCTTTTCACAACTTCTTCGCCTCCGTAGGCTGTGTCAATCTAATGAGGATTTTTTGGAAAAGGCGTTGGAAATGGTGGAGTTTTTTAGACAAAGGTCTTACCCTGAAGCTATACTTCAATCTGCACTTCAGCGAGTTAAAAACTTCACTCGTGCTGACGCCTTTGTATCACGCTCCAGTGATATTAATGAAAGGGGCAATTTGGTTCTCACATACCATTCCCACAACATCAGAGCCAAGGAAATCTTTTTGAAAAACCGCACCATCCTCCTCGCGGACCCTGAGACAAACAACATATTTTCCACCCCACCCCTCATGTATTCAGGAGGGACAAAAATCTGCGAGACCTATTGGTTCGTAACCGTCTGCTTATTCTGCCCTCCCATCTGGGCACCAAGCCATGTGGTCGTAATCGCTGCAAGACATGTCCCTTTGTTATCCAGACGGACCAGATTGTCTTCCCTAAGGGGATATTCAAGATTAGGAGTGGCTATCTTTGTACCAGCCGCAATGTGGTCTACACCATTGTGTGTAAGCGCTGTCCTTTGAAGTACATATGTGAGACGGGGAGGTTACTCTCCTGCCATATCGCTGAGCATGTACGTGCCATTAAACAAGACAGTATCCTGTCTCCCGACACTTCAATGGACGTGACCACATGAGCGTCGATGACATGTCTGTCACCGCCATGGTTTCTTGTACAAACACACCCGGCAGGGTCAGTCTGGAGAATAGACTAATCCATGATTATGGGACTCTTACACAACACTGGATCAACGTTGTGTTTGCACTGACAACCTGATTGATTGGCCACACCCACCCTCTCCTTTCCTATATAAGCTCTTACCTTTCTCTTCTTACTTTATTTCTACTGGACTACACTCGAAACCGGTTAAGTCGACGGCGTTGGGGTATGAAAAATGGCATCGAGATAACCGACAATCGAGTTAAAATGAAAACCAATATGGCGGCAAAATATTAACATGCACTTGAAATTTCTTTATATACGTGTTGTGGGTTAATTGGTGATGGGACGATTAATCAGAATCGTATTGGAATATCAATATAATGTTAAATTATGTGATATATTATATTATGCGAAATGGAACGTCCTTGCGAGTATGATTTATGTAAATGAATTAGTGACTCGGCTCTGACTGAGGCTCTAACTCTAGTTCATTTGCTCGTTCGTCCTTGAACTTTATTATTTCATGCTATTTACTACTAATACTAATGATGTAATTATAATTAAAGTCATAATCTAGGTGTAACTTTATTACTAATAAATACCAAGGCATTTATTTGTATAAGGACCAAGGAAAACAATCAATATTCAAATAAATATATTTGTTAATAATTGACTACTATTACGCTAGGACTAGTGTTTACCGTAGTTACGACTATCGAACGACCTGTTACACTCATCTTTAAAAATGTTTAGGCTTTTTATTTAAGTTTTAAGTCTTCGGAATTTAAATAATTTATTCAGCTGCAAAACTAAGTGTAAAGAAATATTTTTTTGCAAAACAATTGCACCTAGAATATCGTTTTTAGTGAGATCAGAGTATCAAAATACACTGTTGTAATGGATCTTTCAGAAATGTTTGACCTGAATCTAAAAATATCCCAATGACCGAATGAGTTATGACGTTTTCCGGTCTTAGAAATGACAAAGTCTATATGACTCATGACAAAGCGAACTCTTCTCTATAAAAACATACACAAATAATTTTAAATAAATTAGGAACTCCTTTTGAACCTTCAACTTTGACACCTTTTAATTAATTCTAACCAATAGTTAAATGGGTTTTGCACACTACCACTTCTTATGAATGAAACTATGAGAACAAAGCAGTAGTAATTGAGTCAAAATGAGGTTGAAGGATGAATGGTTGCCAATGACAACAAGTCTGCACACGGTACATTTTGTTATTCCATACAATCCCCTCAGCTTACAATGGACTTAGAGTGGGGGTGGGTAAACTGTCTGTTTTTTTTGCCGTTATTTGTTTGATGAAGCTATCGGCATGCTATAAAAATGTACATACATGTTTGCTAACAACAAAAGGTATATGAGCACCAACTTACAGCATAAATTTACAAATTTAAAATAAAAACCAACGTCGATTATCGATACAAACTTTTATTATATTCTCCAACATTGCAAACACAAAATTCGCGAGTCATTTCACTCTGACACAGCTCTGAAAAGTATCTGAACTCAAGCGGGCTGTGACGTCACCAGCACACCTTACAAGGCTGAAACTTTTTGCGTGGCCTTGTTGGTTATAAAATAACTAAGAAGAACAAAAGCTGGTGATTGGCATAGTACCAGAAGCAACAAAGGCCTGAACGCAAGCGGGCTGTGACGTCACCAGCACACCATGCAAGCCTGAAATTTGACGCGTGGCCTTTTTGGTTATAAAATAACTAAGAATTTCAAAAGTTGGTGATTGCCATACTACCAGAAGCAACACAGTGCTGAGAGCTAAATGCAAGCGGGCTGTGACGTCACCAGCAGACCCTGGTGAGGCAGAAAATTGGTCCCTTCCCTTGGTTATAAAAAAATCATAGCTAACATTTTCAAAAGCTGGCGATTGGTCATGGGGATTGAGATAACCAACGTTAAGTGGCAAATTTGACCCATTTTTGTGCTCGTGTTATGAGGTTTCGGCGACTTAAAAAAATCAAATTAAACGACGAGAAAATGCTAAGACAAAGAGAGAATTTGGCGGTTCCAATAATGTGGATTTCACCGCAGCTAAGTGTTTTTTTATTAGTTTGTTATATTCGTTTCATTTGTGTACTGTTCGTCCGCTGAGGAAGGCTCTTTGCCGAAACGTTCGCTGTTGTGTTACGTCCTGTCAGGCCTACTAATACCCTGTCTTTATGTTATACATTTACAGATGTTTTTACCTGGCTCGACCCATGCTAAAATAAATTTACTGACTAAAAATATTTTTTTAAAAAGTATTATTCATATATTTTAATGTTCTTAGAAGATAAATAAATATTTTAAAGACAATTTCATTTTATATTTCATTACTAGATGTTTGATTCTAATTTTGTTTGTTTTTAATTTTAAGTGAGAAAATCTAAGAAAATACATGTATCATTTGGCATCTTACTGTGACAACTCGGCAAGTAGAGTGCTACATAAACAAAATGGATGTATCCCACTCCGATTATGTAACTTTAAGGGCTGAAAAAAGCCTTAGAAATGAATAAAACTTACAAATTAGGGCCTAATTGCTAAAATATAACGTATATTAATGCATTTAATAAATTAAAAAGGTAAGTTCTCACGAGAAAATTAAATTTCGCTGTGAAATAATTTACGTGTAGAAACTTCAGGATTACCCCAACTGACTGTGCTGCAGTGTGTAATTTAAAAATTTAGAGCTAAACATTTTCATTACTTCCTGACTTCGTATCTAAATCTTATGGATGTTGCTAGTGTTACGACTAGTCGTAACATTAGCCCGTAAGCTATTGCTCCGACTAGTCATAACACAAGATAGGAATACTATTTTACGACTACTTCACTTATTAAGTTATTTACCAAAATTCAAAATCCGCCAGATAAACTCAAATTGCGCACTCTAGTTATTACATTAAAATAGCAGACTAGTGTTACGACTAGTCCACATCTCTACACTTAATAAATTACAGTGGAACCTCACATAACGAGTTTAATTCTTTCCAGATTCTTACTTGTTAAGTGAAACACTCATTAAACGAAACAATTTTTCCCATACAAATCAATGTAAAATACCATAATGCGTTTCATTTCCATGCTGAAAAAAAACCCCTCATTTTTCAAAATTTTTTATTAACATTTATTCAAATGAAATTACTTATGAATTGTTAAAGAGTTTAACAACTTGGAATACAATTTTGATTTGAAACAAAAAACGTAAACAAAAATATGAATTTATGACAAATAATTATTCCCTTTTAACTAGAAAACTGTCTAAAGACATTTGTTTTGCTGACGCTTCAAAATTTGACGAAAGTGTGTCCTAACCGTTTTGTAGACATTCTTGACACTCCCTTTAAAAAATCCATCTCCTTAATTTTTTTCGAGAATAGTGCAGATCGTTGATGTTGGCAGATTTCACTTCATAAATCCGGCTCCGGCTGGATTTCAAAAATTTGAATCCAGCCCTAATACAGATTAAGTTTTAGATACAGATTGTGTGTTATAATGACTATTTTAAAGTTAGGTTGTTAACGGTTAACCGGTCCTTATCTAAGGACCGGTCCCGTTAAATCAGGACCAGTTAACCGCCGCATCATTTAGTCGGTATATTTACATATTACTCTCAGTTAATTTTTTTGTTGTGTTACGGCAGAATACCAGAGCCAACACGTGAGCGACCGTGACATCAAAGCGTTTTCTTAATAAAATATTCCGGTCTATAAATAATACAAAAATACACATCGTCACTGTTAGTGGAGTTTGCTAGTGAACGATTTTTAATTTAAAAAATGTATTCACTTAGTTACCGAAGCATAGTACCAGAAGTAACAGCGCTGAGAGCTGAACGCAAGCGGGCTGTGACGTCACCAGCAGATCTCGTGAGGCGAAAATTTGACGCCTTCCCTTGTTGGTTCTAAAAAATTTAATGGAAAATACGGACCGGACAGGTCTTTTTTTTTAATGATTAACCGGTCCGCAAAAAAAACAACTGACTTGACAATTGCAGTTTTATTACATAAAAATTAAAAATTGAATATCATTACAGTTTCATTCTTTGTACAGAATTTGATTTTTGAATTCACTGTTTTGACGGCAACACTAGAGTCGGTACATCACAGGCTCTTTGATGTCAAATCAAACGACACAATGCTAAAATTTGATCCATTCTCTTGTTGGTTCTCAAATCATAGTAAAATACGGACTGACGGTTAACCAGTCTTTTTTTGAAAGGTTAACCAGTCCTCAAAAACGAGCGGTCTTAACAGCCTTATTTTAAAGCCCATATGTATGGAATTAATTTTAAAAAACAACTTTTTAACAGAGAAGTTGGAACTTCTGTGCTGAAACTATCTTAAAATATTATGAAAGAAAACACATTTAACTTTCATTTATATTAAATCCTTTGGTTACATTTTGTAATCATCTTCACTTCTGCTTGTTCTTTCTTTGCATAATGTGATTAAAGAAATTTTTAATTATTTACTACTTTTTAGTAAGTTTTTGATAGCGTGTTTTTAAACCTTTAAAAATAAATGTAAAAAATACATGTTTAGCATATGGCATTGCCAAGGAAAAACAAACCCTTATAGATCATGAAAATATAAAAGAAAATGCCATTTTTGCTTAGAAATTAAAATGTTAATTTGTCGCTTTATAAAAATTAATTTGAAGTTGTGATATAGAATATAATATTTTAATGTCCTAACTAAAAATAATTTTGGGTACCCCTTTCCTTGATGTTGGGCCCTGGTCCTAAGGGCATGTTCTAAAAGAATAAAACTTCTATCTGTTTGTATGTAAAAATATGGTTGGGATATGAATAATCACGAAAACATATCATACTGTTTTCAGAGGATGTCAAGAATCATGTTTAGATGTTTACAATCTAGAAGCTTGAAACACACATCTAAATTTTTTTTAAAAATTGGTACTTGCACATTTGAACACGAAAATAGGTAAGTGCTGCTAAGACTAGAATAAAAAAAATCTTTTGATAAATTATGAGTGTGAGACTTAAGAGGACTTACTTCTTTTGATCATACTGTATTATGTAAATAGTTTGGTTTGTTTTTTTAAACCTGATGCTCTGATAACTCTGTTGGTGCAACAAAATGGATATAAAGTTAATTCTAGCATTATTAGATGTCATCCAGAAATATTAAAATTATTTTTTTCTATTTTCAATAGAAGATTCCTTGCAACACCATCAAAATGGCATGGGCTTTGGGAACCAAATGATCTGGTTAGTATCAAGTCACTTGCTATTTGATTGTACTATGATGTATTTTTTAGTGGTTTTGCCAAATTGGTATCATTCAGTGAAGTTACAATTCTCTAATCCACACGATTAAAGCATTAGTGACCTGAGCAAAAATTTGAGTTATCGGCAGTCATATCAGGACACTATTACTATTCTAAAAATTTAACAATTTTCAAAGATAATAATCTGTGAAATTCTTATTTTCTAAATCATTATTTTCATACGTTTTTAAGGTCGCCATTACCTTAAAAAACATTTCCCACAAAATCTATAGGTGCCATCATACTGGCGCTATTAGAAATGGAGTACATTGACCATGAATATGACTTAATTAAATTGCTGTTAGTGTGCTAGATGTTACATTGAGTTTTTCTGTTTAAAAAAAAGAAAAGAAAATACACTGCTATTACTGGTAACAATTTTTAGTTAACTTCTCTTATCTGGCGTTACAAGCTCCAGTGGCCAAACATCTTGAAGGTTAGATGGGGTGTTGGCTGTTTTATGGCAAAGTTAGCAGATGCCACCAGAGATCAAAAACTTGTGTGGGTTTCTTTTATCTGTTCTAGTTTCAATTTCAATACTGTCCTTATTTCATGGGACCTCATTCTGAGGGCTATCTGTGGTCAGTTGCGCAAGGTGTGTCGTCAGGGCTTATAATACCAAGGATGTGGATTTAGTACAGAGTTTCTAATATCCAGTCATTTAGTTTCTGATGTTTCCTACTCCACTACCGGCATAAGACAAAAAGAAATAAATTTTAGAATTAACTTTAAGTGATGGTCTGCTATTATTTGGTGGTACAGAGCAGTAGAGTAGAGTCGGTGGACTTTATATAAAAGCGAGTAGTATTGAAAAAACATTTCAGCAGAAGGCAGGTTGTTAAGAATCTCATAGCAAAAACATAATTTTGTAAAAGTAAAATTAAATAGATAATATGGGATTTCTCCGATTTTTATTTTATAAATTAACACACTTTTTAAAGAAGTCTATTATGAGGACTTGCAGGTTGCTGGAGTGGATTTCGTAAACCCTCATTACAGTTAAAGACTATTAAACAGCATTAAGTTCAATGTCAACACTGATATTAAAATAGTATTGCAATAAAATAAAGGTTTTCCTAAGCAAAATAAACACCGGTAGTTTTCACCACCAACTTTATCTGATTTAAATTTATAAGAAACCAAAAATGTTTTGTTTCATTTATATCCTGTAGAAACTAGAGCCAGATGTCCCAGAGTACAAGGCCATTCATATTCAGGTGAAGGGTTATGATTTTCCAGTGTTAGAATCATATGCTAAATACATTCATCAAACAATGAAGAACATTTTCAATCTGGAGTGTGATTTGTAAGTATACAAAGTGCTTTGGTTCTTTGAACATTTCAAACTTACTTTCTAGAATATATAATATAGCTTTGTACCCCAAAATTTGCTACATATCTTTCAGAGTCTTTATTTGCATGATGTGTTTCTAGAAATTTCAATTTATTTTCTACTTTTTTTTTAGTGCATTCCTAATACTCAAGTAAAAAAAAATTAACACAATGTTTTTCCACATAGATGTGTATATTATAATATATTTAACTACATTTTCTCTTTCTTTTGTCCTTAGACTTATAATACACTTAAATTTACATTTTTTTCAAGTAAACATTAAGATTCAAAGAACACATATAGAAAAAGTTCAACTTTATAAATAACTTAAGCTTGTGCATTACAAATTTAAAGATATTATAACTGATTTTGATTGGGTAACCATACAAATATTTCTATAATAAATTTACTGAAAATTGAATCAAGGATATCTTTAACAGTAACTTTTGGTTATTAAAAAAAAATTCTCTATGTAATATGCCCTTAGTTAAATTGTTAATGAAGTTTAATGGTTGCTTGAAGCAGTGATACAATTAACTGAATTTTAATTTAATGTTTGGTATTAGAGTTAGAGGATTTTTATTTTTTAGAATATAAGATTACAAATGACAGTAGAAATTGGTAACCTTAAAATCTTTTGAAACCTTTTCAGGTGGGCATCCCCTGCCAGAAGCACAGAAGCTAGAACATATCATCCCAGGTCATCAACAATAAATGAAAGATATTCTCTTTTTAAATATGACAGGACAGTTATGGTATGTATGCAACTATTCAGAAAATTTTACACCTCAATATATTTTGTCACTTTATTTCAACGGTTAATATCACTCTTATTTTAGAAAATGAAACATACAATTTTTTTTTACTTTCTATTATTTGGCTCAATTTTATTATTTAATTATACATACTGTGTTCAAACTTTTAGGTAGAAAATGTTGCTACAACCACTGTTCCGATTATACTACAGTTTATTCAAAAAAATTGCCCTGAGGGGGTGGAAGTGACAGTGAAAGAGGTATGGCTGTTGCATTTAGTTTTGAATAATGTTAATTGATCTTTAAAATATTAAATGACTCTTGAAATATCAATTGGCTGTTGATATAATAAATGCACTTTTTAGGGCGCATACGGCGCCCACCTGTTTCAAAATCCCAACTAACTTGTCCTTGTTTGATCAATACGAAATATTAAACTTTCTGAAATGTACACAAAGTATTTTATAACTTTTTACATTGTTCCCTTTTTACAAAATTAAAATATCAGCGAAAATAATGACGTCATATAATTTTTTTTTACAGCGCATATTTAATTTGCACACCTTTTGATGCAATGGTGCAGTAATTTGGTGCGCTGCTTTCTAAAATTAGTATCCGTTGAACATACTTGCAGCTTGTCTCGCAGGGTCCGACCTCGAAGAGAATTATATATATAGATATTCATTTAAACACACAACACAAACATATATTTATACACGCATACATACATATATAAATTATATATATATAAATAATTTTATATATATATGAATATATAGATTGACACATACAGATAGCAACTGCAGTTATGACTTAAAATTTAATTTTTTTAAATAATGTTTATTTTCTTGTGCACTGAGTTACTTTCAATTTTAAAAAAAACATTTCAAATAAAAGATTTCTGGAAATCTTGCTAATTTTAATTAATTTAAAAGAAAATTCTAACTTCCTTTTTTTCCAGCCTAATCCCGAGGATGACGAGTACCGATATGTTCCAGATTATGATGTTCTAGGATTGAAAGCTGAGAAAGAAGCAATAGCTTCTGGGAAATTAAGAAAAAAATAACTTAAAAAATATTGGGATGAATTGATATAACTTAAATACATTTTTACTAATTCACAAATTTTGTTTTGTTGTTCATATTAGTATTAATTTAGCATTATTTAAAAAAACACTGAATAAGACCTAATCAAAATTTTTTTGGGTCATTAATTGATATCACAAATGACAAAGCCTGAATGCTTTTAAGTGTTGGCACTGGAGCAGCAAGATAGTGTTACAAGTTATCAAGTATTTTCTCCTAATTCCTCCCCTTCCACCCCGAAGAGCTTCTTTTGTGGGTGAAACCCAGGGTGGTGCATGACTTATGGCTATTTGCGACCTTGGACTGAATTAAATCGCAACATGAACTATTACCCGTGTCAGGAGGTTTTCATCACGACCTTGAAGTAGTGTCCACAATGTTCAAAGATTGAAATATATCTGGTAAGTTATTGACCAGCTTTGCACACCTGAATTCATTAAAGGAATCACAAAAATAACCCTAACTTTCATCTGTGAAAAAATCCAAACATTTTGTTCTCAGCTTGTTCCCTTGGGATAAAACCTTGTTTCTCTTGAGAGCCATCTAACCCCAGTATGTAAAAGTAAACACAATGCTTTGATTCCATAGCAATGCAGAGCTGTGTGAATAATCATTGGCCTTGCCATGATATAATTCAATATTTTAAAAATTAGATCTAGTACTAGCTAGGGCTGTCAATTTTGTTGAAAAAAGCTGCCCGGGTACCCGTGAAAATATCGAACGGGTACCCGGGTTACCCGTTCTAAACGTCGTATAATTTTCCCCGTCATGACCGCTATACAATGGAACCTAGCCACCATCCATGCACCTCATTTCACACAGTAGTAGTAGCCAACGGCTTGCTTCCAGTAACATAATATTACTAATGCACTACAATTAACTACAATGCACTAAAAAAATGTATTCAATTCCTGCTGTAAATGCATTCGTCATACTTATAAACTAAAACCAGAGTAAACTGAACATGCAAACAAAATGTCAACAGAATGACGTAACGTTCAATGTCATAACTTGAATGTTAATATCCACTTGGCATCGGTAGTCAATGCTAAGGGCGATGACGTATGCTATACTGCGGTAAATTTCAAGTGATCGTGCTTTGGTCAGTGGTACTGCTTTTGTTGACACCAACAAGTTTCTGATATTGGTGGGTCAGCGTTTAAAATCAATATCAATTTTATGAATAGCTTACAGATGGCGTTTTATCGAACTGGGTTGCCACCCTTCGCAGACACAATTTCATTACAATGTTGCATTTTGCAGTGTCACTGTCAACTCGCTTGGCATGATTCCACACGGCCGACGTCTTACCCATCTTATTAACCATAAAATCTGACAACTTTAGGTGTATATCAATTATTGGGCTAGGCAAACACGTGTTAATGAACCCAAGAAATACACGCGAATGCAAGGGCAAGAGTGTGGGTTATAGCAGTGCTTCTCAAAGTGGTGGTCCGCGGAAGTTATCAAGAAAGGAGAGAGAAATATAATTATAATCCTTCAATTGCTACCAATAATACTAACCCTATAGAATTTGTCATTTTTGACAATAAGCTAATAAATGAACGAAATAAAAGGAAATAAAATATATTTTGCTTCCATGTAAGTACAGGGAAAATAGTGCACAGGTTCCTGGTGCAATGGAAAAAAATTCCTGCCGGTCCGCCATACTAAAAAGTTTGAGAAGCACTGGGTTATAGGATTGAAGAGAGAAATGGGTAGAAAAACGACATTAGATAGTATCAATCGGTCTCCCACTGTCGGCTATTTCAAAGCAAGGTTAGTCTGAAAGCAAGGGTGTTTTTATGAGGAAAAAAAAACAGACACGGCATCTTTCATCTCTATGCAGTCCATCCTCACAGCTGGCGTCTTACCCATCCTACACTGTTAGTAACTATTTAATGTATTAAATTTAAATACTGACGACCTTGTACTCATTATTAACATCTGTTTTTCTAGGTCAGCACGTGTTAATGAACACAAGAAGTAGAAGCTAATGAAAGGGTGTGGGTTATAGGAGTGAAGGGAGGAGAGGGGGGAGGGTTAGATAAACAACATTAGCTAGTATCAATCGGCGTATTTCAAAGCAAAGTTAGTGAAAGCAGTTATTTACAAACAGAGTCTTTCATCTCTAAGCAGTCCATCCTTTTTTGGCAGAGGACTTTTGTTGTCTTTATATGATTCTTTTAAAGAACCATAACTTTTTTGTGTTGTGCGGTTTCTGTTTCACGTTGAGAGAAAAAAGATTTATCAAAATACCTTGTAGTTTGTAGTGACCGTTGAAAGATATTTCTCCTTAGATGTACTTATAAGCATATTTTGGAAACAAAAAATTTCATTTAATAAATTGTTTCGCGAGCCACAATGTAAACACAAAAAAGCCGCATGGGAGCCGAAGTTTGGCCTACGGTTAATATAGCCTATAGACCTTCAAGCCACATTTTCACGGGTACCCGAGCGGAATTTTATTACCCGGGTAATCTCACGGCAACGGGTACCCGGGTCCCCGTTGACAGGCCTAGTACTAGCAACAGGTTATTGTTTTAGTAACAAGAGCTTCTCTATGAAAGAAACAATGGGTGGACATCATCATGTTGGGGTTTTCTGCTTTGCATGGGTCACAAATGCCTCAAGTGACCTTGTCATTGAGGGGGCACAGTCTGTACGAATCCCCCACACAAGAATCTCATGAGAACCATAGTGTTCCAGATATTCTGTTAATATTTCATATTGTTATTTTATTCATTGAGTTACTTTCAACAAAAAACATTGTTTAAAAATCAAATAAAACCCAGTAATTGTCCTTTGCCAATAATATCAGCAGTATCGTCAATAGGAAGTGCTAATAATATACAAGTACAGACTAAATTTTAGCTTAACATTTTCCTTGATGACAAGCTAAATTATTTTTAGAAAAACTCAAAAATAAAAAAACCCCAAAAAACAGCGAAATTCCAAAGCCACTGTAGAGCTAATAGGTTAATTGTAAAAAAAAATTTCTGTACATTTTCAAAATGTGCAGAACGATGTGCGATCGAGTATCTGTAGTACCTTAATATACTTACAACAAATTAAGTAGAAGTAAATACTAATTAATAAAAATAAAACTTAATTAAAAAAAAGAAACAACTTAAGAGTAAAGTATATATTAGTAATAATCTTATATATTATTATTAATGTGATATTTTTATGAGCATTGCTGCACACTTGGCAGATGCTTGAGAAACAGTGCACTAGTCAACAACAGTGGTGAGCTTCCAAACAGCTTTTGACAAAACAGGCATTAAAATAATTTATAGAAAGAATTAATGGCCCTTTCCGCCACTGAAAATTTATAAATACAGTGGGACCCACTTAACTTGAGCCCCGTTAACTCGTCAGCTCTATTAGGTCAATGTTTTTTATTGGAACCACGAAAGTCTCTCTTTGCCTTTGCATTTTTTCATCGGTTAATTCGATTTTTTAAAGTCTTTCAAGACCGGGAAAATTATTTTAAGAATTCCAGACTGAGTGGGAACCCTGGGTTATATTTAAACGGTCCTTAAAAACGAACGGTCTTAACCTTAGGAAAGAGTGAAGAAATATTAGGATCCCGATATTCCGATACGATTCCGATTAATCGTCCCATCACTAATTGACGAACATCGTGTATATAAAGAAACTTCAAGGGCATGTTGATATTTTGCCGCCATATTGGTTTTCGTTTAACTCAATGATTGGTTACCTCAGCGCCATATTGGTTTTCGTTTAACTCAATGATTGGTTACCTCAGCGCCATATTGGTTTTCGTTTAACTCAATGATTGGTTACCTCAGCGCCATTTTTCATACCCCAACGCCGTCGACTTAACCGAGTCCCACTGTATTTTAACAATCACTTTAACACAGTAGATTTATCATACATTAGCACTGATCACAACAGTAATATTTAGCCTAAATAAAAGTTTTACAATTGGTGTTAACCCTTTGAATGGTCATTTGAAACTATCTTTTAATGCAGTGTACTAGTACATTATAAATATATTTGAATATGGGGCATGGGTATTAAAATGTACAGATGCATAGAGTATGAAGTATGACTTTTTTGTACATTTATGGAATGGATGGCCCACTTTCATATGATTTAACTGCCACATATAAAATTTAACAATATCAACAAGTTGTCAAACAATACCAAAATGTATAACTTTTACTTTTCCACTTCCTCCCATGTCATCTTGCCTTTCGTCATCATCATCATTAGGAACACCATTAAAAGATCTGGATCCTAAAATTGATTTTTAAAAAAAAACATAATTATTATCCAAATTATTATAACAGGAAGTAAAATTGTTTATAAACATAAAATTGAGAACTCACCATTATTACTATGGTCTATAAGAGCCGCAGTGTAATCTGTGATTAAATCATCATGGAGTCGCAAATCACCCAAGTCCGGAAAGGATCTGTAATAAGATAATTTGTAAAGTGAATGGTCCAAATTTACTGCATTTAAACCATGTTTTATCAAATTGATCTTTATGAAATTTTGAAAGGAGCCATATTTATCTCGCTGTAGTAAACTAAAATTTTTAGAGAAAATAAAACCTTACATCTTCAGGTTAAAAATATTTTTAGCCTTGGCTAGAACTGTTGGGTTAATGACAACTTATACAACCTCATTGTTAATCAGCTTTCATTACATATTTTTGAAGTAAACATTTTAAAATAATGTTGTCTTACCTTTTATTGTAATAATGCCTTTTTGAATCTAAAAAGTAATAATTAAATTTTATGAAACAAAGGTTTTTCTTTCAGGAGATAGGTTTTAAATCAGTATCTAAAAAAACATACCCATCAGCAAACTGGGGCTCTGTTCTCTCTCCTCTTCCAGACAATCTTTCATGAAACTTTGAGTAATATTCTTGTTGCCAAGGATGAAGCCTTGAACTGGGCAGCTGA
The DNA here is from genome assembly GCA_944989445.1 of Ampullaceana balthica. NCBI lineage: Eukaryota > Metazoa > Mollusca > Gastropoda > Lymnaeidae > Ampullaceana > Ampullaceana balthica. The sequence continues at coordinate 524,205 of CALYLW010000004.1, read as the reverse complement.
TAAAAAAAAATGTTGCTACAACTAAAATTGTTTATATAATATCTGAAGTTAATACAATTTTTAGTTTGATGCATGGCTAATTTTGATGCAAAAATCGTATGTCATATTTAAACAATGTGACATCTGTGCCTGACCTCATCCAAATAATGCTCATTTTGATCACAATCTCTTTGCGTAGTATGAAGTGAAGAGTGACGAGATGAAAGAAGGTAAGGATCAATATCAAAACCATCCAGTGTGTCTGAAAAGCAGAAACTTAAAGAGTAAGAAACTTAACTTTAAAATAAGGATTAATAAATAATCATTTTCTAATACCAAGCATGTTAAATAGGCATTTAGAATAAAATAATTATATATTGCAAAATAATTTGTGACAAGTTTATAACACACCTAGTCCTTCAGATTCAATCTGTTCAGCTTTTCTTTTGGATACTTCTGCCAGTGCTACTTCTCCTTTGTCTGCTGCCATGTAATGAATATCCTTCAAAATTGGAGAAAGATTTATTAATGAAATGTATGAGTTGAAAATAGTACCTAAGTCAAAAAATTAGGTTAGCATTGGAGTTTTATTTATTTTATAGTTGTATAAATATCCTGCTGAAGAAGCACATTTCTGTAAAGTAAACCCTTTGTAATTTTTTATCAAGTGATATATATGGCAAGTTAAAAGATGCCTTCTCTGATTTTTATGTCAAAATAGAGTTGCTTATGAAGAAAACAATGTGCTCTAAAATTGTGATCCCACAAGAAAAGCCCCGTGTAAAAATGTGTAGAATGAAATAAAAATTGTTTCCTGTGCTTAATCTTTCAGTATTGTATTGGACTATACACTACTATACAAAATGATAAGGAATAAAACACAAAGGAAGGAAAGTAGGACCAACAGAAAATGAAACTTATATATAAAAAGATTTATGATGAGAGAATATGGAAAATCATTAATTCACTTGGAACCTTTACATACACAAAATTTCATTTGAGCTGATAAAAGAAAATAATGAGCTCCAAGCACTACACAGGCGGTGGCGTGCTAGAGGGTGGGGGCCGCACCAGGTAACAATCAAAGGGATGACACCAGATTTTAAAAATGCACAATTAAATTACAGAGCGCACACTGATCAGTCTGTGAATCTCATATGCTGATAGGGAATAGAATTACAAATTTCAGCTGTTGTAACAAATACAAATGGGTGAATTATTTAAAGTTACAGATAGATGCATACAAAATTAGTCGACCCAATAAGTAATCAGAAAAGCACTTTTTTTACAATGATGTATTAAGATTATGGTATCATTAATAATAATTAATTATAAATAATTAATTATAAATTAATTAATATTAATGGTATTAATATCATAATAATGGCTTCATCAGGAAGCTAGACTAATCTAAATACTGAGAATATTAAAGCTTCCCATGATACCACTACAATGTATTCAGCAATTTTTAAGCACCTATTCTGTAAAAATATAACACACAATTTTATATTAACTTATATGATAAGCAAAATAATATTTTACAAAATCTTCTATTACAAGACTAGACACAAAATCTTCAGGAACTATTCATCAGCTAGCAAAACAATGTAAAACAAAAGATGATGCAAATGGAGAGAAAATTCTAAGGTCATGCATGGTTTGTTCACTCATTGAGAAATTGAACAGCTTTCGGTCAGTATTGTGTTTGATGTGTGAACTGAGCCCACAACTATGTCATTATTTGACTTGATAAAAGCTACACAAAAATTATTGACAATGAAAGCATTGCTGAGTTGGACAAGTAGAATCCAACTGGAGTGATATCTCCAGATGGAATTTTGGTAGATAGAAACATAAGGTTAAAGAAAAAAAAACGTTTGGAGTACACTTAACAGATGCTGGAGTGTATTGATCATTTTCATTCTTAACTCCAGACCAGATCAACAGCAATCAAGGAAGTAACAGAAATGTATTGGGGGATTTCAATCCAAGAGACTATTATTAGCAAGACAAGAAGTGTTATTGGTGTCCAGTCCAAGATTGACCTCTTCCTATGAGTGTTTTAGTTAAAAGAAATACCAGGGCTTAGGATAGACATTAAGGCAAATGATATTGAATTTGACAAAGTCTTAGATTGGTTAGTGTTTAATGTTTTGAAATTTATATCTAAAAGGTCTTGTCTAAAATCTCTTCATGTTCTTGCTAAGTATTCAATGATTTATTACTATCTGGGACGTCACGTGGGCAGAGTTTTCAAAATCAAGGATTATTTTTAAAAACAAACAATTTATCATCCACCATGGGACAGTCGATGTGTTCTGATAAGGCTCTGACCTCTATTGAAAGTGACGTGGTGAAGGATTTTGATGATGTGAGTGACAGGCTTGCAGCTTTGGAGACCAGAAAAGGGAAATTTTAAAGCTATATTTGATGTAAAATACCTAATTTCAATTTTATCATTAAACTGTGCTCTAATTCTTATTTTAACTAGAAGACATCAGTGGTTGAGTGGGAGGGAGCGGACGATGACATTATGAGTTTACTGGTTTACAAATCTAACTTACGCCACTGATTAAAGCATGAAAATATTCGAACATATCAGTTTATTCTACCATGAAAAGATCTCTTGCTCCTATGTCAACAGCAAGTAAAAAAGCTTTGTCAAATCGGACATATCTGTAGAGAAAGAGGAAGGAATGTTAAATGTTTTCTGGGCTAAATAATTTGAATGCTGTGCATATTGTTCAGCAACTGATATGATCTGTTTAAGCTTGTCATTTAGAGTGTGAAATTTTATAATTATAATGTATCACTGAGTCATTAAAAAAATCACACAAAGAAGGTGAATGAGTTATTACAGCTAATAATTTTTGTCACAGAGAACTATTTAAAATACTGATAAACTTAATGGTTTTTAACAAACTAACATTGTCAATCAATACCTAAGCAAATGATGAAAAAATCTCCTAGCCAACTGACTTATTGGGTCTCTGTATTCCAAAATGGTTGTTTCCAAAATTCCAGGTTTTGGTGCATAGAATGTTGCAAGTGCTGCCTCTAGCTGTGCTATAATAGATATAAAAGTAAAACTTAAAGAATCTTAGTATTCAAATTAACAAATTCTGTTTTACTCATTTTTAAAATATACATGTATTTTGTTTATATTTAAATATTTATTTTTAAAAAATTGTAGAAGGAAATTATCCTAGTTTAAGAAGATCATTTTGAACGTCAAAACTTAGGACTACATAATGCATTGCTTGTTTATCAGAAAAGTCATAAACATTTAAAATTATGTTTATGTATATAAAATTTAACATTTACAAATCAAAAATACACTATACACAGAATAACTTTTCAGTCAAGACATCTAAAGTCTGTTTTAACATTCATTGCCCCCCCCCCTATGGTCATCATTGTTTGATCAAATATTACGTTGTATCCAATACGTGAGCCATAGGATCCTCAGTATAGTTGGACTGCTGTCTGCCATCAAATCTCATGCTCTGTGATTGGAGCTCTAAGACAGCACTTAAAAATCACCCTTTTATTGCGTTAAACAGTGGATGTATGGTCTGATGGAGATGGATTTGATCACAGGGATAAAAGTGTTTTTAAACACTGGAACCAACACTTGCCATCTAAGCTTTACTAACAATAATTAGGATGAAACACAGGCTGCTGATTTATTTTTAAAAAAAACAACAAAAAGGTACATAGTTTTGTCTAGTTGGGTTAAGTTGTCATTTGTTGCAATACATTGCATGTATACTGACAAAACCTGTTTCTGCCATATCATGTTTGTATTTATCCAATACATGCACTTTGGCAACAATTTTCTGATTTTATTTGGGTAGCTAGCTTAGCATTAATTTTAATTGATTATATATTGTGTGACAATTACAAAGCATTTGAAAGGACAAAAAGCACCATAGGCATAAGTTGATTTTCATAACTGTAAGTTGATTCTGGAGAATATCATATGGTTAACTTAAACATGAAAGCAATTACCTTCTCTTTCAGCATTCAGAGGAATCCTTAAAAGGTAGTTCACAATAACTGACAGACAAGCGTAACAGGCTTGCCCTTCACTGTCCCAATTCATACTTGACAGTAAACTGACAGCCTGAAAAGGATGTTCTGCATAATGATAGTCTTCCAAGTAAATTAAAAATAACTACCAGTGTCTGCTAAGTAGGCGTTGTTCACAAAGGGTGATTGTAAAATATTGATCTTTTCCTTTCCTGTTCTCTTTGTTCAAACCATCTGCATTTAATGAACCCCACTTGATGGTCTAGAAGTACATTGTACATCTAATTTAAATTAAATCACTAAGTGGTAAACAACATCAATGTGTTTGGATTGCGGTGTAAAAGAAGAAGGTATCACATTTAGAATCAGGAGCTACAAAAAGTGGTTAGTGTTTACAACTCTGCAATTACATGGCATATAAATCAATTTACTTGTCTTCCATCCTCAACAAGGTTCGTATCATATATTAATGAAATTAGTCTTTAAATTTACCTCAGATAAATAATTTCTCCCATGTGTCAAACTTTGAGGGAGAGTGACAAGAACAAAAAAATTCAAGAAAAATTTGAAAATACTTTATTTAAATTTTTAAAAAGTTTTGAAGGTCAGAGTGTGACGAGCAAGCTGGATTACCTTGGACAGTTAGCACTATAAAAGAAACCATCAAAATCTTACCTCATCAATCTGTTTATATTTTATGTACTCTTTCACCATCTCTAAGGCAGAAAATCTTTCTCTACTTCTAACACCAAGGTGAAATTGTAGCAAACCAATTGGACCTCTGCATTGAAATACAAAGTCTAAGTCTTGGTTTACTACATAATGCCAAATAATGCGATACTTTAAATCTGAGATGTAAAAAAACAACTTTAGTCATCTGATTAAATAAAGTTTACAATAAAAATTACATCAGTGATTTTTTAAATACTAACAATTGTCTTTGATTTTACTTAAACATTTTGCCATAAGAAGTAACTTTAAATACCTGCTGAAGGAAAGGAAAACTGCATCCATTGAGGTAGAAATAAACTCAGAACTATGAGGTGAGAAAGGACACCACTCTATTTGTCTCAAAGTTACTGATGTCCTATTGAGTAATAAATACTAATTCATATATTAAACATTAAAAGTCATATTTTCACAACCCCCTCTTCCACTGTAAATTTTCCCCAATCTATTCTTTCTATGTACTTACAAATTCTTCGACCCCATCTCAACACAAACTATATCTAGACATTTAAACTTTAAGTAATATAAGTTTATTAAATTTAATAACAATAAGCTGTTAAAAAATTACAATACATGTTTTGCTCTGTTTGAAAGCACTCTTAGTTTTTGTTGCAGTGAGTACTAAAGTCAGTAAAAATAAAAATTCTGCCACATGAAACTATTAATCTCATGTACATTGAATCATATGAAGTACTAAAAAGTAATCAACAAGCTAAAAATTACTTTAGTTGCTGATACTAACAGCAAATTCATTTATACAAATTTTGCATTTAAAAATAATTAATTTAAAAAAAGCATTCCTTCAAACTTAAAAATAAATAAACTGAAATAGACATTAATACTTGACACATTTAAATCGCTTTCTTATTCCACATGAAAACAAATTTGCTTTTTTTCTTTAGTCATTTGTTTGTTCATCAGATAAAACTAAAATTAAAGGAGGAATTGAAGCTTTAACGCATAATAAACATACCCTATAAATCACATTGTCATATTTTATGCAAACTGAATCCATCAGAAATTCTAATTTTCCATGAATGAGTGTTTAGAGTATATTGAGTAATTTTCATTAGTGTTGATAGGAAGCATGTTTTCCCATTAATTTTGCAGATTAATATTATTAATGTATGAATCATTTTGACATTATCTTAAGTTCAAATAATTAGGTTCCTTTGTAACTATATAAATGTGAATTACATCTGCTACTTTACTAGCAATTTAGCTGTTTTAGTAGCTATAACACATTTCAGTATTGAAAAACAAAATCAATCAAGAAAAATTACCTGAAAAATTTACTAACTCTGAGAAATTTGTCAGGGGATGGCTCTTCACTCACAAGCTGTATGCGTACAGGAGATAAAGCTCTATCAAATACCTGAAATAAACATTTAAAAATCACAAAGCTGTTTTATAAGAGTGTGCCCAATAATTCAAAAGTGCATATTAGATAGAGTAAAACTTTATTATTACATTTTTTTTTACATTTCTTTTTTTATTTAAAAAAAAACAACACAAAAACATTACAGATGTTCCTGCCCAGACAATTCTTGCGTCCTACGCTCTTACAAGAATGCAGAGACCCTGTTGGCAAGTGCACCATTCACAGGCCATGGCTATGAGGGGGTAGCGCCCATCCCCCTTAGTTTCCCTTACTAGTGCTGGGTGAACTCAGGGACACCCAAAGACATAGGAACAAATTCCTACCTTCACAGAGATTCAACCTGTGACTCTGGTTATGCCAGTTGAGCTGGCATGCTGCTCAACCCTGTGCCCCTTGTATTATTATTATCTAGTGAACAGTAAATTTTAATCTCTAACAACACATTTAGGATAGCATAAATTGGATTTTGTTTTATATAGAGAGTTTAGAAAATGTTATGCCAAAAAAAAATTGCCCATTGGCCTATATGAAACAAATTTAATAAAGTTACCTGTATGTCGGCTCGTGCACTTGCAACAAGGAATATTGATGCATTGGGATGCCAGGAAATGCTTGCAGGGGGCTAAATAAAAATATACATAAAGTGTTAGTGTACAAAATTTAATACTTTACAATACAAAGTCTTTTTTAAAAATTCAATAGTTGCTACTTAATAAAATATTTAAATTTATGTTCAAGGGGAGAATTTGTTAAAATTTTAGTGAGAATAATTTTTGTAGATGAAACTCATGACTAGATTAGGTAAACATATTTTTTGACAATTAATTAAGAAAAGAAACAAAAACTTAGATTAAGATCAAATTGACTCACAACAGCTGCTCTAGTAAAAAGTGTTTGTTTCCTGTGCTCATCATACATCACCTGGCATTGGAAAAAAGATATAGTTAGCTCTCCTTAACAATGTAATTAAAGAGTAACATGACGAAATTGATTAGATAAATTTATCTATACAGACAATTACTAAAATTACTGTTTAAATCTGAGTGTAAACTTCAGCAATGATGAATTACAGCATGCTTTAATTAGTTTTACATTTATCTTAGATTTATTCATTGCATGCCTCAGACAGTTTTGCGGTGTAGGCAGGGATCAAACATGCAGCCCCATATGACCATTTTCAGAGATATTATTTTTGGGCTAGTGTTAAAGTTTAAGACACACAACACTTTTCTGTTTAAGCATAAAGAAATCAAAGGGAAAAAATATGAAGATAGTATATCGATATTTATTATTTTAATTCAATTTTTGTGTGTCCTGCTTCCGTTTATGTTGTTTTTATTAATGTCATCAACAGTCTTGTTAAAGGCATTTAAATAATTTTCCAATATCATATAAAATGGGACTGGGATAAATCTTTAAAAAAAATAAAAAAATACACAAACAAATTGTGCAATGAAAACAATAAATGAAGGCATAAGCTGAAACGTCTACTGTTGTGTTAGTTTAAAAAAAAAGCTTAAGTTTTCCATTGCACAATTTGTTTGTGTATTTTGTATTTTATTTAAAATAATTTTCCAACCCTCGTATCTACGTCACTGATCTAGTTTTTTTAAAATCATTCTTCAATATACTTGACAATTTTTCTTCCATAATTTCAACAGAGACAAATGATTACATCTGCAGTGGTTGAATTAATATATATACAATAATAATAATAATATATATACAGACTAAATGTACATTTGACTTTGAAATAAATTAAACTTACTATTGTGGCATCTGATAAGCCCAACAGCAACTTATCTTCAAGGGGACTTCTAGCCTGACATACAATGGTACCTATAGAAATCATATTATTATCTTTAACTTTAAGGTGGATCTTGTGTTACTTAAATTTAAAATAAAAGAAACTTTATTCCTTTAACTTTAAAAGATTACATACATGATAGATTAAGAGTTACATACATGATAGATTAAGAGCTATGAAGGTTGAATAGAAGATTTTACATTTAATTCCCCAACAAGTCATAATTTAATATGAGACATTTATAAAGACATTTATAATACAAACTTTTCAGAGGTATGTTGACAACTGAGACAGTCTGAATCTGGAATGAAGATCAATATAAAATCTTTAAGTGAATTATATTGTGTTTATTAACGTTGCTTGAGTGACAGTTATATAAAAGGAACATTCAATCTAAAGCAGCTTTTCATCACTGGGGGACTAGAGGGCAGCGTTAGGGTGCGTAGGAACAAAAGAGAAATCAGGTTAATTTACATTTTCATTAGCATTTTTAGCATGAGGGAGCTTACAATGTTTTAAAATCAAGAAAAATAAGGCATTCTACAACATCTTAAGTGTTGCACAAATGTTTAGAAAGCGCTGTTACAATGAATGAGGGGGTGGTCTCCAGGAAGATAAACTGCTGCTGGCCAGTTTTGATTTTAGGGACAGAAGTAATTTAAAAATATTTTGTATTTTATACTTTTTTATTTATTATAAAATTATGAGAGCAACTTTGTTTATTTTTGGTGTAAAGTAGTTGCTGCCTGGTCGAATTTCTCGACTTTAATTCTTGTTGTTGGATATATTTTTAGTCTGGATAGTGACAAAAGACAAGCTCACAGTTTTATTCTTTACCTGCCCATTTATAATTTCATAAGTGCATGACCTAGCTTTGACCTCTCCATGACCTCCTATTTCTTGTTCTAAGGTAAATATGCAATGACTTTGCAGTGAGCTGGAATGTAACAATAAATTCAAATATAACTCAAAAGTTTTGCTAATTTTTAGTTGACTGACATAAAATAGTTTTAAAGAAAACACATCTATAAATCAATTAAAAAAAAGGTAAGATTAAAATACTATTGCTCCTCTGAAAATATCCATTTTGCCATCAAAATTAATTGGAAAAGGAGTAGATTAAACAAACTCCTTGCTTTGATGACTAAGCCATATTTGTTATATATGGAAAAATTGACATACCTAAACTGAGCATGTACAGGGTCACACTGAGTTTTAGTATAAGCCATCACATCAATCATGGGACTGAAAATGAAAATTTAAAAAAAGTGTAATTAACCTGGTGGGGGAGGAATGTGTTTTTAAAGGTGAAATGCTTTTTATTAATTTAAAACAGGAACCCATATTACTTAAGTATAGCATGACTAAAGCATATATCAAATTACTTCGAAATTACTGTCAAGTTTATTTTTCTAAGACAATTTTTAAACTAACTAATTTTGAACAGTGTGCAAAATGTGACAGAAAAAATAATTTTTTGCATTTAAAATTAATATATCCTGATGAAAATATACTAAATGTGAGATTATTGTTGATAATTAAGCCTATGTAGAAAGTAAAATTTTCATTTTGATAATTAAATGATGAAGAATCAAAACATTGTTTTGGAAGGTTATTTCTTTTAAAATGAGAACATATCGTATAACTTTATCATACAAGGATGGAATGTGTTTATTTTACAGTGTACAGAGTTTTTTTTTAAAAGCTCTTTAGTAACAATTAGAAATCAATTTGAGCTTTTAGTTCATTGCAATACTATTTGTAACAAAATATTTCTAAAGACTCACCCATTGATAGAAAGTATAGTGATATTTGCTCTCTCTTTATCATTTGACATTGGGCTCCATGGCCATGCTTCACCACTCCCTACTGACCACCAAACAAGCATCTAGATTAAGTGAATTAATGAAAGTTGTTTTTTTGTTGAGGCTTTTGAAAATATAAATAAAAGCTTTCTGTACTATGCCAAAAACAAACTAAATGGCAACTAATGTCTCACCATGTCTTGTGAGGTATTCATTGAGAAACATCTTTCCAATCTTCTACCCTTTTGTCCAGGAATATCTATTTGAATAATCTATGAAAACATAATATATCAAGATGAGATTCTTTTATTACGCAAACTTATGTTAATGTTCATATATTATATTGCACATTTTTATTTTCAGCACACAAGTAAATACATATAATTTAACCCAGACAAAATTTTACAATTACAATAAATTTAGCACAAAATACCTCAAGCATTTCTCTTGCATGTAAATAATTTGCTTTGGTTAAGCCAGTGCTTCTCAAATAGTGGGGCGCGACCCCCAGGGGGGGCGCGAGGCTCCGTAAAGAGGCGTACTTATAAAAATATTATAGACAAATGATAGTATTTAGTCGCGCGGGGGCGCAAAATCTTTTCTTCTTCCTTGGGCATGACCAAAAAAATTGAAAAGCACTGGGTTAAGATAATCTAAGATATTTGTGATGAACAATATGACATTTTTCTTGTTAGAAAAGCATTTTCAGCAAATAGTTCTTCCAGTAAAAAAGGTTTAGTTTGTATGTTATGACAATGTTTCTTATTATAAGTATATTGAACTGAAATCAGCTGATGTATACACCAGCACATAGTACTGATATTTAGTGGGCTTTGAATGGCTGCACTGCAGAATAAGTCACTCATATCCAACCCTTAAAATTCAAAATAAACAAATGTTCTAAATGCAAAACAAAAAATACTGAAATAAGGCTAAGTTTCTCATTCTTTTGATATTGCTCAACTTAATTGAACTTCTTAAACAAAAAGTTGTTGTCTGTTTTTAAAAACAAGGAAATCACTGCAAATCGAAATGTTCAAATATTTTTTTATATCATTTACATAAAGTCAGATGAATTTTAAAAAACCTTTGGTTCCCAAGTTGAAAGTTTGTCAAGACGTTTAGCTGCTTCATTAAGTGGGGGTCTCTTTGTAAAGTAGGCATAGTCCACTTTGCTCATATGACAGTGGGACGCAATAAAAAACTGATCTGTCAAGTAAGCTGAAAATTAAAGAAATACCCCTGTCAGATTTAAAAAATGGGAAAAAATATAGTAAAATTAAACACACAAAACATTTAGTACAGTATTCTTCTTCTATTTCTCTTAGCTGATATGAGTTGAGGTTTACAGAACAATTTTGGTGGAGTATGTATACCTAAACTATTTCCCCCCAATAATTTCCCCTATGTTAAGTCTCTAAAATAGGAGTGCAGCTTATATTAGGAATGTTTTATAAATTTGTTTCATAAAAAAAAACAACAACAAGAAATCACATGTCTAAATGTGCAGCCTATTTTACAATGGAGAAGGGCAAAACCAAATTTTAAATACAATAGGCACAGAGGCATGTTGGATGGCCAGGGCTGAACTTTAGGAAATTAGTAAAAGAAATATTTAGGAAGCCAGCATTAAAGTAGGCAAATGGAAATGAATGGCACACAAAGGGCATATTGTAATAGAAATAGAAGCAGATTGTGTGATGTAAATATAGTAACACATTTAGCTAAGTTCTCTATGAATACTTAAAGCAATGATTATGAATTATTTAACTTAAACATATATTACCTTTTTTTAATAATTTATGCTTCTTTCCTCATTTCCTGTTATAAGTTGATTTTCAAAACTCTCATCTGTTTAAAAATTTAATGCTAGGGTAAATCATTAATATTACCTTTAAGTATAATCCATAGGTCTACCTCACAAAGACTCATCACTCACCATCACAAACAGTTTCACAGCTTAATTTCCCCATTAGAGACTTGTCAATATAAATTCTTTCAATATCACCACAGTGTCCACTAATGACAAATGTCACAATGCAGGCATTACTCAAGAGCAGCTGTTGAAGAAAACTTCATCATTTTAATTATCAGTGTAAAATGGTTTTGCAAGTAAAAGAAAATATTTTTATAAGATTTGAGATTTATTAAAGCATTCAAGATTTAATTAGTTCTATGAATTAAAACAAAATAAATAAAAGAATTAAAATTATTCTGAAATTTGAATAAATTTATGCGCATATATGAGATGAGCTTATTCCCCGAAAGCAAACTGATTTGTTTGCATGATGCATTAGTATAAATATCATTTAATGAACAATTTCTTATAGTTACTTTAAGGAATGAAACTGAAATTTTAACATTTATTTATGCCAATGAGATATTCTGATTTGCATTATTCATGCATGCAAGTTTTGGTTGACCTTTGTACAAACATATTTTACCCGCAGAATTGTGGGGAAAAATTCCAATTTTTAAAATCCTTACAAACGTTACAATGTTATTCAAAGTGAAAAATTGCAAAAAATATTCAAATAGAGTAGAGGTGAATATACCTTTTGGGAGGTTTAAAGGTCGCATATCTTTTTAAACAACTTTGTTAATTCTGTCTTAATTATTTTTATGGGAGATTCCATGTTATTATAGACTAGCCAGCCAAACTGGAGACTTATCATTAGTATTGATAGATTGGCCTTATGTCCTTTTGTGATTTTTGCAAATAATTGTTGTTCCTATGGATCAGCACAGTGATCCCTCTGATATACATTACCTGTAAAACTTGTCTGTTCCTCCACCTTATACGAACACAAGTAAACTGAGCAAGTAATTCCTGAAATTGAAACTATGAATTAGTTCATTAATTTAAGAGCAATGCAATGCATAATGATCAGTGCTGAACTATAAAAGAACTTCTTCTGAATAAATTTTTCTTTTAAAATATCATCCAAATATTATTTTGAAATATATTATTATATTGACTAAATGTATTTATATTACATGTACCTCAACTTCTTTAATGCTATCTCTGAGTCTTTCTGGCCTTTTGTTTCTTGGGGTCCATATCATATCACGACCTGGTAATATGGAAACAGTAAACAAGTTCTTGTGGCATAAATGTTTTACGTATAGATGTCAGACTTAATGGTATGACTTATGCTATTTAAAAAAAAGACATTAGCTCACTATTTCCAAGTAACATATTTATAAATAACAAACATTCTAATTAAAATATGTGACCATTCTTATTTATTATTATTTTATAATTGCAAAGCCTAATATTCTGCATTAAAACAAATTTTACTTGAATGTTATTACCTTCCATAAACTGTAGCTTTTCTTCATTATAAGGTTGCTCTTGTCTGTTAACTACATTGAAATATTGCATCAGGAATGATGTTTTTTTAAATATGTTTTCATCGTAGTAATGAATTAACTTAGAAATTAATGATTTTGCCAATTGCTAAACAGTATGATTTATTTGTTTTATTTTTTATGATTAACACAATTTTTAAATGGCCAGAGGATAAAGGAAATTTCCTTAGTTGCAAACTAATTTTCTAAAAAAATATTTTTTTCCACAGATTAGTAAACCATGTTTCATTTCTTCCCACCCTAAATTCAATGGAATTTATATGGAATGTAGATATATAGCAGACGGCAAGAGTTAAATGAATTAAATAATTTGAGAGATTAACATATATAGTTAAGAAGCATTAAAAACTAGTGGTCACTATTCAAACACCTCAATATTAAAAGTCTTTAATTCAGAAAAATCTCTTGAAGTTAATCTAACCTAAGATACTATTATTACACCATCTATAATTTATTCTTTGACCTTTGTACTATACTATTACTGACAAAAACTTTTTTTATAGCAGTTATGTTTAAAGTATTCCTGGTTTGTGTTCAATCATGGAAAGCCTAACAGTTTCATGATATTTTAACCCTAGATGGTTTGACCGCATCCTTTTGACCCCACAATGTTTCAACAACAAGAAGTTTCACCCTGTCAATTCAACACATGAAAGTAAATTTTACTTTATTGTTATTTTTGTTACCTTTAAACAATGTATTAAATTTAGTTTAAAATATTATTTTTAATTCAAAAAGCACAATGCCATGAAACAGTTATTAATAAAGTTTAATCCATAATACAACAATTGAAAATAAAGTGTACACACTGACAGCACTATGTTGTTTTGTCTTTTGTATATAGTATAGTTAAGCACCAATGTTCCCATTAAGCTGCGCGGCTGCGCAGATATGTGACCGACGCTGCGCACCAGTTAATAATTATCGCGCAGCAAAATTTGTAAAATATTGCACAAAAAGTGAATGCTGTGCAACGTTGCACACGAGTTCTTTTACTTTGCACACGAACCAACGAACCTTAGAGGGAACATTTGTATGCACATAAAATTTTTTCTAATTTTACCAAGGTTGGATCAAACCTACTTAATGTTAAGGTTTGACTGTTATCATTGTTTATACAATACTGGTCATATTATATATTAATGACCATCTGTTTCTACTTCACTGTTCATTCTACATTTTTCATTAAATGACACATAGCAACATAAAAACAATGATTTGTAACTGATATATTGAAGATTTGGGTCCAAACATCAGTGATTGAACCATCTGTGGGCCAAACCGTTGTGTGGTCAAGTCGACAGGGTCAAACCGTCACAGGATCAGATTGACAAGGTCAAACCGTCTAGGGTGGAAATGTCCTGCCACCAAGCAAAACATAGCTTACCATCGTTAAAATTGTCTTATTTTTTTTATATAGTACACCCTTAACCCCTTTACCGGTTGTCCCGAATATAGTCGTCTTGAACTATTGACCTTTACACGGTAGACCCGACTATAATCGCCCAAATGATATTATGATCTGCAGTATGCGGCAGACCCGATTATTCTCGTTTTAAAATGCTATGACGTAGTTACAGTGCTCATAACTATGGGAACCCATAGACCTCATAAATACCTAAATATTTTATTGATTGTTAAGAAACAATCAAATTTTTGTGGACACTATGACTTCTTGGTCTACCGTACTGTTTTAGATTTATTTGCCAAATAAGGGTTAGTTTAAAAAATTTTAATAGCGGGTAAAGGGGTTAAGCTAAATGCTGATTATTTATACAGCACTGTAAACAAACTTACATAATTCACCCTTGTCATGATAACAGTGAAACCCAATGACATCATCTATAAATTTGAAAAAAGATAACCACTTTAAAAATGTCCATGGTCAATACATTTCAAGAAAAAAATCAATGGATATTTGATATTACATATTCACCTATAAAAAAATATATCAACAACAGACATTTTGCAAACAGATAATATAAGAGGAAAATAAAATGTTGCACCTGATTGCAAAATTATAATATAATATAGACCAGTAATGGCGAACCTATGGCACACGTGCCACAGTCAGCATGCAGAGCCTCATTAGTAAGTGTATAACATATAAACAGGGTATTAGTTAGCCTGACAGGCCGTAACGAAACAGCGAACGTTTCGGCAAAGAGCCTTCCTCAACGAACAAAAAGTACACAGATAAAACGAATATAACGAAAGAATAAAAAAACTTAGCTGCGGTGAAATCCAATTAGTCCAGTAGAAATATAGTAAGGAGAGAAAAGTAAAAGCTTATAAAGGAAAGAAGTGGGTGGGTGTGGCCAATCAATCAGGTTGTCAGTGCAAACACCACATTCATCCCATGTGGTGTTAGGGTCCCATACTCTTGGATCAGTCTATCTCCAGACCAGGGGTGCGCAACCTTTGGGCCATTGACGGCCGCATAAACAAAAAATTACTTTTGCAACGGCCGCCAAAAATTTTTCACTGAAAAACGAAACCAGCTCTATAAATTTTTTTACCTCTAGTAATAGGCAAAGCGAGATAATAATGACATAATCATAATTTATTGTAGGCAAACACAGTGCTTAATTATAAACAAAACATTTCCATCTATATTCTCTTATGTTTCTACTTAATTGAACATTGTCATGTAAACATAACATCATGTCACACATGTACAGCATGAGTATATTTTTAAGTGGCATTAGTACACTGAGAACACAATAATTGAATAATAGATAAGCTGCTTCACTAACACTGGCCATGTAACTTAGCAGTCCAGAGTCCAGAAATTAGTAGCTGCCTTGCTATTGGATGTTTGCCGAGAGTCGTGCAAAGTCTGGGCACTCGCTGGAGAGCATCAGTCGTATTCCTGAAGCTAGATTGGTGTCCACCAGTCGGGTTCGATATTTGTTCTTGAGATATTTCATTTGTTAAAATGACGTTTCGCACATGTAAGTGCTTCAAAAGAGCACTAGAGTGTTTCTTGCTATTTCGCGAAGCTTGGGATACTCCACAGCTACTTTCCATGTCTCCAGTAGATGGTTTTTGTCCTCGTATTTCTTCACAAGCTGTGCGTTATATTTTAGTTCGATGAGTTCCATTTGGACATCCAACGGCGCACTCTCTGTTTCAACCAAATGTGGAGAAGCAAAGAGTTTCATATTTTCTGAGATCTTGTCGTAATCCTGAAAACGTTCTGCGAATTCTGACAACAGCGCTTTGTGGACGCCTGAAAAGGACGTAGCCGGGATTTCATCTTTTCTTATTTCATGGCTCTCAATTAGAGAGGTGAGTTGCAGTAAATAATAGAGATTGAGCTGTTGGATATTAAAACGCTTTTTCACTGTTATGTTTATTCACTGCTATGTCGAAATTCTGTCTGGATTTCTGGTGCAGCTGCCAGCTAAGAGTGATACTTGTGCACAGGCCTCTGAGTATTTTTGTGTATTGTAACAGCAACCGAAATTGACCAACGGGTTACACGGTTACACAGAGCAAGCACGATACAGCGAATGTGCGCATCACACGGTTTCGGCACGCTTCAATATAAGGCTGCTAAACGTCATGGCCTGCCCTCATTAGCTACAGCTGCAGCCTAACACCAGCGCGTCAAGAGCTATTTCAATGTCTATGAGCGCTAAACACTGCAGCTAACGCTACAGCTGCCAGAGTCGTAATTTGTTTCGCAATATCAAGTGCTTAAGAGTGTGAATGAATATTCGATATTTCGTTTACAACTTTACATAATATATTGCCAAATTGCAAATATTTTACGGCCGCATGTTATTATAATTTAAACAGATTTTCACAGGCCGCACATTTTCGTGTCCACGGCCGCATGCGGCCATACAGCCGCAGGTTGCGCACCCCTGCTCCAGACTTACCCTGCCGGGTGTGTTTGTACAAGAAACCAAGGCGGTGACAGACATGTCGACGCCCATGTGGTCATGTCCATTGAAGTGTCGGGAGACAGGACACTGTTTGTCTTGTTTAATCGCACGTACATGCTCAGCCATACGGCAGGCGAGTAAGTCTCACCTATGTACTTCAAAGAACAGCGCTTACACACAATGGTGTAGACCACATTGCGGCTGGTACAAAGAAAGCCATTCCTAATCTTGAATATCTCCTTAGGGAAGATAATCTGGTCCGTCTTGGTAACAAAGGGACATGTCTTACAGCGATTATTACGGCCGCATGGCTTGGTGGCCAGATGGGAGGGCGGAATAAGCAGACGGCTACAAACCAATAGGTCTCGCAGATTTTTGTCCCTCCTGAATACAATGAGGGGTGGGGTGGAAAATATGTTGTTAGTCTCAGGGTCAGCGAGGAGGATGGTGCGGTTTTTCAATAAAGATTTCTTTGGCTCTGATGTTGTGGGGATGGTATGTGAGAACCAATTTGCTCCTCTCACTACTATCACTGATGCGTGATACAAAGGCGTCGGCACGAGTGAAGTTTTTAACCCTCTAAAGAGCAGATTGAAGAATAGCTTCAGGGTAGGACCTTTGTCTAAAAAACTCCAATGCCTTTTCCAAAAAGGTCCTCATTAGGTTTACATAGTCTTCGGAGGCGAAGAAGTTGTGAAAAGGGGATAGAATTCTTACAGGATTTGGGATGAGACAAGGGATAGAGTAGGTAAGAGTGGCTGTCTGTAGGTGATGGTTTATAGTCAATTTTTAATTCGGTGTTGTTTTTAAACTTTTTTTTTAGGACTTGTGAATAATAACCGTTCTAAATAAGAGGACCTGTTAAACCATTTAATTTGTTAAAGTTCACGAGGTATTTTTCCTTAGTTTAAAAAACCCACGCCTCATCCGTCGGGACGTGGAATTTACCTCACTTGTGTGTGATGCCAGTCAGTCAACTCGCAAATTAAAAAATAATAATAATTTGAGGACCGATTAATCGCCCGGGATCTTTGCTACGTCTATCAAATGACTCTCGTAATATAGGTACTTCACTTAGCGGCACGCGCCCATCAATTTTTGGGATGCGGGAAACAGACTATAAACCGGTGACCAGAGAATACTGATAGGTCATGGGGTCATATGCTTTTATTGCTTTCTTTGTCTTTATAAGAAACAGACTATAATTAAATTGTTGTCTATTTTGTGAGCAATTTTGCTAGTGGTAGCAATAAAATTATTTCGTATTGTATTTTAGTATTGTTATGACTAGTCGTAGCAGCAGACACTTTGTCTTCGTAGTGTAAAATAATTTGGGACCGGGATTCGGAGGATTGCCTAAGGCCTAACCCTAATCAAGCCTTCAAACTCAAAATGCCTCGCCTCACATTCTTATTTTTCTATAATTTGCTGACACTGACTCCCATTTTTATTCATGATACTGATCACTGATACTAACCTGGTATTACAAACTGATTTTTTAAAGACCATATATGAAACTCGCACATACAGTTAGCCATTAGTGTAAAACCGTTGAGTATTTCTTTCTCATAACTTAGATGCCTGTAAAACTAATCAATTTCAGTGTCTAAGTCTACAAAAGAATTGGACATTTGTTTATTTATGTATCTGGTGCGATGTGTTGTCATACTATTTACCGAGTTCATCATAACGAACCCTTTCCAGAGAAGGTTAAGTAATCCGGTGAACGAGGGGTGATCGAGTCAAACAAAATCAGCGTCAACTTTTCTAGTTTTCTTTCAAATCATTATCTTTGTCATGGGCATATATTTATATTAAAAATACATAGCCCTAAATAATTCGATACACTGTGTTTGTTAATTTACAAAGCAATAAAAAAAATATAAAAGGCTAAATGGACAGTCAAGCAACTGCTCATCGAATTATATTTACATGTGTGTGTATGTGTAATATATTATAAACCAGCGTACACCCGTCAAAAATGACGGAAGTTTTCAGCTGAAATCTATTTATTTTATTAAAAAATGCACTTTTTTAGGGCGCCTACGGCGCCGACCTTTTTCAAAAGCCCAACTAACTTGTTCTTGTTTGATAAATACGAAACATTAAACTTTCTGAAATGTACACAAAGTATTTTATAACAGGGGTTGCAAGGCGCCTACGGCGCCCCCTTTGTTTTTTCATTTGATAATTAACCACCATCAAATCCTCTTTTTACATTGATCCCTTTTCCAAAATTAAAATATGAGATTGAGAGAAAACAATGACGTCAAATAATATTTTTTACAGCGCATATTAAATTTTCACACCTTTTGATGCTTTGGTGCAGTAATTTGGTTTTCCCTGCTTTCTAAAATTAGTAGCGCCAGTACTGACTGACAGACACTACTTGCGTGACAATTGCAAATTATATTGTTTAATTGGTTGTCAAAATTTACTTGACAAAAAAGACATTCAAATAATTAATAAGAGTAAATAAAATTGCACCTAGGGGGGTTCGGGGGTCACACATTTGTGACGATGTGTGAAGTGTGACAGTGACGAAGGGAGGGGAGGGGGTTTAAGAATTGTGACGTCACGTCAAAACACGCAACTTAAAAAAAAATTACTTAAGGAATTTTAAAATAAACGAGATGCTCGTTTTACTATAAAAAATATATATAATTATGCGAAGTTTTTATCAAAGCCAGAAGTATAGAATGAGAAAGTGTTTATATCACGTTTGAACTTAAAACTTAGTGTTGTTTTTATAATTATTTCATTTCAGAGTAATCTGCCCTTACGTTTTTTAATCAAATCTAAGCGGCTACTAAAACTAAAATCAAAAGACGTGTTATTGTTATTTAGGTATACATTTTTATTTAAGACTATTATTAAAATAAAGTCAGATAAACGTTAAGTTCAGTATTATTTAAAACAAATTTCATATTTTTTCATGTAAACTTTATGTTTTTGTAGTAGTGATAATAATAAGTTAATTCTAACTTGTTAAATAGTTTAGTAATTATTAAACAAAGTACAAAGTGTCTTTTCTCTACACTAGTTCTGACAGTCTAACACTAGGTAATCCTGCAGATTTTACACGTATATTATACTTTATTATCTCAAAGCGAAATTTAATTTTCTCATGAGAACTTACATTTTTAATTTATTAAATGCATTATTATGTGTCGTATTTCAGCTATTACAGCGCTAATTTGTGAGTCTTTTTAATTTCAAATGCATTTTTTCGGCTCTATATAATACATAATGTGGTCACGATACGTCCATTTTGTTTACCTAGCGAACTGCTGCCAGATGTTTTTTTACCTGGCTCGACCCGATGCTAAAATAAATTTACTGACTGAAGATATTTTTTAAAAAGTATTATTCATCTATTTTAATGTTCTTAGAAGATAAATAAATATTTTAAAGACAATTTCTTTTTCTTATTTCGTTACTAAATGTTTTATTCTTATTTTCTTTGTTTGTAAGTGAGAAATTTCCATTTGGCATCTTATCGGACAATCCGGCATGTAGTTTGATAATTTAAAAAAATGGTTGCATCATCATCAGACTATTTACTGTTGAGAGCCGAAAAAATGGCTTAGAAATTAGAAAGACTTACAAATTAGCGCTGTAATAGCTGAAATACAACATATAATTATGCATTTAATAAATTAAAAACGAAAGTTCTCAAGAGAAAATTAAATTTCGCTGTGAAATAATAAATTATAATATACGTGTAAAATCTGCAGGATTACCCTAACACTACTAACTAACAGTAGTAGTCAGTAAACTCAGTAGCCAGTAAACTTCTGCAACGACTTCTTCACTGGCTACTGTTACGACTAGTCGTAAAAATATGCCATGTGCATACAGTTAAGACTATAGCTGTATTTTAATTATGGTATTATTCACGTTATTCACACGGTTTTGGCATCAGTCACTGTTACAGACTCTCACGATGTCGAACTAATTAAATTGTCATTTTAACCGTCTCTCGAGTGTCTGGAATCTTATATCTCTATCCATTTTAGCAATAATCTGATCGGACCTGCAAATCGTTTGTTAAGGATTAATCATTAATTAATTAATTAGTAATACTACGGATTTAGCTGATATAAAACTATAGTATATATAGTATAGTCTATACTATTAATAACTGTTCCAGTGCTATCAACTTTGTATTTTTATTCTGTATAATTATGAAGTAACTTTTTATTAACTTTTATACATAATATTTAATTGGACGAGACTCTGTAATGAAAAAGAATAATTATTATACTCCCCAAAACTAGCATTGTATCTGTGGTCAACATAAATCCATTAAGTTAATTTAATAAATTAAAAGCATGAAAAAACGAAAGACGATACAATGGTAATGGTATAGCCAGTATAGCATTAAAAATTTTAAAGTGAGAGTCTGTAACAGTGACTGTTAGTAACAGAATAGATAAGACAGACATGGGTGGGGGGATAATAAAATGTTTCTGAGAAAGAGCCTGCTTGAGTGTTTGCAAACATCCTCACTGTGGTTGTAAACCCCTTAAAAAAAAGTAAGACCGTCCTAGGATTCGATCCGCGTACCATAATCATAATGATAACTTGAACTAAGCTAGATTAACCTCTCAACTGGAGAAGCTGACGAAAATATATGTTATTTTAAAATTATAACTAATTATCATTAATTGCACACTAATAAAAATTTTATGGCATTGGTACTTTAAAATTTCAGTAATCATGACATTTTAATAAGTGTTAGCATATACATGTAATATAAGTTACACATTTTAGCCTAAATTGAGTGATATCAGCCATTATTTTGTCTACACCGGGCGCGTTTTTTTTTCATCGTGACCAGCCACTATAAGTAAGACGCATGCGCCGACGACCCATGCGGATAATACTCAGCATTATCCGCATGGCCAAAACCGTGCGAATAATCACTTCGTTTAATTATACTACTTGTAACATGTAATACTAATACTAAACATTGACATCAATTCTCATACTCATAGTAAAGTCATAATCAAATTTCATGATTACTAGTACTTTTAGTACTAGTACTAGGTAAGCCGATTAATGAATTTTAAAGTAAGTAAAGGTAAAAATAAAACAACCCCGTAAAAACAAAGTTTTTGACTATAAATCCCTTATATATGAGACATAACTAAAAGCAATGATTATGTGCAAACGCGACAAACATTTACAGACTGAAACCGAAATTATCTCCCCTGGCTTTAAAACTGGGGGAAGGGGGGACGTGGTGTGGACATGGACGGGTAGGATCAACGCGTTAAGTCAACTCCAGGTGGTTTACCTGATAAAACACGAGATGTGTTCACCGAAGGCTGGGGTGAAGTCAAGTGACCCGTAAAATGTAAACGATTGCGACCGCTACATATAGTTTATATAGATAAACTAAAAATGCATTAATTTAATAACTGTACGTTCGATCGATCTGAAATTTTGATACGATGCATTGTTAGGTGACACGGGTCCGTGTGCCAAATTTCAGCTCGATGCCTTCACCGGAAGTGGGTCATTTTTTACGTTTGTTTTTCCGCGGTGCCCGCCCAAGACAGACAGAGAGAGACGGCGGTGAAGTTAATATAAGGGATTTAAAAACGTGATTGGTGTCCAATTAACGACAAATAATTACAATTTAGAAAAATCGTTATTTAACATGAGCCTCCCTGCCCTAGATGAAGTGATAGTATAGGCGGATGGATGATTGATTGTTGTTAAAACTGATGTGATATGTGGTTTGAACCCCTATAGAGGTGACTTTTTTTAAATTAAACTTTTTATAAAAACCACAATGAGGGTGATGGTAATTGTAATTTTTGTACTACTTATTCTGAAAAGCAGAGACATTGATTAAATATATTTTTAAAAATTTAGATTTTAGAATTAATACACACACTCCTGCCTGTAAATAAATATCAACCCAGATCTATTATTTGATCGTATATTTGATGTTTATATATATATATTATTATATATATATGCGATTTGCATATAAAGGAAAGTGCCGTCCATAAATGAAGTCACACGTCGTCACAAAAACTTAGACCCCCATCCAATAAGATTTTAGTAAATACATGTAAGTGAAATAGTCGTAACACTAGTATTCCTATCTTGTGTTACAACTAGTAACAATAGAGCAATAGTATACTGGCTAATGTTAGTCGTAGCAATTAGGGCTGTCAATATTGTTGAAAAATGCTGCCCGGGTACCCGTCCAAATTTCGAACGGGTACACGGGTACCCTATCGAAACATTGCATAATTTTTCCCATCATGACCGCTATACAATGCTACCTAGCCACCTTCCATGCACCTCATTTAACACAGTAGCTACACGGCCGACATCTTAGGGGCCGTACATAAATGACGTCAAGCGATTTTGGTCGATTTTTACGGTCACAGGTTGTCACAAAAACTTAGACCCCCCTCCAATATGACGTCTCAAAGCTTTGCGCCCCCACCCCCATAAAAGCAGTACTTCCTTTTTGAAAATGAGCATGTGTCAAATAACTTTATTGTCATTTAATTTTGTATTTAATGTGAAGTTGAACTCTAAAAATCACTACACGCTTAAATCCATAATAAAAGTCATTAAATAAATTGTAAACAATCAAATATTTAAGTCAAACTTTTATTTAAAGTTGCGCGTTTGATGTGACGTCACATTTATTCTTAAACACATCCCTCCCCCCTAGTCACAAATGTGTGACCCCCTCCTCCCCTAGGTGCGTAACGTCATTTATGGACGAGCCCTTATCCATCTTACACTGTTAGTAACTAATTTATTGACTTTCAAAACTTAAAAATTTTGGTGTATTATTAAAAGCAGTTTTTAGGCAAGGCACACGCTGTAATGAACACACAAAACACAATAGAATTGAGGGAGGAGGAGGGGGGGGTAGATAAACAACATCGACAATCGTAAACACAATGTCGGCGTATTTCGAAGATAAAAACTAGTGTCAAAGCAGTGGTGTTTTTATTAAAAAAAACAAATGCAGCCTCTTTCATCTCTATACAGTCCATCCTTATTTTCGGCAGAGGAGTTTTGTTTTCTTTATATGATTCATTCAGAGACCAAAATCTTCTTGTGTTTGCGATTTCTGTTTCATTTTCAGAGAAAAAAGATGTATCAAAATACATTGTGGTTTGTCAAGACCGTATTGTATTTCCCGTTGACAGATAGTTCTCCTTAGATGTATTTCACAGCATATATTTGAAACTAAAATTTTCATTTGATAAATTGTTTTGGTAAATTAAACCAGCGGCATGCATGTCGAAGTTTGGTTAATATAGACATTGAAGCCACATTTTCACGGGTACCTGGGAGGAATTTTACTATCCGGGTAATCTTACGGCAACTGGTACCCGGGTCTAGTGGCAATACAAAATAATTTTATTGCTACGACTAGTCGTAACACTAGCAGCATCCATTATTAAAAAGTTTTAAAAGACTAAAGAGTAATAATTTTAAATAGGGCTGCTGAAATTAACGATTAATTTCACGATTAATCGTTAAAAATTCGATGAAAATTGAAGAAAATATTTATAATATTTTTAAAAAATGTTATTGATAAATAATTTATTATTAATAATTAATAATAATTTATATATTTTTTTACGTACAAACTTCTCCCGCGTAATATTATAATTTATTTTATGAATTTATGTGGACCGGCAGACGTCAACTAAAAAATGGTTAAATTTAATGTTGAGCAAAAATTTTGTTTTTAAGCTAACTGCGGATGGCAAAGTCGAAGATGGTGAAAAAGTTTACTGTGTTCACTGCCATAAACAATTCTCTTTTAAAGGATCAAATACATCGCTGACATACCACCTTCCAAACAAACAACCGATCAAGTATCAACACATTGTCATAAAATTTAGTGCAAAATATTCTTAATTTTCAATGTCTGTGAGACAAGGGAAATAACTCAATAAAATACAAAAAGGTCAATTACCTGTTTTTGTTACTTCTCTTGAAATGTTCAGTTTAATTACGTCATAAATTTCTATTTTGGCTATCAACCGAAATTAATGATTAATTAATCGTTAATTTTTCAAAAGTTAACTATTTAAATTTAAATTAATCGAAAACAGCCCTAATTTTAAATAATAGTTACTAATCGTAATAATAATTGAGTAATAATATAATAATTGTAATTTTAACTTTAATAAGATAATAAGTAATACTAGACTAAACTAATACTAGTAACTAGGGCTGGTACTGATTAAATTTTTTGTTTGATTAATCAAGAAAATGTAATCAATTAATCGCTTCATTTTTATTAATTATATTTTATTTAATGCATATTATAGATCCCATTAAGTCGCGATTCATTATTTCGCGAAATCAGTTAAGTCACAGTAATTCCATGGCTCCCAAATTTTGTGACGAAACACAGCAAAATCGTTCTGCTATGCAAGAAATAAGGAAGAAAAACCTTTTTGTTTACCTATGCACATCTAAATAAATAATAATAATAACAGGGAAAAGTATATAAGTACAATATAACAAAAAATATAAAATAATTAATAAATTGGAAAAAAAAATATTGGAAATATTTTCTAAAATTTTAATAGAATTTTAATTGATCAAAATAATTTTAATCAATTAAAATGTTTAACAATTAATCAATTAATTAATCTATTATTTCCGCAGCCCTACTAGTAACACAATGCAGAAAAATACAAATCAACTCAATTTCAATAAGTAATTAGTTTTAAGCATAAATGGGCTATCGGCTATTGACTATTTAGTACTATTAACTTAATAAAGTTAATAAAAATATTTTTAAAAGATAGCATTAAGTTATTAAGTATTCCTTATTAAGTTATTTTTGGTGGTCGGATAAAAAACAAGTACCCTCATTACTATTAATAATTAACAATAACAACTATGGCATCAAATCAACAATAATTAATACAATAATTAATCTAATATTGACAAATCTAATACGTACACTTATACAAAACCCAAAGCCAAAATTTAGAAATATCTTTGATTTAATTTTTGTATAACTTAACACTGATAACACTGATACTAAATCACTTATTAGTTGTTGCTTATTTAAAAATTATATTAAATTAGGTTAAATTAGTTATTAAATTATTTTAAAATTATATTAAATTAAATAATTTAATTTACTTTTATTGGTATCTATTTTGATGGATCCAAAATATTTCATCAAAGTGGGGTCCAAGTAATAAAAAAAATTGATATAACTTTGTAATTTTATTGCTTTAAATAGCTTAACTTTGTGTTTCTAGAGTATTCTAGAACGACTATAATTGCTGGCAATGTTTCATCTTAGATTTGTTAGTGCATGTACAAAAAAAACAACTCAAGTGCAAAGCTTTAAAGTACTCCCTCATCTGTCTTTCAGCAAGATCCATCTTTTTATAGGCATCATCAATAGGTATGTCCATAATTCTGACATGATTTTATCCTCATAAAAATGTGTCCCAGTTCATTTTTTCCATTTTACCTTTTTAGTGTTCTTTTGATTGAATCCATGTTCTAATTAGTGCTTGATGAAAGTAAAAAATCCAAAACTGTTTTGTAAATATGATTTGGTCTAAAATTTGCATATTAATATTAGATTACTTATCATTTCCTTAGATGATACAGTGATATATCAGTTCTCTCATCTACTGATAATTTTGGGAACTTAGTGTTGCATAACTTGCTATTGAAAGCATCCTTCACTACACAATCAACAGACTAAAATTCTTTCTACAGCACCTATAAGGTATTGAAACATACTCATTCAATTGGTCGTGTATATCTTGAACATCATTTATAGTATACATGTAGTTTAGTTTAGCTAATGCAGGAATTTCAAGCCACCCACCTTTTTCATGTAGATAAATCTCCTCCTTCATTTGGTATTTTAAAAATCCATATTACTTATATTATTAAACACCAATTCAACGATATTTAAAACTAGCCCTCAGCTTGACGTGCGGTCTAACTTTGAATCTGGTAGCGCTTCTTTCACAAATTTATTGAGGAACTTTCTTAAAATTTGAGACATTCTTTTCCTTAAAAAGTGAAGAAGCTGATGATTAGCTAAACTGACTTTGAGGCATAAAGGTTATTTAAGTAAATACCATTTACAATAAACCACGGGATTTTTCAATTTAAATAGGTAAAGCACAAACGCTTCACTTTAGTTAAATGGTGGAGGAGCATAAAAATGAGTTAAGCTGTTTCGCAATGCATATGATGAAAAAAAAACAAATGAAATAAAGAAATTAAAAAAAATTGATAATAAAATTTTGAACAACAGATCACAGGGTCATTGTATACCTACATAGTACACTTCATGTGTGGAGGTCAAACTTTGTTATTGTTTAAAACAAGTTTTTAATAAAAATATTTCTGAGTGGGAAACAAAGCGTTAATTGAATGTATAGTTTGTCAGTAAATTATAATAGATTAGAAGTCCATGCCACCACAGCTGTCATGGGCACAACATGTCTAATTTCTCCTTATCTAACTTTACTGCATGGTAACTACATACTGCTGCACAGCATTTTTCAAATAGCTAAGTGGTGCACAGCTGCTTAAGGGATATGGAATATTTGTATGTTAATGATTTGATAGGTTTTTCCTTTTGCTACAATTTTTGATCATCATAATTCATTATATAGCTACAAGTTCATTGTTAACTTACATATAACAAAATTTTAAAATGTTAAAAGCTGATTTAATATCAAAACAAGGAAACCAATTTTATTTCATGAACAATTACAATATTTTTTTTACTCGTATGAACTTCTTTTTCAAAATGAATTTATATTGTGATTGCATATGTCCATAAATGTATTATGTTTTCTATAACTATAACACTTTAATGCATCTTACAATTTTTTTCTGGATAGATTATTTTATGACATATCCAAGCCATCATTTGATAATCTTTTTTAATTCTTAAGGAGAGTACAGTTATCCAGTTAAAGCAGAATGACTGAGAGGGAAATAGTCCTTATTGATATGGATTGCTTTTATGTCCAAGTCGAACAAAGACTGAATCCTTGCTTAAAGGGAAAGCCTTGTGCTGTTGTACAATACAAGACATGGAAAGGGGGCGGGTAAGTTATGATAAAAAAGTAGAATTTGAACTAATTTTCTCAATTACAGATTTAAAAAAAAAGAGAAATAAAATACCAGTCTACACTTCATAACATTGTTTTGAATTTATGTTTATATTGCTTTACTTTGAGTATATAGATATAAAAAAAAAGTTTGTTTGGTTTTGCTTTTGTACTCGTATGTGTGTGTGTTGGAGAGGGAGGATTTTGCTAGGTTCGCCGACAAAACGGTCCCGATAAATGTGCTCCGTCATAGCGGCCCCGACAAAACGGCCCTGGACTAATAGATGGACTAAGTCACGAACTAAAACTTTTGGCGAAAGGTCATTCTCTTTTTGTGCAGCCAAACAATAGAATTCTCTACCATTACACATCAGTGGTATTCAAACCACCAAGTCCTTCAAGACTGAACTAAAGACGCATCTTTTCAAAATGTATTTACAAAATTAATGAAACAACATTTCTTTAATGATTAACGTAGCTTATGTGTAATTTACTGTCCTTTATGTTGTTATTATGGTATGAATGGTTATTTAATTATTATATGTATGTTATGATCTCCATGTAAAGCACTGTGAGCCCGGTTCCTTTCTGGGATACAGCGCTATAAAAATTATCAATTATTATTATTATAATAGTAAAAAATACAATCAAATATTATATTCATATTTTTACTCACCGATTCAGTGTCAGGTTTAGCTCACAAGAAACAATAATAATGACATCACCAATAATAATGACATCACAAGAATGAATTTAATAGCCTTTACTGGATATGGTACCAAGTCACTGTTGTTTGTTGACAAGAAATAATAATAACATCACAAGAAATAATTTTACAATTTTACCACTTTTTTTAAGGGTGAAAAAGTTGACAAAAGTTTAAATTGCAAAACAAAATTAAATTTTTTGTTAAAAAATGTAAAAAATGTGTAGAAAAATAAATAAATGTGTGTAAATTATGTTTAAATGGATCACATCTTATACTATGTATTAAAATTATCCTGATCAGAATCATTGCTGTTGGATATGAAGCGAGAGCCTGTGGTGTAACTAGACAGATGCGTGGGGATGATGCTAAAGCCAAATGTCCTGACATACACTTAGCTAGAGTACCAGAGATCAGAGGAAAAGCTGACCTTACTAGGTATTAAGATTAGAAATCATCCAAAAATAGTGTGTCAAAGCTGTTACAACACAATCCCTTCCCAATGATGCATTATATGTCATTATATTATAAATAATTATATTATATGTCATTTATAGATGATATTTAAGGAAGTGAGACATTTGGTGCCAATGTCAATTTAGTTCTTTATTTATTGTAATTGTACATTGTTACCATAGAATCAAAATAAGTTTATTAAGCCTTAAAGTTGTTTGGCGCTAAAATTATAAATATGTATTGAGCAGAAAGTTTTTTAGATTTTTCTCACCGATAGCAAATGTGAAATTCAGTATAGGAATTTCTGCAAAAATCTTTTCAAATTGTAAAGTTGTTTCAAATTACAAATATTACTTAAATTTAAAAAAAATATCTTCCAGATATCGAGAAGCAGGAGCTGAAGTAATTGCAATATTCAGTAAATTTTGCAACTGTGTAGAGCGTGCTAGTATTGACGAAGCTTATCTTGATGTTACACAAGAGGTAACTCAAAGGTTAAAGGTCATGGAAGAAAGTCAAGTAAAAGAGAAGCAAATTCCCAACACTTTTGTTGAAGGCTATGAAGGTCTAGAAGGTATTGTATGAATAAGCCTATTATTATTTTTCTATGATTTTGGATTTTTTTGTTGAATAACCCAATTTATTTAAATTTAAAGAAATAAAAAGTAAAAAATAGCATTTTATATTACTTTTATTTGAAATCTCACACTGTTGTATTTCAAAACCAGTATCTAATGCCGATTTTTAATATATGGAAAATCTAAAACAGTGAAAGTGCAGGTAACCTGTCTACTAAATAAAATTGTATAATTCTTATTTCATAAGGACGAAGCCAATGGTTACAAAAGGTATACAGCTCCGAAGTTATTCTGTGTGAACACCGCTTGGCTATTGCAGCTTGTTTGGTAGAGGAAATGAGAGCTTCTGTTTTTAAAGAGACTGGATTTACGTGTTCGGCTGGCATTGCTCATAACAAGGTAACTATTATATTGACCAGGAATCTTCACATTTTTTTTAACTGCTAGGGGATTGAAATGAAATCATAAAAGTTTAAGTTTTCAAATACAAATGATTTATTTATTGAAATAATATAAACTTGCTGAATGTGAAAGTATTTGTAAAGGTACCAGGTAACTATATTGTCTAAGACTATGATACCATGCAAAATAGTCTTAAATAAGAAATAAAAAATTAATTTTTTTCTTAGATGCTTGCCAAATTGGCTTGTGGCAGAAATAAGCCCAACAAGCAGACCGTATTTCCACATTCTTCAGTGCCAACAGTCTTCTCAGCTTTGCCCTTGCAAAAAATGTAAGTCACTTAGTATACTTAACGCTCTAATCCTCAACGAATCAATAGTTTCAATCAGCACTGACATCTAAATATTTGCATCAACTTGCATCCAGGGAAATGAGAGTCTGGGTGCAAACGAACATAGACTTCAGCTGATGTTAGGTTAAGACACATGTTTACTTCATCACCATCCGAGAGCATTTTATATGACTCGTCAGCCAAATGTGCACATTTTCATCGAGGTGTGTTTTCAATGTTTTCAAGCATGTTTTATGCTCTAATCTTATCTATGGGAACTGCAATGTCAGAGAAAAAGTCAATTTTTCCTCTCCTGCTTACCTGATGCCATTTCAGAGGAAAACAACTATTTTTGCATAAAACTTTTTATGATCAAAATTTATGCCAACTATATGAGAGGTCACAGCTTTCCGTGCGCACTTGCAATGAATGGAATTCAGGGGATTTTTTCAAGTATTTTTTATTTTGTTCCTCGTCTATTAGAGCCTAGACAAACATCCAGGATCTAGTTTTATCCAGGATCCCCTGAACGATGAGCAGAGGCGTCATTGCTCAGTGGTGTGTTGACTTCCTGAGGCATTTCAAGAATGGGAAGGCTCTCTCCTTCAAGCTTCTGACCACTGGGGATGAAGCCTGGTTCTTCAACCTGGATCCAGAGACAAAGAAACAGTCCAGGGTCTGGAAAAAAAAGAGAGCCTGGCTCATTGAAGGCCAGACGCTCCAGGTCGGTGAAGAAGACCATGTTCGCCATCTTCTTCGGCCAAAGTGGTTTGGCTGCTGCTGTTCCCCTGGAGCCAAATGAGACTGTGAATGGGTCTTGGTATCGAGACTAGGGCTTGTAAGAAGTCTTCGATGGAATGTGCCGGTTGAACCCACGTGTGCCCTGCAAAAAGCAGTTGTTCCACCATGACAATGCCCCGGCACTTGAGGCGAAGTCAACGGTCGAGGGCTTGAAGGAAACAGGCCTCTACATCTTGACCCCACCACCCGACCTGGCACCCTATGATTTTTGGCTTTTGCAGAAGCTGGATGATCCCCTGATAGGCCACCACTTTGAAACCAGGAATCAGCTTGCTGCTGCTGTCTTTGGGAGAGCTTGACAACCTGAAAAGCGAAGATTTTCAGGCCCGTTTTGGCCCTGGATAAAACTAGCTGAGAAGTGTGTCAGAATTGGCATCGAATACGTTGAGAAGGTGTTTCTCTAGGCTCTGATAGACGGGGAACAAGATAAAAATACTTGAAAAAGTCCCAAAGTTTCGATCATTGCAAATGCTCGCGAAAACCTGTGACCGCTCGTATATATCACTTCTGTGATCTGTTGTTTATGTGTGAAACATAGCATTGCATAATTTGTTAATAATTAACTCAATTTTCAGTACAGAATGATTGGAATAATAAACTCAAAAGTATCATTGTTGTGGTGCCAGCACTAAGCAATGACATTACTTAGTCTAACCATTGTCTGTGTTTTGAACGTCACTTATGGATGTCGACGACTTATCAATCAAAATGTGTACCTGTTCATCTTAACAACCTTTATGTTATGCAGCTCCTTGTCTTATAATATATATAATATATTAGTTATATTTCTGTACAGTAGATCTCATGACTGTAAATAACTAAATTTCTGCTCTGTATATGGGTGTAATGTAATTTTTTATTGATATGATTATGAAATAAGTATAATCCATCTTCAAAGCATCACACTTTTCCTTTTAGAGAATTCTTCTCCTAGATTTGCTTAGCATTTTTCACAAACCAAATCATGGCTCATTTGGTATGTAAAAATAGCACCCAGCTTGACAATGTGCTCTGGTAGTGCTGTATTCATCTTTGATATTTAATTTTTCTTTGAAAGCGAAGCAAGTTATGCTTACATTTATCTAAATAATCACTTGTACTGAATATAAATATATTCTTATTTTTAATCAGCTTTGTAGCATCTTTCAGATAGCAGTGCAGTTTTGAGGGAACATTGTTTGAGTGTATTGTAATTGGTTTCACATATTTTCATAGTTTTGATAGGCATGTTTCACATGTGTAAGTGGCACCGCTGCTTTGAAAACTTTTATTTTAGATTAAGAGCTGATGCTCCAGAATATATCTGAAGTTATCTAAATGAGGGTTAAATTAAATTTTACACATTTTATAATTTCAATCTTTTTTAAAGCTTTCCTACTAAAAAATAAATGGACAGTCTCAGTAAAAAAAAATAATAAAAATTTCTCCCCTAATGCAACTATCCGTGCTTGGTTTATTTATTCATATCAGTTTGCAAACTTTTCAATTTTAATTTATTACCGTTTTCGACCTTCTTCCATTGAATTAGTCGTCATCTTGGTGGTAAACTTGGAGCATCACTTTTAGAAATGGGTCTAACATATATGGCTGACCTGGTGAAATTCACAGAAGAGGACTTGCAGAAACAATTTGGAGGAAAAACTGGGTAATATTCAGTAATGTTTATTTTGTTGTTCCATATTTTATTTTATAAAGTATAAATTACTTATTTACCATTTTCTGTTAAAAAAATTTACCATTACATTCCAAACATAGGAGATATTACTAAAGGTTTTTAAACCAGGGAGTACTCAGAAAAGCCAGTTAACATTTATTTGCATTATACAATGCAGAATTTTTGTGATGCATTTTGTTTACTATCACTATTTATCTAAACTGAATTGATAGAGGATTTTGTTTGTAATCATAAGAATTTTCTAGCAAGAAAATACCATAATTGAGAAACATATGGTAAACACGTTGTTTTTTTCTGTGAAGTTGCAATTTCAAAAACCCTATTGCTTACCAAATACCAAAATAATGGCTTTGAGCTGTTGGGTTAAAGTTAATTTAATAAATCTTACCATTATCTCTACTAGCTCTTGGCTTCACAATGCCTGCAGAGGAATAGATTCAGAGCCTGTTTCAATGAGGGAACTACCAAAGTCTATTGGCTGTTCCAAAATTTTTAGTGGCAAACAAGCTCTGGATACTAAAGAAAAGGTTTGTTAATTCTATCCAGCGAGGCTTATTTAAATATTTCTATCTAGGAAGTGCTAATATTTAGTAATGTGACCAGAGAAGAATCATAAGGAAAAAGATACAAAAAAAACCCTAAAGAAAGAAAGAAAAAAAAACCACTTTAAGTTTAAGTTGAGGTCACAGGAGTTGTCACATTTATTTATCTATTTTTTTTATCCAAGGCAAGGATGTTCAACACCAACAAATTTATTTAGTCACTAAAACTTAAACTTTTTATTGAAATTAGGTGATATTTTGGCTTGGTGAGCTCGCTAAGGAAGTGAGTGAGAGGTTAAATAAAGATAGAGAATTGGTAAGTTACAAGTTAATTGTTTTTAAAATAGATTTTATTGTAGTGTGATGATTTGTTGACAACTTAATCTAATAAAACTTTGATAATAAAGTGGGCATATTGTTCATAATTTGCAGTAAATTGAAACAGTAACTAACTTATGGTATTTTCATAACATATTTTTCTTTCATCTTCATAACATAAATTTAAAAAAAAATACTAATCTCCATTAAATTTCTGTGACTTCAGAATAAAAGAACAGCCAAATCTCTGACAGTGACTTTAAGCACACAGCATCCCACAGGCCACAAGTATACTTCTAATTCACGAGCTTGTGCTTTAGTACGTTATGATGCAGACAAGATAGCAGCTGATGCTTTTGCTTTGGTACAACAATTCAGAGTGAGTCCAGGGCATAGCCCTGAGTGGTAAGTTCTCAGTTTCTTTGACCAATTTTGTATAAGTTTTATATTTGGTTCATAAATATTGTGGTTTAAAGAGAATTGATCTCTTTCAAATAATTAGCCCGCGAACTGCGGTTGGCCGATAATATCTTCCTGTGCGTTTTGACCGATAAAACCTGCAGATAAAAATTGAATTGAAAGAAAAACTTCCAGCCCAGTATTTTACACTAAATTGAGCTACTTTCTTTGATTAAAAAATAAACTTCCGTTTTTCACCCTTCTGTGTCCTTTTCTTAAACTTTGAAGTTATTTTACAACAATCTTCAGTAGCAAATATGTGTAAGTAGATTTTTGTTAAGTGGATGAGAACATAGCTGGATCATCTGGCTTAAAAAAAAATAAATCGGTTAAGAATCTTTTTGATACCCTTCCAGTTGAATTGATTTGTAAGATGATTTTCTGATGACACACGAAGAAAATATTAATTCCGATTATTTTTCTAGTGGTTCAGAAATCAAAATATAGACCCAGGCCTAGAAAGAGATATTTAGTTATGTTTATTTTATGTTGTGAATTGTTACTTGAACATAATTATAGGTATAATAAGAAAAAATACTTCAAATTTATGCACAACAAATATATAGAAATAATGCATTTTCTGAAAATTAAAGAAAAATACTATCATATTTTATAATTATTATAGCAAACATTATAATAATATCCCTTAAAAATGATTAATTTGAAGTACTTTAAAAATAACAATTTTCATTTTTTAAAAATTCTTGGCCACTCTAAAGTCAAGATCTTGGACACTGAGTATAAAATAAAAATTTTAAAAAAATCATTTTATTCCCTACTCAGTTTTTTGTACTCTAAGGGGTCTTGCCACAGTACATGTATTTGCATGTGAAAATTAACCTTTTTCAAAGGCAACTTAAAAGCTATAAAATGTCTGCACAATACAGAATAAAAACAAGTACAGTTAGTGGATTAAACTAGCAATTTTAAAATAAAAGAGACTGATCTTACTGGCATTTGTAAAGAACCTTTCCACCCTGCCTTTAAAATATTTTAAGTTAATTAAAGCTACATACGCTTGGAATCAAACTGCTTTAAGTTATCTTGATTTCCTCACAGGAATTTACTGTAACCTAACCTAACCCTAACCCTAACAAACTTTTAAAAAGTTCTATCACATCGGTAGTAGATGTTAGCAGTAGCAGCATGTTACTTTGACAATGTTTTTGGAACCATCTATTATATATTAAACAAATATATTAAATAGGAAGGGGTGTGTCAATTTGGATTCATGTGAGGATGAGTTAACTCTTGATAGATAGGCTTTTTAAAAAATATTTTATTTTTTAATAATATATTCCATTATTGAAACCATTTTCTCAGGGCTCCCCCATTCAGCTACCTAGGTTTATCAGCAAGTAGATTCACAACAGAGGATAATACAAAAATATCCTCCATGTTTGCAACCACAAATCCGTCACATTTTTCATCCGCTTTGAATGTGTCAGCTGTGGACAGTTGTGAGGATTATTCCAGTCAATCATTATGTGCACATGAAGGCAATAAAACCAAAACTATTTCTGAAACACCTCTAAAATATTCACAGCTAAATGAAACTGAAGTGAAGTCAAAGGTGTCCAATGACATAGTAAAAAATAAAGGGGAAATGCACATAAAATCATTCTTTTCTCAAATGAAAAAAAATTCAAATATTTTGGAAACACCCCCCAGAGCAATGAAGGAAGTTAATGCTTTGGAATCAGATAAATGTTTGGAAGTCTTGCAAACTCAATCTTCGCCTAAAGGATTTTTTGCCAAGAAAATGAAAGCCATAAAAAATTCAAAAGGAAAAATATCATCAACTAATGACACAACAGAGAACCAGGTGACAAGTAAAGACAGTTGCATCAAATTAAACCAACAAAATGTGTCTTCAGAAATTATTACACTGGATGATGAAGATAATTTTCTCACTAGTCATGTTCCTGAGTCTGCAATAATTTCAGAATCGGCAATCATTTCAGAATCAACAGCGTCATCAAGCGAACATGAATTAAATAATCAGACCTCTATTGCTTCAACAAAAACTGAAGATTTCATAACATGTATCAAATGTGGAGAAGTTGTATCTATGTGGGAATTGCCTGAACACAATGATTTTCATTTCGCAATGGATTTGCAAACAGAAAGTAATAAATCAAGGACCTGTGTGGGAAATATAAATGGCATGGCCAGTCACGTGACCACAACCAAAAGAAAAAGTAAAAGCCCTGTCAAGGGGTCTAAGAAGAAGAAGAAACATGTTAGTGACAAAAATATACAGCCATTGACAACGTTTTTCTCTAAAATATAATTTATTTTTAATAAAAAATGTGTTTTGATTTATCTATATATAAAATGCATACAAAATGTTTTTACACATCAAAGAAAACGCACGTGTTTATTTATTTATGGCTTTCTTATTACCAGTTAATTTTATCCTAGTCTTCCTCCCATCTCTCATGTACCCCTTTCCTTTTCAGAGTCAACATGGCCAATTTGGAATTGTTACATTCAATCAAATATTATACCTATTTATACCATACATGTGTTAAAGTAATGAGTTCAAGCATGTAAATAATTATCTGGACCCATGAATTGTGTTCAAATTTCAAAGCTAATGTGTGTGTTTTCAACATCTGAGGATTTTTTG
Organism: Ampullaceana balthica; assembly: GCA_944989445.1. Classification (NCBI taxonomy): domain Eukaryota; kingdom Metazoa; phylum Mollusca; class Gastropoda; family Lymnaeidae; genus Ampullaceana; species Ampullaceana balthica. The sequence continues at coordinate 487,196 of CALYLW010000004.1, read as the reverse complement.
TTTTTGTTCTTTATAGCTACAAATTAACTACACTTAATCCACAATGACGATACATGTTAATTAAATTGTAAATAAATAAATATATATATTCTTTTTCAAAGTTTGTTTTGATGTTATTTGAACCAGTTGCTTTTCAATAAATTCATAAAGTTGCAGTGAATGGACATTTTGTAGTCAATGCATGCAATGAATTAATGGTGTGATATGGTTGCCGTAAGAACTAGCTTGGCAACTGAATTTTTAACTTTTTGTAGTTTTTTGATGAATTGTTTTGGTCAATCAGAAAGAGGAGAGTTGCGATAGTCAAGACAAGAGAGAACAGGAGCACACAGTTTTTGTTACATTAACTCCTCGAGGTAATGGAGATAAATGTGAGAGATATAGTTATTTGTAGAAGTGTTGTCAGAAATAGTGCAGCCAAGTTTCCCAGAAGAAGATGTATTAGAACTAGTTAATGAAGTAAAGTACACAACTAGATAACTGAGGAGAAGAAGAAGGAGTTAAAAGTAGAGGATGATTTATGTTTGTGAAAGAGGAATGTGTTAGTCCTATCTTCTTCAACCTTCAGTTAGAGTCATCAATGAGTGGACTTTCCCAGTGCACTCCTGCAAGGCCTGGTCAGTGGAGTCAATGAGAGTGTGATGGGTGTTTGAACTGCTGCATGTCTGTGAATGATTGGCTCTCGACAGCATGCTTTTCTAGCAGTAGAAGAAGGGGCTGGTCTACATTATGATTAGGACTGGACCCAAAACAGAAACACGAGGCACTCAATACCATTTGTCACCTGTTCTGCCAGAAATAGCTTTCCACATATTATAATAGCCATAGAACACTCCATAGAACAATTTAAACATAAATGAAAGACTCAGACTCAAATACCAAACATTTCAAAAGTCTGAAACTATGTTCAACACTTTATTCCTTGCTCTACATAAAAGTTACCAAGTGCTGTACGTAAAAATATTGTCATGTTGAAATTCAATTTTAAAAAATGTTATTTTGAACTAAAATACATTTTAATCATTTAAAAAATGGAAAACTTGGGAAAAGTTACATCTTGCATAAACAAACAAAAAACAACCCCTTTTTCAGACCATGATAGTCTATAAGGAACAATTGAAGTAGCGTTCACATGTTTTCTTGAGCCACGGTTCACGAGCAAGGGATTGTGTGGCTAGCACAATGCCCAGTCTTGGGGGCCTTGCCAGCACCTAGGCTCGAACCCGTGACTCTCTATAGCCTCGGTACCACAGCCCAGTGCGCTACCACTAGACGACTGCGCCCCCATAAACCTGCATAAACAAACTGAGGTAAACATTTACAAAATTCTTTCAAACCAGTATGAAAGACATGCTTCTTAAACATGTAATACTTTAAATTATAAGCTTCAACTAACCTTTTTATAATATTTGAAAAAAAACTTAGCGACTTAAAATTTTTGTTTATTAGGATTGAACATTCACTTTTTCCCCCTTGCAGCAGTTCCTGAAAGATACTTAATCAAGTATCAGGTACAAATACATTTTTACAATTTTATTTCAATGTTCAAAGGAAATGACCATTAAAATCTTTAAAACTCAGCACTAGCTATACCCAGCAAGTCAAGCAACTAGTAACTAGTTCTTCAGATAAGTTATGCTGAGATGTTTCTTTTGATTTAATGGGAGATTTATAAAAAAAACAACAACAACAGCTTTGCTCACATTAAAAAAAATGTAGATTATATAAGGAAAAAATACAATTTGGGTATTAAACTTTCTAGGAAATAATGAAAACATTTGTTGAAACTTGTGAAAAATGAGTTCTGTATAATCATTTAGACAAAAATAATAAAAATATAATTTCATAACTTGAAGTAAATTTTCATTAGCTTTAGCCTGCTAGTTTCTAAAGGAAGTATTTGTTTCCTCAAATAATACAGTAAGGATTTTGACAAAATCTTTACTAAGTACAAACTAAGTGATTTAATTCACATAGAAACTTATTTTAGAGTATTTAATTTAATAAAACAACAACAAAAACATCTCAGTTTCTTTTAAAATTACATATGGATTTATAAGACCATTTTTTTTAAAGTTAAAAAAGGTTCTATAAATTTCACATTTTCATCATATGGGCCATTGTAATTTGTAAAGATAAATATAATATTGTTTTGTTTTAAAAATAAGTTAAATTTAGTGCTCATTCCAAGTTATTTTAAAAATATGTCCACCTGATCTGCATTCATGTTGAGCTCTGTCGATAGTTAGCGGTTTCCAATACTTTCTTGCCACACATTGCACATATGCCTAATGTACAAAAATAAATTTAAAAAATTAGATCTAGATTAGAAAGCCAATTAAATTATAAATAAGACAATAATTTTAACAGAAAATTGTTCCAGGCTAAAATAAAATGTGAATAACTTAAAACATGATAAATCAAGCACCAGCTAGTGTTTCACTCACATCATAGTATAAATAAACACATAAAACCTCCTAAATCAACAAAAAGGTGCTTTTAAAACTTTTATGTAAAATCAACGCATAACCAATGGCGTTGATCTATAAATAACGATGTTTGTCCAATCTAAAAAGTTCAAATCTCCACCAAACTTGATGGTCAGGAAGCTTAAAGACTATGAGGAATATATGCCAACGCCTGGACATTTGTATATAATGTTGTGTTGACATTTGTATATAATGTTGTGTATTTAACTTTAACTATGTTTATGAAGAATGAAAGTCCAATGTCTTTTCTCAAGTTGTTGGAAATGTTTGTAAAGCGCAGTAGGCCCATCCGTAGGCTGGGGTACTGCGCTACATAAGTGTACAAAATAAACAAATAAATATTTTGGTTTATTATTCTTAGTAAAAATTCAGGTGCATTGTATTTCAATTTATAAGTAAGAATTTTATGGGCATTTCCAGCAATTTTTAGGGAACTGGAAAATTTCATATCACCATTACACCAGTTTGTTTTTAAATATTAGGTTCAGGTTCACAAAATATATGTATGAAATTAATTTCAATTTTACTTATTTCAAATGAAGCGTCTCAGATGAATGATTATTATTTTGCATATAAACTTACCCTTTTTATAAGCACAACCTAGAAAAGATAGAAAAATGCAAATATTCAGACAAAATACTAATTATTGAAATATTCAGGCTAAATACTAATTATTGAAATAAATAGTTGAACGACTAAAGAATTTTGCATTAAAAATTTTTTTTTAAAAAGTGTGATGCTGTATTTACCTTGGCAATAATGTGATCCTGGTTGATGAACACTTGTTTTACAAATCCGGCATTTTTCAAAACTTGTCTGGTATGGATTAAATCTGTTCAAAGAATAAAATATTAAGTCCAGCCCTTACCTTCATAACATTTATTACAATGCATTTTATCAATGGGTTTGGTTAGTAATTATAAAACTATTTAAGTTTAAGTTTAAAATGTTAAAAAATACATTAATGATGAGTTATGTTAAAAGAGACATTTTTTAACAAGTAAAAACACAAAGTGTACTTATAGAAACATGGATACCAAAGCCAATTGTAATCTGGCAATATCGATGTACTTACCGATTTTTCTTTGCTGTTAGTGCTTTATTTTCACCTACTTTGCGGCCTCCACTCTCTAAACATCAAAATATACATATATTTATAAAATATATTTTTTAATGCAGTTTCACTCTCTAAACATCAAAATATACATATATTTATAAAATATATTTTTTAATGCAGTTTCATTTCTGGTTAATATTTTTGTAATTTGCTAACAGTGTGATGGTTCTCAGGGTTTTGATCCCATGATGTTTTGACCCCAGATGATTCAACTAAGGACAGTTTGATCCCAAAAAAATTAAAACCCGGATGGTTTGACCCTGTCAATTTGACAACCGAACATTAATTTTTTGTTGCTATTTTAGTAATTAAAAAAGTCATTAATTTAGTATAATTTTTTTTTAAATTCAAGATTTGTTAGCAGTGTTACTTTGTTTGGTTAATCTCTTTCATTATTTTCCTTATTAACACCTTCAATTATGAGTTTGAAGAAGAATAGTGGTGTGCTAGAGAAAGCAGATATGTATAACAATAAAGGTAACTAAAGAAATAATTATGAAACATGAAAATGGTATTCAAGTGTGTGACATCACTAATGTCTACAGTATTGTAAAGTCAACTATTTCCACCATCATAGAAAAAAAGAGTTAATAAAATCAGTCCATGTGGGTTTTTATTTAAATCAAAATGTATATGTATTCTTTGCATTTTTTAGTGTAAAATTGATTTCAATCCTTGGGTTACAAATGTTTAGGGTTACAAACCTAGTTCTGGAATGAATAAAGTTCGCAACCTGAGACACTACTCATTACAGCACTGAAGCATGCATTTCCTGCTTCTGATGTAAATTTGTTTATCGCATATGAATTTAATTACAGTCGAACCCACTTACCTCGAGCTCGGTTAGCTCGACCACCCCACTAACTCGACGTTTTTTATTGGAACCGCCAAATTCTCTCTTTGTCTTAGCATTTTTTCATCGGCTAATTCGATTTTTCTAAGTCGCCGAAACCTAGTACCTCGAGCACAAATTTGCCAACTTAACTTGGTTAGCTCGATCCTCGTCGGTTGGCCTAGCAATGCACTCTGTCATTTTTAGTTCAAAACAGTGTTGACATCTCGCTTTTCTTCGAGACTTCCGGCTATTGTGTGATTCTACGAGATTTCAATAAAATTTACCGGATGTTTTGCGTGTGTGAATTATAATTCGACGTGTATCCATGGAGTATGTATTCACCCGAGGTACTGGACAATCACGTTAGAGGTCGTGAATCGTCATTATTTCGCAGTGCATGTTATATTATTATTAAACTTAATTCATTTTCTGATGCATTAATCATTTTATTTTTAAAGATAAACGAATATCTTTAGAAATGAAAATAAAGGTTTGTATCGAGAATCGACGGTGGTTGTTATATAATTAAATAAAAAATTATTATTCTTTTAAAAGTTTGTTGTTGTTGCTTTGTTACCAGTAAGATACGTGATTGTGACACTAACACGCGCGTGACAATGAAATGAAATCATTTCTGATAAGGAATGATTTTTAAAAAAATTCGCTTAGACTTATTTGCCGGCCGAGGTCTAACACAGTACACACAGCCCACAGCGTGCTGTGATCAACGGTCAAGGCCACAATAGTTTTATTTATATTACAAGTTTGATTGACTGAGGAAATTCGAGAACGTTCTGATAGTTAAGTAACAGATATCCTGCGCGTCAAAAGCATTAAACTTAAAATAACCATATTGATTTGTTTATTTGTATTTTAAATTCGCTGACACGACGGCAAACGCGACTGTGACACGGCGAAGCGTAAACTTTGACCTTTTAGCGCATGCGCAGACAAAAACTGGTAACTTTATTTTTCATTAAATGGAATCGAAACATGACAGAGACGTAATCAAAGTCCTTTACTTCGGCATAAATATATATACATGTGTATATATATGTACAGTGTATATATATATATAAATTCCCGATTAGTCATAACTTTTCCCGACTTTCAAGGCCGAGAATTTATTTTTAAGAATTCCCGACTTGTTCCCGTTTTCCTGAGTGGGAACCATGGTTATATTTAAATTTTAAACGGTCCTTAAAAACGAACGGTCATTACAACCTTAGGAAAGACTGAAGAAATATTAGGGTTCCGATACGATTCCGATTAATCATCCCATCACTAATTAACGCTAAATAATTAATCATGTACATAAAGAAATTTCAAGCACATGTTAATATTTTGCCGCCATATTGGTTTTCGTTTTAACTCGATCATCGGTTATGTCGACGCCATTTTTCATACCCCAACGCCGTCGACTTAAGCGGTTTTGACTGTAATTCATGTAATCGTGAAAATCATCAATTTCTCTTCACAATACATTTTGATGAGGAAATAAGTGTTTTGCACAATCTTTTTAAAAATTGTGTAAGTAATTCTTGTCAAACAAATTCTCCAACTAATTTTGGGAAATCTATTTTAGATCCCTGAGGTCTTCTTACTGTTTTAAAAAAAATAAGTTTAAGGACTGCTGGTTAGCTACAAAAATAGATCTGCGTTCAGTACCTTAAATTAATTTCATTATACTGTTTTACTGTAATAAGTATTAATAATATAAAATTAATAATAATATGAAAAATAAAAATACAATTCTACAAGAAAAACAAACCTGTAGTGTTTCGTGCTCCAGCCTTCCATGGATCAGGTGTAATAACTTTACCCAATTTACTTTGGCCTGCAAAATATGGATTGCTTTTTTAAAAATCAAAACATAAAGAATCTGATTTCTTAAAAAATATATATTTCAGTACATACATTATCATACATAATACATGAATAAAATAAATAATTAACATTGACATAGACTAGAGTGATAAAAAAAACAAGAAATTATTCTAAGATAATAATCAGCCATAATATTTTTAAATACCATAAAACATAACCTCCTTAATCATAAAATGACTCATTTTTTTTATAATTTAGTCTTTAAATCTTGTAAAATCTGATAGATAATATAGTAAATTCTAACAGACAGTGGACAGGGGAATAAAAGATTTTATATTGGTAGACCTACTAATTTATGGGAATGAATTAGTCCTGACTGTTGTGATAGGTAGGTGTCTGTAATAAAGAGTGTGAGTTTTGTTCTAGTTTTCTTTTTAGCTTTCAACAAACATTTCCACAACCAGGAAAGGTTGGTAAAATTGGCAGCATGAATGATATTATTATTATGATTGAATATAAATCAAAGTCATTAAATTTAACCATGAGATCATTCCAATGGCTGAATTTATGTAACTAATGTAAAAGTAAATGTACCATTTGTAGATGTTAAAAGATGCTGTCAAAATCCAGTTTAAGTGCATTTACTATTTTGCAGCCAATAATTAATTTTCTCGTTTCATTAATTTAGTTAATTACTATATGAACTATATGAAAAAATTTAAGATTTACACAGCTATTTTTTTTCTCAACTTTTAAGAAACAAAGCATGAGCATGCTGCATCAATTAAAAAAAAATATATATTACCCTACTTTCCAGATTGTTTCAATAGTATGTAAAATAAAATATTCAAACTTAAGAGAAGTTTACAAAAGTAAATAAATCAATCAATCAAAAGTCATGTAATGAAACAAGAAATTATCTTATCTTTTACACACGCTTCTTCTACACAGAAGATTAGTGCGTCCTATACTTATCCATGGTTTATGTCTAGTCCTGCATTTTTAATTAGAGTACATGTATTATATGTTGATAGAGTGTTGGTTTTCCTGGTTTGATCAGACAACCCATTTCACACCCGAATTTCAGATGGGAAGAATAAAAATGTGTATGGTTTAGTAAACTATTTATTAATTTTATTTTAAAAAATTAAAAATGAAACTAAAATTATTAATTTATAATATAGGCCTAATCAAAATCTATTTTGCATTGCATTGTCGTCAAAATATTTTTAAAGCGCCAGTACCGGTAAAAAAAAATTATGCCAAATATAAAGATATGCATTTTTTAAAGGAAATAACCTTTGCCCAAAGAAGAAAAAAAATGACACCCTTTCCATGTCTTGATTTTTGAGCTGTTTGTGGCCCCAGTGATGGAAACCCTTTTATCGGGGGGGGGGTCCTTTCCTCAGAGCCATTTGGGTTCATCGATAAATGATGTCACGCACCGGGGGGGAAGGGTCACACATTTGTGACGAGGGGGAGTTTGAGAATAGTCAAGTCACGTCAAAACATGCAACTTTAAATAAAAGTTCAACTTAAATATTTGATTGCTTACAAATTATTTAATGACAATTTAAATGGCTTTACGTGTGTTACGATATTAGAGTGCAGGCCTACACTAAATAAATACTTAAATGTTAAAAAAAGTGATTTGAAACATGCTCATTTTCAAATAGAAAAAAAAAGGTTTTTATGGGGGGGGGGAGGCAAAGCTTTGTGACGTAATATTGGAGGGGGGTCTAACTTTTTATGATGAAGTGTGACAAGGGGGGGAGGGGGGTGAAAAATTGGCCAGAATCGGGTGACCTCATTTTTATGGACAGCCCCTTTGAAAGAGGCGCTATTGTATCAGATCAATAGGTCCAGGGCAATTATGTTGAAAAAATATGTAAATTTAAGTTCTAAAAAATTGATATGAATGATAAATGAATTAAATGACAATAAACTTAAAGAAAAATGTAAGTTTTCATGTGATAATTAAATTAAAATTCACTGCAAAATAGTAAATTATGCGACCTAAATTGCACCGTGTCTTTATTCTTTTAACAAGATGCTTTTGATGAAAACTTAACATTTAAGTTAATATATTATATGTTAGCACTTAAATTCCAGGTTTACTAATACAAAAATATTAAATATAGGCATAGGGCTTATTTATAATTAATAAGCATAATTCCTGTTGTCACTGTCATCTGTAAATTATTGAAATGGGATGTTGCTAGTGTTACATTAACATTAGCCAGTAAGCTATTGCTACGACTAGTCATAGCAATAAAATTATTTCAAATTGTTATGACTTGTTGTAGCAGCAGACACTTCGAAAAAACTAAGTCGCTATATTATCTTAACAAACTCTTCATAATATTTTATATGCATATATAATATGATATTAATAGATTTGGGCTTATTTATGAGTGTATTAATTCTAAAATCTAAATTTATTTAAATACATTTAACTATATTTCACTTTTCAGAATTAGGAGTACAAAAATTACAATTACCAGCACCCTCATTGTAGTTTAAAACAAAATTAAATTAAATTTAAAAAATTTGCAGTCACTGGGGTTCGAACCACAAATCAATGCTAGCATCAGTCCAACATCCATCTACCTATCCATTCATCTAGAAAGGCTCATGTTAAATTACGTTTTTTTTAAATGATAACTGTCGTTAAATGGACACCAATCAAGTTCTTTTACCTTTAAAATTCATTAATCGGCTTACCCAGTAAGCATGATAATTTGATTTTGAGAACTTATACTTATGTTTAGTTTAGTATTAACTATTAACTATTAGTATTAGCATAATTAAAATACAACTTTAGTCGTAACAGTAGATACTTGGCTACTGCTACAACTAGTCGTAGTAATAAAATTATTTATATTTCATATTGTTACGACTAGTCATAGCAGTAGAGTCAGTAAACTCAGTAGGTAAACAGTAGTAAACACACTTCACTTCATGTATTGACACTGACACTGTGACAGACTGAGACTGACAGTCACTGACAGTGTCATTGAATAGGTACTTCAATACTTGTTCGCGCATCGTTCTGCGCATGTCGTAAATTCAGGCAAAAACTGTCATGGCGATTTTACAGTCGGTCTTTCTGCCACCTCGGTAGTTTGAGTTGTACGTCACAGTATTCTAAAAAAAGCCTACTTCGTCATCACAGAAATATACAGCTTGGTTTTCCGAACATATCGATACCATTTTTGAAGCGATTTCGAATTTTTAACCGGCGGTGCTATACAGTCACACAGTATACATTTAAACTGAATTGTGTGACAGTAATGTAATTAAAAAATTAACCCTGAGTATTAAAAATTTGTGGTTTGAATGTAATCCTGCAACATTCATTTTATGAATTGAATAACTTTATTTTGTTAAAATTGGTGTTGGTACTCATAAGTTATGCTTAGTACAGTGTTAGGACTTGAAGCGAAAATATGTCAGTGCTTCTTAAGTCGTCTCCCTTCATAAACAAAAGCGTGGGTTGTCGGAAATGGACTTGCCGATAAATTTACGCAAAAATGAATAAATATAATTATATATTGAATATTGCAATGTCAGAGTCATAATGTCAATGTTTACTTAGAGTTAGAGTTATTACAAGAATTGAGTAATTATATTAATAATATTTTGAATAAAAACACAAAAAATAATATTAATAAGTAGTACTATCATTGTGTCAATAATATTTTACAGACTAATAACTATTAATTCTTAGTCTGTACTAATACTACTTACTACTAACTACTGGCTTGAAGTATTGACATTGTCATTGTTACTAACTTGATTGTTACCATTACCGTTACCTTCTTAAAAGTTCTTACCATTGTTCACATAATGACACATATGACCATATCATCATCATCATATGTCATATGTCATGTCATAGGTAATGTATGTAATTACAATTACAATGTATTAAATATTACAATTACATTTTAAAAAATAAGACAAACATCACTTTTACAGCCAAAACGACATACATTTTTCGCAAACCATTGTTAAATGAATTTGAAGCCTTTAGTCTTAGTAAAGTTTTAGTCTTTAGTACTTTAGATATTTGTTATGTTGACTCTTTTTTTCCTTTCACTCTTTACTTGAGGATTATTTGCTCCTGATCAGCTACAAAATAAAGTTTAAAGAAAGCTCTCTTCCGTTTAAAGTTATCCTTCTTGAGTCCCCCCCCCCTTTTTTTTGTTTCCATAACATTTTCACCACTCTTAACTCAATAAAGTTATTATTGTAACAGTAACATTCACCCATGTTTACTTACAAAGGTTTTTAGTGGTGTAGCTACGGGATTGGGAAGAGGGTGAAGACTATACAGTTTGAAACAGTCTGAGGAATGTGACAAAATAGAAAAATACATTTCTAATTGACACATTCTAACATCACATTGCTAGATTTTTAAATTAAATATATATTAAATAGTCTATATATATTATATATACTAGCAACAAAGCCCGTCCAAGGACGGGAATAAGTGTAGAGTGACGTGTGAAGTTCATGGTAGGACATCACAACATCCACATCAACTGATTCCAAAATGAAAATGAAACGTCACCAGTCGTCGTTTCAACCAGAGACCCTATCTCCCCCCCCCACACCGCGGTCTGTCCAGAGACCATACCTGCCCCACCCCGTTTGTCCAGAGACCCTACCCCCTCCCTCCACACCGCGGTCCGTCCAGAGACCCCACCTCCCTTTGAAAAATGTTCATAAAATGAATGTTTTTTAGGGTGTAATAATTGCACATTCTGACAATCAAATGATAGCAGGGTATTTTTAGGGCTGTTTCTGCTTAATAAAAAAATTGCGTTCGATTAATCGGGAATTTTTTTAATCGATTAATTTAGATTAATTATAACGCAGAAATAGATCCCGTTAAATCGCAATTCGTTAGGCCTATTTATATCTCTCGCACGAAATCGCTTAACTCACGGTAATTCCATGGCTCCCAAATTTTGTGACTAACACAGCTAAATCCGTCTGCTATGCAAGAAATAAGGAAGAAAAACAATGACAGTAAAAAGCAATCATTGCTGAGTAGCTGGTTAATAAAGAAATAACTTTAAAAATGAACATAAATATTAAAAAATAGTAATCTGTATAAATTATAATACAATATTTAAAAAAAAACTTTAAAAAAAAAGGACATGCTTTTATTTACAAATAGAAAGTGCACTAAAAGAAGAACATAAAAATGTTCTATGATAACAGTTGAAATCCGTGAACCTATCCACTGCACATAAAAGCGTGGGGCACCCATCACAACTCGTTTCTCTTTGCATCTATTCTTTGCATATAGATACATATTTCTAATTAATATGATAGTAGCATGTATATGATCGAAGTTGTGAAACTTTTAATATTTATTAATATTGATACAAATTTGTATTTACAGCCTTGTACATGATAGCGAGTTGTGATGAGGGCCCCACGCTTTTATTTGCAGTGGATAGGTTCACGGATTTCACCTGTTATCATAGAACATTTTTATTTTCTTCTTTTTAGTGAACTTTCTATGTGTAAATAAAAGCGTGTCCTTTTTTAAAAAAGTTTTTTTGTAAAGATTTTATTTTCTTCTTTTTAGTATCAAATTTTTTTAATCAAATTTTCGACCCTATTAATCCCATTTAATTAGTTAAAGTTCATGGCCAATAACTTAAATGTGATAGTATTAATTAAACAACCCGTAAAGACAAAGTTTTTGACTACAAATCCCTTATATATGAGACAGAACTAAAAGTATTGTTAATGTTCATCGCGCGACAAACATTTACAGACTGAAACGCGCTGAACTCGCCTTGATGTAAAACACGGGAATTTGGCTATCGAGGGCTGGAGTGAAACCATTGAGCCGTGGAGGTCAACTCTAGCAGACGACTAAACATTATAAATACATGTAGAGATAAACTAAAAATTGATTAATTTAATTACGGTACATTCGCTCGTATGAAATTTTGATACAATGCATTGTCATCCAAATTCTATCTGTGGTAAAATTTTGAGATCTCTAGGACCATCAGAAGTGGTTTAATTTTACGTTACAAGATTTGGCGGAAGGATTGATGGATGGAAAATGCAACATACAAACAGTGTGAGTTAAATAAAAGCGTGTAATAATAATAATAATCAAAGTATGTATGTATGAGTATGTATGTCCTTTATAGCTGACTAAATCATTCATCCGATCACCATGACACTTTTGGAGACTTTTGAGTACGCTCCTGGGATGGTCACTGGCAACGTTTTTTTGCAAAATTTAACACCCATGGGGTGCCGGGGGCCCATACTATGATTTTTTCTTATATGAGCTATATAAAAATTAGTTTAAGCGTTAGCTATTAGGTAAATTGATTGATCTTAACCAAACTTTGTATATAACAACTTGGTAGCCAATATTGAAATACTATATGACACTAATTTCCTAATGCCCATTTCTTCGGGGCTGGGGGCCCAAAATGTATTTTTTCATAAACGTTTACGATTTTATTCCACATTAAAGTATTACAGATCTAGATAAATATAGACAAATATATCCGCTATGAAATTGATTGAAATAAACAGTTGTTTTGAACTTGACATCTTGCACTAATTGGGCCCTGAGATCCTTAATGTCATTTTTTTGCTTATATGAGCTATATAAAAATTAGTTTATGTGATAGCTACTGAGTAAATGAATGGATCTTAACCAAACTTTGTATATAAAAACTTGGTAGCTCATATTAAAATAAAAAAGGGCACTGTATTTGTATCTAATCTGCAACAATCGATGACTTAATTTTAGAGTTGACTCAAAAATGTTGTAAATTTAAACTGTAGCACTGACGTAAGTGATTTTTAAATCCATTATATTAACTCGTGGTGTCTGCTTGCTTGCTTGCTGAGGTGGGCGGTGCCGAAAAAACTTTGGATCGATTTGTAACCCACTTCTTCGTAAGCTAGCGAGCTGAAATTTTGCAGACAGACTCGTGTCGATGATAAAAATGATTTATCAAAATTTCAGATAAATCGAATGTACCGTAATTAAATAAATGAATGTTTAGATTATCTTTATTTATCTCTATGTAACATGTTAACTTTTTTGATATAGTGTCGTGGTGCGTATTATATTGAACAACCTTTCCTGTCGCGCAATAAGGTGCGTATTTTATTGACAATATTTTTTATAAACATATTCCTGATCGGGTGCGCATTATATTAAACATGTTTTATGACACATAACTACAATTTTGTATTTTTGGATTGTCTTGCGCTGCGTATTATAATGAACATTCTTTTAGTTATGTCTCATACATAAATGATTTATATTCAAAAACTTGTTTTTTTACGTTTTTTAAAAATTATATAACTTTAAAAAAACACGCAGAGTTAGTTTAATTATAAAAATTATACAGTATACTGATTCAGTCACTTTATAGTATCTTATCTTATCTTATCTTATCTGTTACAGACGCTCCTTCTAATACAGACGATCATTGCGTCCTATGATTATTGATGGTTTGTGTCTAGCAGTGGCGTAGCAAGAATTTTTGCCGCCCGGGGCGGTCTCCAATTTGCCGCCCTTATACGGGCCGTCCATAAATGACGTCACGCACATGGTGGGGGGGGGGAGAGTGCAGTCACACATATGACGTCACAACAAAACGTCCAACTTTAAATAAAAGTTCCACTTAAATATATGATTACAGACACTTTATTTAATGACGTTTTACATGACTTCAAGCGTGTTACGATATTAGAGTGCAGCTTTACACTAAAAGCATATTTAAATGACAAAGAATTGATTTGAAACATTGACATTTTCAAATAGAAAATACGGTTTTTAATAGGGGGGGCGCAGCTTTGTGACGTCATATTGAAGAAGGGGTCTAAATTTTTGTGACGACGTGTGACGAGGGGGGAGGGGGTATAAAATCAGCCAAAATCGCGTGACATCATTTATGGACGCCTCTTACGTTAATTGTGTACGTTTATATTTATAAATTAGTTAACCCTAATAAATAATTAAAATTGAAACGAAATAAAGGTGGAGAATATTTTTACCATTGCATGCCTAATTTATTTAAGCAGTAATAAAAGAGGCGCATAAGATGATATAAATATATACATACCAATAAATAAACATTTATAAAAATACAAGGTACTTTTTTTCAAAGGCCACAAGAAAGTTATTGATGTCGCAGGTTCCCCCCTCCCATCCAAATGAGACAAATCATATTCCAAATTTACACCCCAAAAACATTACCAATTAATATGCTTTTATTTTTTATTTATAAATATATTATATTTCTTATAGACAAAGAAATTGAATACATCGGTATGTAAACATATTTTAAATTTACTTACATAACTTTCATAGTAGAAAAATCGTGTATAATGCTATCAAAATTTAAATTATTTGTAATATCTTGTTCTATGGACAATATTGCAAGATTTTGTAGTCTTAAATCACTCATTGTAGAACGAAGATAATGTTTATATCAACTTCAGTTTGGAGAAGCTCCTTTCACAGCTAGCGACACTGATAGCAATTGTTGAAAAAATTCTTTGAAAAATTATAATGTTGGGTTCAGAATTTTCCAATCTATACTGTTGAATATATTTTAATAGATCAAAGGGGCCTTCCCCAATTTTTCTACAATAATGCCTCTTCTTGTAGTGTAGGTACAGCCAGGGCTGGTCTTAGGCCACTGCAACCTATGCGGCCGCAGTGAGTCCCGCTCTTTCATAGCCCCCATCTATCTTAATTTTCACTTATTATCCTTGTTAATACCTTATCCCTCCCCGAACTGGGACCCGCGCAATCCTTTTCGCATACTAAGCCGCATAGGGCCCCGCAATATAATTGCTAAGACAAGCCCTGTGTACGGCCATAAAAACCTGGATCCTTTTTGTTTCAATATTGAACTGTTCTTTATCAATGTCAATAAAGAAATTTATTTGATGTTCAAATTCTTCATTTAGTAGGTTACATGGTATTAAAAACGAATATTTTCTTGCAAGTACATGCACCTGATCAACGCGCTCTTTTATTTTTTATTTTATTTTATAATTTCATCCATGGATAAAAACATTTCTCGTTGTACTTCTTGCTATAAAGATATAACCACGTCTTCTGAATTTATCCCACTCATATTTTTTCTCCTTCTAACTTGGCGTTCAGTTGATATATCCAATTCTCTATAACAGCGTTCTGTATTAGCACATCTCTTTGTTCGATGAAATGGGTTTGCATTAATTTTTTTTTAAAATGCGGGTTCCCATAAATTCAGATTACATAGAAATGAAAAAGATTGCCTTGAACTGAGGAAAATTCCAGCATCTGATCTCATTTTACTAGTACTTCTTCAGATGTCAATATTTCCAAGACGCTTGAAATTTTAAGGATGTCTTTTTGAAATTATTTATGCTATTGTGGTGTTTATTAACGGAGAAATTTGACTATTTTCATGTTCTTGCCATACATTTTAATAATTTTAAATAAAATAAACAATTTTAAATTATTTACACATTACTTTAATTGGATAGGTGTAAAAAAATTAATTAATAACAGTATTTTAATGAAAAACACAAATTATGTGTGCTACTTCAATGCGATAAAAACAAAATAAATTTGATTTACCACCATGCCATGTATGTACTTCTTAGCGCATCATTCTGCGCATGTCGAAATTCCACGCAAAAACTGTCGTGGCGATATTAATAGCACATATTATTCGGCCCAGCGCTGATGTGTTGTTGTTTTTGTGTGTTAGTAGTTTCCTTATAAAAGCGTAATCTGTGACTATTACGGCTTAATTTTCCAAAACAAATCGATACCTTTTTTGAGCGATTTTAAATTTTTGAATGGTTTTGTGTTAGTTATAACAACCACTATGTAATCAAAAAAATGTTGCGTGAATCCGTTAATTAAGACTCGAAACTAATAATATTTTTGTTTCGTCTTGGTTTTCTCCTTCAAAAGAATAAGGGCGGTTGTCGGAAACGGCTTTATTTTACAAATGCCCACAAATGCCGCCCCCAAAATGTGTGCCGACCGGGGCGGACCCCCCCCCCACCGCCCCCCCCTAGCTACGCCACTGGTGTCTAGTCATGCATTCTTATTAGAGCTTTAAATGTCATATAAGCAATTAGGCATCATTTTAGCCAGTCACGCAGACACACTAGAGCGTTTACATTTTCTGGAAGCACCAGGTAAAACATTGCATGAAGTAAAGTTGAGCACGAGCAGACATGATCGTGTACTGCATCTGATTCCTCTGATTTAATTGCCATCCGCTGTTAGCTGAAAAATACAATGTTTGCTCAACTTTCCGCTTAAATGCTTTAACTTAAACTGTGCGGTCATGTGTCGTCATTTTTGTTTGCTTATGCACGTCTAAATAAATAATAATAATAATACGAAGGGAAAGTATGTAAGTAACAAAAAATATAAATTATTAATAAATTTAAAAAAAATAAAATATTGTCTTCAATTTTAATCGAATTTTAATCAAGCAAATTAAATTAATATAATAATTTTGTAGCGATTAATCAATCGTTAATTTCAACAGCTCTAGTATTTTCATTTAGAAACAGATTATGAAAAAAACAATCAGACTATACCGCTTTAAAAATAATGCGCCCATGGGGAAGGGAATATGAACAAAATAAAAGCCCAGGCCATTCTGTAACGCTAAGGGACATCATCATCATCGCCCCATCTGGGGCATAGGCCACGAACAAAGGCTCTCCAGGCATCCCGGTCCTGCGCCAATCTCTCTAACTGTACCCAGCTATGCCCACTCGTTTTGGTGTCTGCCTCCAGTTCCCTTCTCCAGGTCATTTTGGGGCGACCTCTTTTCCTCTTACCTTGAGGGTTCCAAGTGAGGGCTTGTCTCACAATGCTGGATGTAGGCTTTCTAAGGGACATAATCAGGATACAAAAGGAACGTCGTCGATACGACCCCGCCCAAAAGACTACAGACAAATGGGCCACCAACAAAAGGGCTTGCAACATTCAGGCCACATACAGCTTGGTGGGGATTTTTAGATGGGTCCATATTGTCGGCATTCAATAGGTCAGGGACGTTTTTTTTACTGGGCTACATTACCGCACACCTAGACAGATGCAGACTAAAGTAGACTTTAAAAACAAAAAACACGAACAAATCAATAGTAGGCTATGAATTGCACAAATTTATTTAGAATGTCATTTGCATCTTTTACGTTTTCCCCCATTCACATTCAATATAATTTCAATGGCGAATCTTAACAAATGGAAATGAGTATGAACTCAATGTAGGAGTTTTGCGTGGTATTCAGTTATGTCTGAAATGCTTCTATGTTTAGTACAGATACATGCCACGCTAGCATTGAAATATGTGTGACAAAATAAGATATCTGAAAATATATTGTTGTAGTGAGCTAAAAAAAAATCTTTAAATTTAGAAGTTACCTTATACCCAGAGCATATAAAACGATAGAAGTTGATATTAAAAACTCTGCTCAGAATTTCCTAATAAATTCCCTAGATTCTTTTTATTGCTAGAATACCTACTGATGGCAGGAAATTCAAATTTCTGTCATCTGCAAAAGAGTTCATTGGTGATATGACTTTACAGTGGCACACCTTTTAAACTTTAGAATCAACAAAAAAAGTTATTATAAGTCACATATTTATGTACACATTGGTAACTAAGTATACATATGGATATATATACTGTATATACAAACACATTCTACAACGTCTAAATAAATTGAAATTATTCTACAAGCCACTGTATTTGAATTTTGGATCACTAAACAAACAAAATGATCTACATATAGTCTCACATCAGAGGTGTTACCTCAGGTGGCTAAATTTTATTTATTACCATCCACCAAAAAACAACCCCTCTAACAGGGGGTAAATGTTCATATGCAATATTTAGTTTTCAAAATTGCTGTAGAAAGTTGTCCTCACCTCTGTCTTAACTTTCCTATGCCAGTGCTTAGCATTTAAAACTTTAAAAAAAATAAAAAAATCCTTTTCTTTAAAATGAATTAATGTTAAAGGAAATAAATAGGTCGTGCAAAAAATAATGTAGAAAAACAAAATCCTCTTCCTCTTAAATTTTATGGGTACAAAATATTGATATTTAATAAGCTAACTTTCTTTGCCTGTAAAAATAAGAAACCAAAACCAATTAAAATTTTATAACATGAATTATGGCATATAGTAATTCTATTCCTCATTTTTTATAGTCAGATGAATAAGTTTCCTATAGTACAATATAAACAATACCAATTCAAAACCAATACAGAAAATATAGGGAAGACCATGTTTTAACAGAAGTACAACTTACAGATCATCTGAGCATATAAATATGTAAATATTATTATTGATCCTCTAACTGTATTGCAATTCTTTTATATACACTTTTTCTTTTATTTAAAAAAAGATATGTACAACTTTCTTGTTCAAATAGTAATTTAAAAAAACCCACACAAAATAAAGGAATCAGGGGAGGGAATCAACTGCTTCCAAATATGAGTTAACATAAATATGTAATAGGGGTGGGAAAATCCTTTTAAATTTCTCCTGGTAACATAATTTACATAGGAAAGAAAATAAAACAATTGCAATATAATTTATGACATATTTTTCTATAAATTGTTTTTATTAGTTGTCAGACCATACAAGAAGTTCATATCTAGATCCTGTAACATAACTTTAAGAATTAAAACTAAAATAAAAATTATAGGCTTTCCAAAATTTAGACTCTATATATATAACTTATCTAATAGATGTTACTTTTCATAGTCATAACTGTCATACCAAAATCTTGCCGTTCGCTTCCGCCTTTCTCAAAATAATTTTTTTTTAAAAATAGAAGTATAACAAAGAAATATTTTTAAAAATTATTCTAGTGACAAGAATAGAAACACAGATACTGTTATTGAACAAGGTTTTGTCCTACATTTTTTTTATTCTTCCCAAATCATGTTTGTGTAAAATTATTTATGAGTGTCTTTTATGTGATTAAAATAAATAATTTACAATTATTATGATATTCAATACATAACCTGTTCTATTTGAAACTGAGAAAATATTTGACTGGATTTAGTGTATCCACTGCAAAAAAGTGATTGACTTTAAAATTTAAAAGAACAATTAATTAGGTTTTTAAATATTTAACAAATACTTACTTGAATAAAAAATCATATTGAATAGATTAATTTTTTTAATAGAAAGTTTCTTAATGTTATTAATAGTGAAATTTGCTGCCTTATTTTTGGCTTATATTGTATATTAAGTTAATTTCCACTTTGAAAAAAGACATATTTTTTATATCAAAACAGACACAAAATGACTCATTGTGAAGCAATAACAATTCTATTTATTTCATTGACTAAAATTTTTCTTGAAATGTAAACAGTTAGTTTTAAATGTTAAGTATGTAAAAATTATAAAATAAAATTTACCTAAATCTAATTTTAAAATAACACTAGCGTCAATTATTGACTATTTAATTATTGTCAAGTCATCTTGAGTAACTGTACAAAAACCATTGAATTCATAAATACCAGTTCATCAGCCATAATTTATTCTAATTTTTAAAGATCTTACGCTGCCAAAGATTTACAGTACCAAAGAAATTGTAACTTACAAAAATTTACACTGCTGATAATTTAGCTGAACAATTTATTACAATACTGTATTATGGAAAAAGACAGCTAAAAAATAAGATAGCCTTAAATATTGTATCAAGTTTTATTAACCTTGAGGAAGTGTCTGACTGTTACATAATTTAATGCCAAGATTTTTAGTTAAATATTTTTGAAAAATCTTTGTTATGTCTATGGAAAGATGTATATTATTAAATTATTAATATTAACTTGTCATAATTTATTAGTTGTCTCCAATGAAAAAAAAACTTGACAAAATTAAATTTTTATATTTCATCTCAAAACAAATCAAGTTGGTCAAATAAAAAGAGCATCTTATTTTTAAAGTTTTCACCGGAACTATAAATTAAAACCTTTTAATGTATTTTAGTTATTCTTGTTTTTAAAGACTTCTAAGAAGCGTTAGAAATAAGACTAAAAAAAAAGATTACATTTTAAAATACCTAGATAATTTTATAACATAACTTCTCTAAGAAATTAATTAGACATAATATTAATTATTTGTTAAAATTATAAAGTCTTAAAAAGAAAATAAATAATTTTTAATGCATAATAGTTTTCTAGAGTTTTGATTTTTTAAAAATAATATTAGACTTTATAAGAAGGGAAAATGTTTTAGAAAGGCGTGGATAAGTTCTGTAAATTCTAAAATTTGCAAATGGATACTTAATAACTACACTTAATATTTTAATTTACATTTTACACATTGAACACAGGAGAAATTAAATGGGTTTGAAAATGCAAAGTAAAACAACATACTGCATAAATTGAGTAACAGAAAACAGCAGTTATATTTTTCTTTTATACAGATATATGGGCTAAATTTGCATAATAAAATATTTTCAAATCACATTAGTGTTCTCTTCGAATTATGAACAATACTCCAATTATTGCTAAGGCATTTTTTTAAGTTAGCTCTTTGGTTAAGGAATCTCATTGATATTTTTATATTTTCAAATTTAGACATTCTTTTTCTTGATGCATTTAAATGAAACTGTGATTTTAACTTAATCTATGAGTGATAAAAACTGATATTTACTGGAGAAATGGTATCCTACTTAAATTAATGTGCGATATTTTGCATAGAATAAAAAAAGTAAGAGCTTTACTTTTTATGATTTTCATTGTTTATAAAAAATCAAGTTTTAATATAAAACTTCATCAATGATTTGTCTTTACAACTTCATGGTAAATAGCTAATGAATTTGATATTTATCTAATTGACATTATGTTGCCTTGTACTTCATACATCTTTAATTTAACAAAATTATGTATCATTTTGTACAAATCCCTGTTCAACACTGCACCTCTAAATTTTTAATCATCACTTAATTAATTGAGAGAATATTGTAATGGTTATAGTGTATTAAACAGTTTTCTTTTTTTAAATCGAATTCATGAATGACAGTTTTCAATTTATTATGTCCTGGGCCACAATTCATTTTCTGAGGGAGAGACAGAAAGTTAATTTCTTCATTTAGACGCAATGTAAATTCATTATTATTATTAGCCTTTTGTGTACAAAATACAAGATAATTGTTAAAAATTTGAATATATAACTTTCAATAACTAAACATCTGTTCCCCTTTGTCTGGACTTGCATGAAAAGCATAAAAACAGTTTACAATCAAATGACCAGCCATTTCTTTCCATCATGATTCTGTCTTTTGACTCACTGCCATCACCACTATTTTCATCTCCCTTTGAACCTGTACTCTTCTGTTTTCCATCAGAACAAGCAAAAGTCTGAGAATTAAAAATAAAAAAGAAAGAAATAAAGCAGAATGTCTAGGTTAGAGTAAGAAAGAGCATTGTAATTGTGATTGTTAACTTTGGGAAAAACAAATAAAAACAATAAAAGAAACAAATCTAATTAAATTAAAAGAATTTAAGATAATATGAATGAACTTTTGAAAATTGAACATGTTATTGGGCAAACTTATCTTGAATGGATTTATTACATTTGATGGAATAAACATATAGCACTTCAAATATGTATTCCTGAATTCATAAACACGCTTGTGACACTTACCTCCTCATCAGTTCGTCTTCTGCCAAGTCTCTCCACTTCATCTGGGTCATACAGCTTTAATTCAAGTGGCTCATCCTTGACCTTATGCAGATGTCTTGTGTCCACCCATGCTCTGGGGGCAGATCCAGCTGATCGACTTCCTGTTTGGCTCGGTTGACTTGATGCTGGAGAACTTTCTGTTGAGTGAGCAGGTGCTGATCGACTTCTTTGAGTGCCTGGAATATTTAACAATAATAAGATATATTTTAACTTTAATATGATTTATAAAAAAAAACTAAGTTTTTAGCTAAGTTTTAATGAATCATAATTTTGTGGCAATAGATAAATATTCATATTAATTCAAAATGTGTTTTAAAATAAAAAAGGAAAATAATTTTTCATAAACAATCATAATGCAAGAATACAAAGCCCAAATTTCATTCTTTTATCAGGCTTTTTTTCACTATTTCATGCATAATCCATTCATTTCTGACAAAAATTTAATTTGTTCAGAACTGAATTCATCTTGCATCAGAAAAAGCAACAAGAGCAAAGTGACAAATCTGATCCATGCAGATTGACATTGAAAGACAATGTTATGTCACTAGTGTTTGATACCTTTGCGCTTTGATCCCTTCTTGCATTCAGACGATGACTCACTTCCACTATCCTCGTGCCCTGAAGATGAACATGTTGCCTCACTGTCCCTCAGCATACTCTCATACCCACTGCTGGTTCCTCCATGAAGATTCTCAGCCTTTGTACATGGTCGAGAGTGGCCAGGATGGACCTCAGTGCTGATGGTGCTTCAGGGGTTAACAACACACATTTAAAGTTTATGAAGAAGGAAATACTAATGTGGGGTTTGTTTCTTTGACATGCCAGTATTAAACTGTATTTGATTGGACAAATTAATTAGGAATAACAAACTTCATTTTGTAAAATAATGGTGAATGACAGATGCTAAATATGAATATATGTCTTATTGTGACACCTTTGTGTTGAACAATCCGACACTTAAAAATTTCATTTTTTCTTCCTTTAAAATAAAAACTTTAAGAAAATCTTTACAAACGATTGGAACACAAAATTTAATGCACATTTTCATAGGAAAGGTTTTATTAAAAAAACAAATATTTTAAACAGTCAAACCAGAATCAGTCGATTAATTAAATGAATAAAATTGGGAAAAATTGAAGTAGAAAATTAATTAAATAAAAAAATAATAATTTATTATAAAGTTAATTATAACAATTAAATAGTGTATTATTATTTTGTTCAGATAATTTTATTGACCATAATATGTGTATGATATCAAATCATTAGATAAATACAGATGAAGCCTAAATATTACAAACTACTTCTTAGAGTAAACAAAACAACTAAATTCCAATGAAAAAAAATGAAAATGATTAATGAAAATAAAAAGAGAAAATGCTGATATTTCATGCATTTTAACAGCAGAAAATTGTTTGACGAGGACCAGGATGTTATTTATTTCCATAATTATAATGTTAACTTGAAAAAAATGTGCTCTTCTGACTAAGTTGAAAATTAAAGTAACAATAAATTTACTAAAAATAATCTTTAGAGTTTAGACCTTTGTATAAATTAGTCTCCCTTTACTCTATAGGATTGAAGTATAATTTGAAAAAGAATTAACAGTCACACAAACCATTGTATATGAAAATGATTGCTGTTTTTAAAATCTTATTTAAAATTTGATAGGCCAAGCCATACTAAAATTCTTTATGGAGGCTTGTGCGTAGATTTTCACAAGGTAATTAAAAAAAATAATAATTTAGACCCACTTAGGAAACTTTAGCAAAATACATAATTCTTGAGGCGACAGGTTGGTTGTAACGTTAACCTACGACAATTAAAACTACTTTATCTACCATAAATATCACTCTTAAAAATAACATACACATTTTTGAGTTTAATGCAAAATATTTAATATAGGTATTCTCTTCTTGTAAAAGAAATTCAAATATTTATGCAATGAATTTGAGATTTTAAAGTGAGGAGAAAATTTTCATTTACTTGAGTGGCATTTTGTGAAGTTAATTAAATATTTGTAAAGATTATATATCACTCATTCACTGTCATTTTATTTTTGCTATGACTGTGATGTAGTCACTATTTGTATTGTTTGACTGGGGGTAATACTAATATTACTATCTGCCACTTTTTGGTGGATTATCTCTTTTCATTTTATTCTAAAAAGGTAAGATAATATTTATTAAGTGGAACCATAAATGATGTTTTACCTGTTGTCACTACCATGACCGCTGCTGGAGTGGCTTGGAGTTCTCGGCTTTGTTACAGTAGCATAAGGGGAAAGAAGCTTCTTTTCATGAGTTACGATTCCACTATCATTACCACTATCAGAGTCATTTCCCTTGCCTTTATGAACAAGTTCAGAAAGTTTGGTGCGTGTACTCTCGCCTCCTTTTGTCTCCTTCTCTTTGTCTTTCTTTCTAGACTTACTTTCCTTTGTCGACGGGGACGAGGTTCTAGATGAATTAAACGATGGCAGTTTGCTGAAGGAACCGCTTAGAGATCTGCTGCCTACCTTTTGAGCCGGGGATGAAGATGATGATTTTGAAGTTGTTGAGACAAGGGGACTGGATGTCGCTGATGAAACAGGTGAAGTCCCTGACGATGACGTGCTGGCTTTTTCTGACCGAGAAAACTTATTTTTCATACTGGGACTGACTACAGGCACTGAGGATATTTTCCCAGGCTGTGCTGCTTTTTGTTGGGCTGGGTATGCATCCTTGCTAGAGGGGCTAGGTTTAGCCATGCAGTAGATTGACCGAGATGGACTGGAGGAAGTGTTCAAACAAGCTTTAGGGACCACACCCTGTTTCAAAACTTGCGATTGCTTGTTTGGAAGTGGTGGTTTACTTTTAGCGCCCTGCTTGGGCGAGGAGGATTTTCCTGTTAATGAGTGTAAACTGGAGGTTTCACAAAATGAGTCTTCGTCCTCCATGGTCTCCCGGCAAGACTTTGATAAGGTCGTTTGATAATCAATACCAGACACATCGTGATTAGACCGGACAAACAGGGCCTCTTGGGATGTACCCGGCAAACTGCAGTATTGTCCTTTACCCAAAATATCATCCTCAAAAAATGTTTTCATAAGATTAGGGTTTGAAGCCCCGTCAGGCTTTCGACTTAGCAAAGGTCGCGAAACTTCTAGAGGGTCGTTTTCATTGTCAGACTCAGCAGGTGACACGTCTCTTTTAACAAAACCCTTTGCTAAATGTTGATTAAGTTGGGCAGTTTGTTTGGATTCCGTCAACGCTTTCGTGTGCTGAAAGAGAAGTGACTCAGATTCAGCCATGCACTGTTCCCTATCAACGTCATCGTGGTTGCTACACGACAAGCTGCTGAAAGTTTCATTGTCCACGTCTGCTGCCAGACGTGAACCGTCCTTTGCTTTCATGCGCTCTAAATGCTCATCAACCTCCATTTCATAAATGGATTCGCGGTTCATCATCGAGGTTTCTAAACTGCTCTCCAGACTATTGTCCACTGTCACATTGCACTTTCTGTCTAGATTGTGTTCCCCTTTCACAGGCCTGGCCTCCACACCCTCATCACTGTCTGACCTCACGCCGTTCTCCTCAGCCATCCTTTCAAAGTCCGAGTCATGCTCAGTGTTCGTCTCAGCGTCTGTCATTAGAATGTTCACAGCACTTCCTAAATTTATTTGACCCACATGCTCAGGGTTTTGTTTATCAGTAGACACGGATTTAATCCATTCGACCACTCTGTGTGTTGGACTGGACGAGCCGGGAAGCTGAGATTTTTGTAACCTGAACGCAACAGAAGTTTCCCCTTTGCTATACTTCCTGGGTAAGGCAGGCGAAGGACTGGGTGATGATGTTGGGGACTGTTTAGACGAAATAGGTCTTTTGTTGTCTGAGAGTTTTTGTTTTTTGCTAGATACCATGGGGCTTGAAGATGCGTCCTGTTTAAGATCTGTTCTGCTGGGCCCATCAGAAATGTCAGTTTTGGGCAGTGAGCCACTACATTGCTCATCGCTGCTGTTGAAGCTTACGGGTCGTGATTCTGCCGGTGCTACAACGAGGGAAGACTCACTGTCAACACTGATTGTGCTCTCCGGCCTGTCTTTGACCTCCATGATATGTTTCACGAGAGCCTGTTTCAGCGCCCTTTCACTGACCCCTGTAGACATGCAAGTTTTCGCTGGATGGATGGCCTTTGTGGGCTGCTCAGATTTACTACACGTGTGCATGGGTTGAGAAGGATTGCTGCCCGCGAGCATCTCCTTGGGCCCATCAACCCATTGTTCTTCAGCGTCAACCTTTTTGGATGCTACCCGACGGGACGACGACTCGGACCTGTGATGATGATGGTGGGTTAGTTCCCCTCGACCATGATATTGCACATCTGCTCTTGATGATGGGGATGATGACAGAGTTGACTGAGGCTGCTGCTGAACGACGAAAGCTTGTGGTCCGTCCACCCACATCTCATTTGCATTTGGCTCTGGATATATGGCGGCTCCTGGCCCATCAATCCATTGCTCGCCTTCCAAGGGCTGCTGTTTCTCGTGAATGGCTTTGGCCAGCTTGCTCTGAGAACTATGACAGTGGATTTTTGTCTTGTCTTGCCAAACTCCACTAGCCTGGCCACTCTCGGCGTTCCTGCTATCGGAATTCATTTTAGTGTGCATGGCCATTCGGTGACCCATTTTTACCAGCCCTGGGTTTGGTGATCCCGGCATGGACTGGGGCTGATCAAGCTTTCCAGAACCCATGCTGAGACCCAGTGGCGGAGACGTTAACGTTCTCAGAGGAAGTCTAGACTCCAAACTTCTGACAGAATGCACACTTCGACCGCTGTCGGAGTCATCTCCCGATGACCTTGACCCACTCGGTCTTCTAGGAAGACGCGGATTCGTTCTTGGAACATGTCTGGGTGGCCCCTCGTTGTCGGTTAGCTCTCTGTCACTCAAAGACTGCCCGTTAGCTCCTATGTAAATGACAGTGTCACACGACTGCTCACTGCTGGATGTGTAGTCTGGGTCCGAGTGTGATGATGAGTACAGCACGTCTTCCCTCAGTGTGCCCATGCGAAGGCCGCGATAAGGGCGTCTAAATTTAACATCACCGTCGGTGGAGCTGTCCTCGGAACTTGTGCTCGAAAACTGGATGAAATAATTAGATTAAATGTAAAAGTCTTTACGGGATTGAGATAGGAAATACGAAATGAACGTCAATTTTCTTACAAATAATATGCTTCATAACTCAATACATTTAATAGGATTGAGTTTAAAGTTTAAAATTGCAGTTAGTCGACTAAGATTACTTTGCAACTTTCGAAGCGATGGTACTTTGAATATTGGCGGAAGCATTCAAAAATATATTAAGCGTTTGGTTAATTAAGTGGTTATGGTCGATTTACACATAAACTTCTGTTTACATTGAAAATGATTCCGTGGAAATATTTTTGTTATAAAGTCATTCATATGAATATTTTCAATAAATATGATATTCTTAAAGTAAAAAAAAATTATACACATACAAATGTATAATAACAAAGTAAAAAAAATGCTACAATTATTGGATATTTTCACCTTGGTTCTTCGTCGCTTCATCCTGTGAATGCGTGCAGCCAGTTGAATAACCTGAAGGGTTTCGTTGTAATGGGGCACAGCTGAAGACACGTGGGCGATCATGCACGTGCGGCACGAAAGGTTTCCTAGAGAATCTCTTAGTAGTTGAGCAATTTTACTGTCCCTGTGGAAGTGGAAGTTTATAGTTAAAGAGTTTATTGTCAGTTCAATGAACTAGCGAAAAGATCGGTTCTGTCATTAATTGTCGGTAGTCATGACAACAAAGTTATGCTTGTGGTAAGTGAGATTGCTAATCAACTTCCAATCTGAATGTGAACGTCCACAAAAGTGGGCCAGTTACCTTGACACAAATGGTTTCATCCAAACTAACGAGGCCAATATAAGGGCTTGCCGTATGTTTTATCAATGAAATGACTTACAAACAATAGCTTCTTTCCCCTTTAAACAACAAAACGAACAAACTTTTACGTCTTTAATTTTTTGTTTACCGTTACTGTTTGCTGACCTGAATTCAATCTAAAAATTACTTTTTGTTTTTTTCAAACACACTTCTCGATACCGCGAACAGTGCTCACAATAAAACACTACCGATGTGAATCCGAAACAGACAGAAGCACTAGCTCATTGGTCACTAAAAGTGTGCATGCATTTCAATCCAATCCTGTATTTATTTCAAGTGCATTAAAAAAAAATTGTTACGGCTTCTAATACAGCTCATTAAAAAATAATAATTTAATTTCATGTAATTTTCCAATCTGTACTGTTGAATAAATCCTGTTGAATAAATCTTATTAGATCAAGGGGGCCTTCCCCCCCCCCATTTTTCAAACGTAATGCCTCTTCTTGTAGTGTATGTACAGCCATAAAAACTTGGGTCCTTTTTCTTTCAATATTGAACCGTTCTTTATCAATGTCAATAAAGTAATTTATGGTATTATATACGAATATTTTCCTGCAAGGAAATGCAACTAATCAAAGCGTTATTTTATAATTCCATCCATGCATTAACAAAAAACATTTCTCGTTGTACTACTTGTTTCAAATATAGAACCACGTTCAGTTTATATCTCAAACTCTTCACAAATTGTTTGGCTGATATAAGAGCTTTTTCTATTAGCACATCTCTTTGTTACATGCAATGGGTTTGCATTAATTTAAAAAATGACGGATTCCCATAAATTGAGATAACATAGATAAGAAAAAGGTGTAACTGAATTGAGTAAAATTCCAGCATCTGATGTCGTTTTACTAGTTACTTCTTCAGATGTCAATTTTTCCAAGACGCTTGAAATTTTAAAGTATGTCTTTTTCAAAATTATTGATGGCTATTTTGGTCAGAGGCATAACAATGACTTGGCATTGAGGCATTTGCCAAGGGCTCAGAGGGCTAATCCTTCAATTAATTCAAATTCAGTATTTTCCAACCTTTTGGGTTTTTAAATATCCATTTTTCAAGTGCGCAAAATAAATTAGCCAAGTGCACGGAAAACCCAGTTACGCTTCTGATTGTGGTGTTTATTAACGGAGAAATTTGAATATTTTCAGATTCTTGTCATAAATCTTAATAATTTTCCATAAAATAGACGAATTCAAATTATTTACACATTACTTTAAATTGATAGGCGTGACATTTTTCATGTATAACCGAATTTTAATGAAAAACACACATTACATGTGCTACTTTAATGCAATAAAACGAAAATAAATTTATTTTTTAATAAATTACAACAATTTTCTGAAAACCGAAACAATAATATAAATTACTACTTGCAAGTTAAACACAATATTTGAACCACCATGTCTTGCAGGTCATTGTTTGCACATCATTCTGTGAATGTCGAAATTCCATGCAAAAACTGTCGTGGCGATATTAATAGCAAATATCATTCGGCTCAGCGGTTTTTGTTTAGTTTCCTTATAAAAGCGTGATCTGTGACGTATACGGCTTAAGTTTCCAAACAAAACGATTACTTTTTTGAGTGATTAAAAACTTTTGAACGGTTTTGCTTTAGTTATAACATCCACTATGTAACAAAACAAATGTGCGACCCATTAATTAAGACTAGAAATTACGAATATTTTTTTCCCACCTTGGTTTTCCCCCTTCAAAAGAAAAAAGGCAGTGTCGGAAATGGTTGTACTTTTCAAATGTCCACAAATGCCGCCCTCTGAATGTGTGCCGCCCGGGGTGGACCGCCCCCTACGCCCCCCCTTAGCTACGCCATTGAATGGTCAATACTTCATAATGCGGATTTTACCAAAATCTGAACCGAACATTTAATAGTTTACATCACCAACCAGCCAGAAACCAATCTCTTTCTTCAACTTTTAAAATTTAAAACGATCCTAATTTTTTCAATCCCTTGTTTCGGTCATTTTTTAAAGCTTTAATTTAAAAAAAAATAATTATATATCTCAAAGTTCTAAATTCATAAATTTTTCGGGAGCCGCATTGTGAACACAGAAGAGCCGCATGCGGCTCGCGAGCCGCAGTTTGGCCACCATTGCTCTACTACAACCAAAAATTTTACTTCTGTTGTTATGATGTCTTTCGGACGTTGTAAGAGACTAGATATGTAGATGGTTAGTATAGTATTTAGTACATTCGTCACGCATTAAATTTATAATAGATCAAATCATTTGAAAGTAAAATCAGGATCTTAAGGATAATTTCAATTTCAACTTAAGCTTTATTAAACTTATATTTTAATTTTGTAAAAAAAATCTTTAAAAAAATTATTTAATTGTTTGTTGTTGCAATAGCTTCTATTTTAAGACTCTTATCTTGTGAATTATTTGCAGTTGATGACAAACTAAAATTCGTAAAAGGGGAGGAGGCCAATGAATTGAATTCTTTAGGGTATCTACACTGCTAAGGCCGGTGTTGCAAAATAAATCCTCCCCAATACAGAGCGGTAGATTTTCTTAAAAAATAAATCCTCCAGAATAAAATAAATTCTCCATAACATGTAAAATAAAGTCTCCCCCCAAATAAATCCGCCCCCATCAAACTTTCAATACAATACAAACAAAAAACGCTAAAATATAAACGCATAGAGAATAATTATTATTGTAATAGTCACACATGTTTACTTAAATACTGTTTACTTTGATCATCTTTGTTTTTCAGCTAACTTTTTTGTGTGTTAATTTTGAATTCACTCTGCGCAATTAGCCACCCTTAAAAATGTGTCTCTCAGGGGTAGGCAACCCCTTTGCCCTCAGCTTGTTACGCCGCTGGCTAAGCTTAAGATTGTTAAATTTCCAATAACCATACATAAATGCATGTAGTACAAATGCAATATATTCTGAGACATAAACGTTAATATAACCCCAAGTTGCAATTTAATGTATGTAAAATAAACTCTCTCGGAAAAGACTTTATTTTTGGGGGAGACTATTTCGTGACACCGGCCCTGGTTACAGGTCTACTTTCTCACCTGTTGTGCCATCTTAAAAAAAAACATTTTGGTTTGGCATGGGGGGCGAAAGGAGAGCGTCGCGAAAATACATTCCTGTAGCTGTAAAACACTATTTGCTGTGCACTCCTGGCAGTTTCATTAAAGGTTGCGCTCTTCAAAACATCAAAGACTGACCCCCCCCCACCCCAAAAAAAAACAAAAAAAAACAACAAACAAACAAACAAACAAACAAACAAACAAACAAAACAAAACACCACACACACTGACTTTGAAGCTAGAAACTATATTTTTCAAAAAGAACTAAAACTTTTGACGAACTGCCAAAAATGGCCTTTCATGTTTACGAAGTTAACAGGGAAAGAATTTTTTACTTTTATAGTTCCTATCTGGAACAGGTAGCATGATGGATACATTTAGAGGGAAGAACTTGAAGTCGGCGATTTAAAGAGAAAATTAGTTTTACGAATTAGTTTTATTAGTTAATTAGTTTTACGCACTATGCTAATGTTGAACTAAAATTTGGAACACAACTAACTGTTATGAAGTGGAACTAAAATCTTTAAAACAAATCTAGGAGAGAAAAAAAAACCATACACACATACACACACACACACAACAAACAGAGAATCTAAATTCATTACGTTAGTGTCGCCCTGGGTGGGATAAGTTTTTTTTACACAACTAACTGTTATGAAGTGGAACTAAAATCTTAAAAACAAATTTAGGAGAGAAAAAAAACCATACACACACACACAACAAACGGAATCTAAATTCATTACGTTAGTGTCGCCCTGGGTGGGATACGTTTTTTTTTGTGCTGCCACCTTTACTAATTTAAGACACATTTGAAAAAAAAAGGTCAATATTAAGGACAAAGATCCCCCTCATCAACTTCTTCATACAACATCGGTTGAAGGCTGAAGGTAGTAGCATATTATATTCACTGAAGGGGGAAAAAAGGTACTTAAAAAGTAATATTAAATCATGTCCCTTAAAATTAGTAAGAAAAAGTTGACGTAGAGAAAAAGAAAGTTTGCAATCAACTAGTTTTAACCTTCTCTGAAACTCTTACCCTTAATGGGGCATAAATTGAATTACTCGAGGTAATACAAAATATGATAACTATGTGAGCTAATTCTTAGAAACCGACCAAAAGCGTTTAAGATGTTTGGTAAATTATTGGTAGCACCATGGAGACGCGAATATTGACGATCTTAAAAGGTCACGTATTTACGACATACGCCGAAATTTGTGTCAATCATTGCACCTTTGCCCGAGGAATGTTTTAATAATATTTGCAGTGGTTCTAAAACTGTATTCGTTACCAAATTCCACAAATATTATTCATGGCAATTTTAAACAGACCTATATTATATAGCTTAAGATGGATTTTTTTCAAATGTTCTTATTTATTTATTTATTTATTTATTTTGCTTCACGGACATGGCTAACCGGACCATCCTTACTTAGCAAGTATATACAGTTGAACTCGGTTATGTCGCCGGCCTAGGGCATTTCCGAAAAGTGTTGAGTTAACCGATGATCGAGATAAACGAAAATCAATAAGCGGCAATATATTAAAACGCGCTTAAAATTTCTTTATGTTTATTCTGTGCGTTAATAATTTTGGTTGTTTTTCAGACAGTTGCGGTACCGATATTTTTTTGATTAAGCGAACGGCAATGTTTAAATATTTTTTGGTTATACGACCATCTATAATGAATAATATTCTGGGAAGTTGAGTCATAGTGATGTTGAATGAATGGTTGCCAATGGCAACTAAGTTCAGGACCGGTCCTGTTTAATCCGTACCGGTTAACCGTAACTTCAATTCGTCCGTATCATTGTATTATCCGGAGTTCATTTTTTGCTTTTTAGCCAAATCTTAAAATCATAAAATTTTCAATCTAAAACTTATTTCGGCGGGTTGACGAAATAAAAATGATATAACATTTATTTTTAAAACCTCTGTTTTCTGTTTAGTTTACGACGCGATATTTTTGTTTAAATTTACTCAGTGGACGCGGGCATCGCACACGAGCATAAACACGTTGTCTTTAACAGACGCTGTGTCTTAAACCATCAGGATAACTACCCGCAAGGAACATTATTATCAACACAATATAACGATTCGCGTACACCTTAAATAGCTCAAGATAAAAAATAAAAATAAATATCAAGACACATCCGAAATTCAACAAAAGATTACAAGCCAGGATAACATGCCAGGATAACATGCCAGGTTAACAAGCCAGGTAAGAAAAATAAATGCACAATATCTATCTAAATCACTATCTGTTTTAAACAGAAGCAATGCGAGATTCATAAAATGAGTTATGCAACTGAATTAAAAAAATCTCGGCACCTATAATTCTTGATAAAGTCAATTTGTCATGAGGAATGCAATTACGAATTTCAAGGAGAATCCTGCAAAGATCTGAGGACCGCTCGTTCACCCAATTTTTTTTTCTACAAGGAAAACTTTTCACATGTTTGGTAAATTTGCTAGATGAAAACCCCAAGATTATGTTCTGCACGCTGATGTCGCATTTTACCACCCTAAACCTTTTTCACATGATTCGTTAAGCTGTTGACTCGCCCAGTGTAGTTGCGCCAATTTAATATAGGCCAATTAATTTCGCTTCATCTTTAAACTTTTTACTCTCTTCTTCGCGAGTATCCTCTCACCACCCTTCTCCCCACACTCCCAAAATGTGGCATTGATTTCGTCAAGGCTGGAATAAAAAGAGGGTTTTAGAAGAAGAAAAAAAGGTTAAATAAAGGACGCCTTATCGCAAACGCTTCGCTTTAAGCGAATGCAATCGAGAGTAAATTCATTTCTTCACCGCAACGAACATTGCAACTTCCGGGAGCTCGGTTAGATACTGGCATTTGCAAATCCGGTTAAAACATGAATCATAGGAAAGTGGGGACAGGGGGTGGGTGTCTGTTGAATACGTTTCACAGGACATTCGGCACATGGACGTGAAATCGCTTGGAAAGAATTGGCCCGTCCTAACCCACCCTACTTTTCACTGCCCTGCTCTCTCTCTCTCAATGGAGATTCAAACAGAAATTATCTGATAGGAAGAGTCGCTCTGACCGGATTGCCTCGCCCCAAGTTCCGGTGTACCCTGATGGTATATTCGTGCCCGGGTGAGTATCAAATGAATGTTAAGTGTCTATCGCGTTATCAAAAGCAGTTCACAGCAGTTTATCTCCTTACTAGGCAATTAAAATGTCAGTATAATAGGCTTTGAAACCTACGATGGTTGAACTTAAAGCTAGAATTTTAATAATGTTTACAGTAAAGGAGATTGACGAACATCCGAAAGGTAATTTATTGTCTATTAAATTATCACTTACATTTTCATAGTTTTGTTTTTCGAAGTTATTTTTTCAAAACATTAATTTTGTTCCAAGGTCTCACTTATTGGGTGGGCAGAGTGCATCGTTTTAATGTGATTCACATGCATCAAACCAAGACATGGAGGATATCAGAGCATTTTTTGGGGAGTGGTGAATGAAGGTGGAAGCACTCAGTCTACGTTGATTGAAGATCGATCTTTAATACCAGGGTTAGTCATAAGGCTCATAAATAAAAGCCGGTAAATCGTTGACCTTAGGCTGAGCGAGATGAGTAACCATCGGTGGGGAGAGGGAAGGGGGGGTCAAACGGTCATCGTATTTATGATCAAAGCGCTAATTAACAAACATCGGGCCTCGTTGATTTCGGTCCAACCAGGAACATAAACATAACGTCCGTGGGTGAGAATGAAGGCTGGAAGGTTGCTAGGCGCCCCCTTATTATGAGCAGCACTGGGGGTGAGCGGTCAGTTGAGCAGGGCAAGGTTTGCTCAATGAGCCGGTTGAAATATTGTGCCATGTCCGGCTGATGGGAGGGTGAGTCAATCCGTTAGGACAGTTTCAGTCAAAGCGTTAGCATGGACAAGGTCAATGCCATTCACAAGCGGGACCTGACTGCTGATGAGAGTGAATGCAAGATGAGCTACCTACAAACGTGCAGCAAGTTTGAATGTCTATGTTACTATGTTTGAATGTTTGGAAAAGTGAAATGAAGTTTGCTTGTTTTAAGATTATGCAATCTTATATTTGTATATTTTTTTCTTTATTTTTCTTTGCGCGTTCTTTTTATATAATCCAATAAGAACTTTAAAAATAATATTTCGAAAGTCTCTAAAATTGTCCCAAATTTTTAAAACTAACGAACCTAAACTACATACGGAAGCTGAAGGATAAGATGAAAGTTTAAGTTTCTATTGAAATTAGTAAATATTTGCTAAATCTCTACACATACCTTTAAAATTCGACATGGGGCATATTCTCACCCGGAAACGGGATCCCAAGTGAATGCGAGATCTTATCAGTAAGGCATCTCACCAGGGATCCCACCATGGAATAGAACACAAGGAATAAGACCTTTCAGGGATTTGAATTCGACCACTGAACAGGTTCACAGAGAAATAGGAATACACCGGGTATCACATAGGTAGAAGTGATCCCATTGAGTGAATGAGAACTATTCTGGAGAACGCGATTCTATTAGAACATTGTATTCTTGTATCAATTAGGAAAAAAACCCACGAAAAGTTGTTTGCAAATTATGTTTTAAGATAATTATTTAAATTAAGCGAAATAATTTTATTTCAACTACATTCAACGCCACAGCTGTAAATGCTACAGTTATGTATTACATTTCGGCAGATACTATAGATGTCCTCGACTGCCTACGGCCTACGCGGAGAACACTTGGACTTCTTGTTCACAGGGCAACGCCAGCGTCTCGTATTTAACAAGGCACTATAAACAGGACTGTCTAAAGGGGTCTCTGGGCTTTGAATGACAACAATCACCTCACAGAACAATCCGCTTTACAGTTGACCTACAAACACTAACAAGTAACCTGTTAATCCGTATCCATATAGTAAACATGACCTAATAGACCATTTCATTACCTCTAACATAAAGTCCTGGTTAAGGTAAGTCATTGAGATAGTTTCAGAATTTCATGGTAAAAAAAGAACCCAAACATTATGCCCTCCCCCCCCAAAAAAAAATCCACAGTGATAAAAAAAATCCACCAAGGGCGCCCGGCCCCTCTGAATCCCCCTCCCTAACATTATTTGAGTTTGAGGTTACAAGTAAAAAGGGACGATTTCCAAACAAATGCAGCAAACAGTTTGTATCTGACACTGATTATTGTTGATGCTAAAGTTACGTTAACACAGGGCCCCATAGTGAAAGAGATCTCAATGATAAATTTTCTTTTGTTGTCAAAACACGTGCACAAGTCACCATGCAATAAATACGACTTAATTATAAACTCTTCCATCACCCTCTCGTTCACTCACTTCCTCTTGCTGAGTCTTGCTCTCTTATTTATTAGCAGAAAACATATCTGTGTCATGATGACAATGAGGTCACTGACGTGGCACACCAGTCACATCACCACTACTCACCTATGAGGGACGTGCCTCTGGCCGTTGAGCAAAGCCATGATGACGTTTCCAAGTGCTGACAGGCTGAGGGAAACATTATTAGGGTCCTTAGATTTAGAGGCGGTCCCTAAGTCTATCAAGTGGAGCCTAGACCTGCCACCAGCAACTGCAATAGAAATCAATTGTGTGCATTAGAGAACAATTTTATTTTTGACTCAAATTCAATAGTAAAAAGTATACTTCATTTTTCTATTTATTAACTAACATGAACCACCAGTGCCATATTTTGGGGTACCTTTTGGAGGTATTCACTGGTAGTGGTAGCCTCTCAATAAATTCTCGTTATTCATTATGAAAAGATGCATCAGTTAAATGTTGTGTTGGAACATAAAGCCGTGATTTTTGTACACTATGATGAATTGTAGTCACCACTCTCTACGGTGCAATCCCAACGCTCATAGTCGAATTAGAAGAATCCATCTTGGGAAATGATGAAGGGCCAAAAGCCTAAAATCGATAGGGTTGAACTTACTTTTCTTTCCATTGGGATAAATATCTTAGCACCTTTCCTAAATTACCATGTCGTGACAAATGAACAATTATGTAATCAAAATGGAAGTCACAAAACACTGCCGTCACCTCACAAGACTCGTTCCTTTATCAAACACCAGTGACACTAACTGATGATCTCTTGCAGTCCCATGAAACTGTAGGGTGTCTTCCAGAGAATAATATTGTGAACATGTAAAGTCATCATCCAACATGATATTGATCAATGTATCGAGCTAACAGAGCCATGACAAGGAATGGCTTCGTCCTTGAAGTCTTAAACTCAGACGGATGCACCCCAATACATCCTCCTGACCCGTGGCCACGTGGACCCAACATTCCAAAACATCATTCCAAATTTACGTAAACAAACTTAGAGATGAGAGTCCAAAATAATTTCGAACTTGAAAAGATTCGAGTAGAGGTGCTGACTTGAGGACTCAGACAGATACAACGATTAAGTATGTGTGTGTGTGTGTGTGTGTATGTGTGTGTGTGTGCTGTGTGGTAGAATTGTTTACCACATACACACGTCTTGTCCACTGCTGTAGGAAATAGATCACCTGGAATCTTGACCCTTCTGTGTTAAACTCAACAAGTGGGTCGTCTGCATCAACCAGCAGCCTGTGCTGTTTACACCATCCTCCTTTCAAGTTGCCGTACGCACAAAAGGTGAGGGGCTCGCCCATAAATAACAGTCACGGCTTGGATCGTACGGTTTTGAAAAAAGTGGACTTGATGCAAGAAAATAATGCATACGCTGGAAGTTGAGGGAAAATTTTAAAAATCTTAACTTCCATATACAAATTTTATGGTAATTTTTATGTGTAGTTTTCTAATATATGTGTGAAAAGAAAGTAATTTAGCGGTGACAATGTCTTATCCAAAATTAGGCTTTTGTATAGAGCATTTTTAAGTCAAGTGAATTGCGGTATAAACATTAGCGCCTGGTTACAATAATTTATTCGCAATCAGGCACATGTACAGTGTATTAGACCAACTGACTGAAGTAATATTATCAAAGGGATTTTTAAAAAAAATGCGCATATCATTGTCAGTCCAGAATTTCTTTAAATTAGATTTAGAATGGCCGAGGCAGTGGCATGCCTATGTAGAAATTGGTTTAGTAACGCCCGTCGCGGTAACAGAATTGTTCTTGCTTTTTTCTAGATAAAATATGCCGAGCAGTTGGCTGGCAAAGCCGCACTACCTCTGAAGAAAACAAGTGACACACGAGATGGTAGGCCAACTTCCTATGACACCGACTGTTACTAGTAGGCCCCATGCATCATAGACAGATCAGACGTGTGTCAGCAAACAACTGCTACTTTTGAAATGTAACAAGTGATATCATCATCTTGATGGAAAGGGCTACCGATAGAATTGTCAGAGCGCGTCACGGGTGAACACGGAGACACTTGACAGGTAGGAGATTATCTCACCTGTGAATGTCAACACGACGGTGTGGGCTCTAGATCTGCGGGTATTCTGTGTTCTGACGGCTGTTGGCGTAAACCTAACAGAAACCAGGGATATGATCAATTGTCATCTGTATCTTGATCGCTCTGTTTTAGTTGTATAAATTACGGAGCAACACAATTAACACATCAATCCAGTATTTGTTTGTGCGATAAAATAGAGGGATTTTTTATGGAACATACAGCGAGCAAGAGCAAGGTAGTGGTTACTGTGTACATACTTTCACCTTAGTTAAGCATTAAATTAGACTCTAAAGAAAACAATTTTTATTAAAATGTGTGCGGTGCCGTCAAACATAAAATTGGCAAAAGTATCTTTCACTTTATTTTTTAAAAAAATAATTCGAGAGCAAAGGAAAGAGTATCATACCGGCAGGGTCATTAAAACAAAATACTATACGTGCAGGATCTTCTATGCATAATTAAATATACTCGTCTTTCTAACACAAGATCTACTTAACAAACATAAATACAAGATTAGACCAATACAAATTAAAATAACATTTCAAATTCTAAAAAATCCATTTTTGTTAAGAAAGTCTGCGAAATGTACACGAGCATAATATGAAGGGGGAAAAAACGAACCAAAAGAAATGCAGATGGAAAATAATTGTGCAAAGAATTTCTATTTTGCTTACTTATTTTAGGTGTTGTTTTCCTCTTTGTAATAAATTCTTTAATGCTATAAACTCAGTATTAAACATTTAGTTTGTTCCATTTTAATATTTTAATTTCAATTTTTATAAATAAAAAACCCAACCTCTTGAAATTCTACAGCCCTCACATGATCGACCTTAACCCATCACTCCCCAGGCAGACGCAGTGTGAGACATACGTCATGTACGGTGTAGTGTGAGACATACGTCATGAACGGTGCAGTGTGAGACATACGTCATGTACGGTGCTGTGTGAGACATACGTCATGTATGGTGCAGTGTGAGACATACGTCATGTACGGTGTAGTGTGAGACATACGTCATATACGGTGCTGTGTGAGACATACGTCATGTATGGTGCAGTGTGAGACATACGTCATGTACGGTGCTGTGTGAGACATACGTCATGTACGGTGCTGTGTGAGACATACGTCATGTATGGTGCAGTGTGAGACATACGTCATGTACGGTGCTGTGTGAGACATACGTCATGTATGGTGCAGTGTGAGACATACGTCATGTATGGTGCAGTGTGAGACATACGTCATGTACGGTGCTGTGTGAGACATACGTCATGTATGGTGCAGTGTGAGACATACGTCATGTACGGTGTAGTGTGAGACATACGTCATGTACGGTGCTGTGTGAGACATACGTCATGTACGGTGTAGTGTGAGACATACGTCATGTACGGTGCTGTGTGAGACATACGTCATGTACGGTGTAGTGTGAAACATACGTCATGTACGGTGTAGTGTGAGACATACGTCATGTATTGTGTAGTGTGAGACATACGTCATGTACGGTGCTGTGTGAGACATACGTCATGTACGGTGTAGTGTGAGACATACGTCATGTACGGTGTAGTGTGAGACATACGTCATGTACGGTGTAGTGTGAGACATACGTCATTACACTTGACAACTCACACACACTCACTACACAGAAATGCCAAAAAGACAATTTCACGCTGTTCTTAGAATTGTAACCTTCTATATGAGTTTGTTTATATTTCATCTGAATACACCAAGATAACAAGATTGGTCAAGCAAATATAGCACATAAATAAATTGCCCAGGACTAGATTACCTATAGTTTATATCATGTATTCTCTCTTATTTGATATGCACAAGGAGCCAAAAAGTTTGATCGCTAATTTTTATTAATAATTTTTTTCCTTTTTTTGTGTTTAAAAAAAAATATTTGTTATAACAATTTTTGTTTTGTAATTAAGGTTCATTAGTTAAATACGTTATCGGTTATTATTTTAAATTTAATGTACGATCTTAAAGCAATGATATTTGCTTGATGACATTAAGAAATAATAAAATATATAGTACACATTTTATTGGCTTATTTTAAATTAGTAAAAGTAATCCCCAAAACCAAAAAAAAACAAAAAAAACAAACAACAACAACCAAATAATGAGATCTGCGGAGATACACAAAAAAAAACAACACCAAAAAAAACCGAGATGTTCCCAACAAAATGTATTGTAACACAAATGGCAGATCTATGGGAAGAGGCCATTTAGACATTGTAAAACATTGATGAGCTCCCAGTGTGACTCTACAGGTCAGCGTGCTAGCAGACGATCAATGAAGTACTCTCCATTCTTACAGGAGATATCTGGTATTTAACACTATATAAACTCAAGGTTTAAAGTAATTTTCACTTCACTTTGAAAAAGAAATGCAAGAGTTTTAAAAAAGATGTTGAAAAGTGCACCGAGAGAGAGGCAACCGCAGATAGCGCAAATGCAATCAACTGACATGTTTATTAGGTGTGTGTTTGATTTATGTATTTTTTAATGTGCGGTTGTGTGTGCAAACTATTTTTACGGGGTAAAAAATCCATGACCACTTTTACTGTTGGAAGTTTTTTTTAATTGAGGGCGCTAGATCGTGTGACGTTCCCACGGTTCGCCCGGGCTGTATGGCAGATTCTGACAGATGTATCGTACAGAAGATGAGAATGGGAAAAAGAACTTTAAAAAAAAACGTTTCGATGAGCCGATGAACATGCCATTACGCCAAGATCACGAGAAATAAGTATCCATTTTTTAAAATACTGTAATTACTTCCCTTGACCTCTGAAGTACAAACAATATATTTAATGAGGGTCCACGTATCTAGATAGGGCCTATTTCCATCCACATTATTCCGTTTTGACAAGAAATAACCAGAATGTGTGAATAATTGTAATATATATATATATATATATATATATATATATATATATATATATATATATATATATATATATATATATATATATATAATATATAT
This sequence comes from Ampullaceana balthica, assembly GCA_944989445.1. Lineage (NCBI taxonomy): Eukaryota > Metazoa > Mollusca > Gastropoda > Lymnaeidae > Ampullaceana > Ampullaceana balthica. The sequence goes on along the minus strand of CALYLW010000004.1, from coordinate 445,785 downwards.
ATAAAAACACGCGTAAATTGCTTGTTTCTTCCTATACCAACCTATTTGACGAAAGACAAACGCGGTTACATCAATATGAATACCCAGTTAAAGAGAACTCTATTTTACGTGTGCGGTTTGATAAAAAAAAAGTTTGTACATCATGCGTTTCGCTCTTTATTTATGGCCATGCCTGTGTTTTTGTGATCAAATCGACAGAAGAGTGATCGTTTATGTGCGGGAAGAGAAACAAGAATGAAAATAGATACAATTTTTTACCACCAGTGCCTGTTGTTGAGCTATTGGAGTACGTTGTACATCAATAGAAACACACAAGCGCGCTCACACACACGCACACTCGCACAGAAATACTCACGCACACATGAAAGTGATTAATTAGAAGAGAGCAAGAAATGTCTTTAGGCCGAAAAAAGAAACGAAAGGAGACTTTCTGCCAAAACCGAAATATATGTTTGACTCTATAAAAAGGCCAATGGAAGCCCGGGTAGCTGAGATCTAGGCAACTAGCGCGCCAAGTCCCAAAATATCGAACAGGAATTTTTGTTATTGTTGCCATTTCTTTATTTGTAACGTAAACTGACTCTCAATAACAAAAAGGGTTTATTATGGCATTGTAAAATATTTGTTTAAATGTAGGTAAATTTGAAAATGTAATTTTAGAGTAAAGAAATCCAAGAAATGAAGCGGAGGGCCATGTATTGATCCGATTGGGATTGAATAAATCAGGGCCCATCATCGATTGTAAAGCGTTGTACAGAAACCTAATCAAAAAAATATATTTAAATTAGTTATTCTTTTATTCTTTTCTAGATAACCATTATTTGTTTGCCAATATATCGGCACTAGTATTCATTTTATAAAAAGCTCTACATGTAGTTACAGAACAGTTCAGTCGTGAATGAATGAACTCAATGAACATACGTCTTTGAACTCATTAAAAAAATTATGGGATATTTGCAACATCGGTGACCCCTTAAACCTCCACACTTCTCCAATGTCGCGGGTTATGTGTAGTTATAAAAAAAAATAATAATTCAGCGTTGCTTCTTCATCCGTTTCTTTTCTTTAGAGTTGGCAGCAAATCCCGCACAGTCTTGTGAAGTTAACAAGTGTCTCCGCTCTTCCTATGTTACTGTTGTTTTTTTCTCTAAATTTTTTTTAAAATGTAGGACTTATTCGTCTTCCTGTAGCAGTGAGCTCGTGAAAGCTGTTGGCACAGGATTAGCCAATTTCCAGACGATGACAACAAGAAGTCAGTCAATAATGGATATGGCATTGTCAGTTGGCATTGTCAGTCGACCGACAGGGTATAGGTAAATGTATCTGTCAGAAATGCTGAAGTGACGTACGTTTGCATTGATGTAAAATTTACTCTAGTATTTTCTACAGATTGTGAACAACAAGATGGCCGAGCCATTAGCCAATCAATATGGCCGTGTTGTGGTGACATGCCATAAAAAAATGTGAGCGAAACATCCCTCACCCGTGTTCTCATACAATGTTGGTCACGACACTTGCCTCACAATGTTTTTTCACAGTTAACTGATCATCAGGACCGATGGCAACCGTCAGTCGTTTAGAATGATAGCAGTAAATGGCTGTTGGCGGGAAAGTAAATTTCCTTCTAATCAACGAGTGTTGCAGAGAATCTCTTTCATCTGCACGTGTTTGATTTCCATAGTGATTCGGCAAGTGCTACATCAAGAATGAAAGCAGTTGTTCGGTTCCGGGATAAGGGAAGAGCTACAAGTAGAAAGGATTGCAATGCCATAAAATAATCAGATGGCTTACATTCACCTTGACTTGGAATTTAAAAAGTTTGGATTCCAAAGAACGTCAACTTAAAAGGAAAATCAACGTTCTTTTGAAACTGCTCACTTTTAAACTCTGGTTACGATGTAACTATCAATGTTAGAGAATTTCTCGAGAGTATGGGAGAAATGTAACATGCGTTGTGTGGGGGGGGGGATGTTTGGTTGGGTTTGAAAGCAGAAATGTATCGTTAACGGACGGGGAAATAAAGAAAAACACGGAGGGGAATAGGGGAATATATAGTTAATATCATACGATTAGAAGTAACATAGGTGCATAACGTGTAATTTTAACACATTCATATAAAAAATTTGAATATAAAAATCTTGTGGTGTGTATGGGCAGACGAAGTTTATTAAATATATATTTTATTTTTAGGGTCTGCCTAATACGCCATACACGACTGTGTGTGGATGATTGTGCCATGTAAATTTTAATCAACGTAACAAAATGATACGAATGTATATCCAATACTGTTGTATAATGATCACCACAACAAAGTTGCTATGCCAATCGGATCCCGACAAACCAGAGTTTGAGCTAAATGCTCAAATATGATGCCATCCGGCTTAATGTGCGGAACATAATAACAATTCTAGCCTAAGCAACACACTGTCCAGTGACCATCGATGTCGTGGTCAACCTTCGTATTTCAAGAAGAGTGAGTCCATCGTATCGCAAACTAAGAAAATATCAGCAATGAAACTATACAAGAAAAGTTTCAAAGAGGCTGTTCTTCCATTGTGTGCATCAAATGACATGTACGAATGTTGAGCCACTTTATAACAAGCCTTTAAAACAAGCACACTAGATACGGCATCACGTGGTCCCAAACAGTTTGGTACTCATAGGGCTTCTCAGCATCGTAAGTTCAACGGAATCTCTGCCTCCGCGGAATCGGGGGTGGGGCTTAGGAATTTTTGACGAACGGTAACCCGAAGGGAAAAAAAATATTTAGTGAGCTCGAAGATAAAACACATTTTGTTATTGGACTAATCACTAAAATTACAACCTACTAAAATTACAACATAACAGCCTCACATGAAGCATTTGATATAAACCTGGACCAATGGAAAGATATGAGAACGATCAACTATTGAGACCTTTAAATCGCACGCACTGCATCTACTGCATTAAAACTTTCCTTCCCCAATCGGCGTCCCCTGCCTTTAATTACATTTTTTTAAAAAAGAGTAAAAGTGACCAAGTATGATGAATTGTAGCGAAATAATAACGAAATACTTGCACATAAAAATTGAACATTTGACGGTATATTTTAAGGTTCACATTGGTAGGTATAAGGAAATAGAAGTATCTTAATATATATAAAACTCTCTCTCTCTCTCTCTCTCTCTCTCTCTCTCTCTCTCTCTCTCTCGCTTTCTTACTCATACAACATATTATTCCAAATCATGTAACAAAATAAATTTGAAATTAAATTGAAAAAGAAAAACAACAAAAAACTTAACTCATGCTTTAAATTCTTTTGTCGATACTTACAAGGCCATCAAAATCTTTTTTCTCCATGTCAGTAGGAACTGATGAATATCCAGTCCTTTAGTTGAAGAAGTTAGTTGATTTATAATTTTTAAAAAAATCCCCAGCATAACAAGTGGCCGTTAAATTCTTGCAAGCTGTCCGTGAGGTTTGTCCTGATCGAAAACAGATCTCACGAAGGTCCAGCGGACCGGCACGAGGTCCACCGTTACTAAATGGCGTAGACCTGGGTGTACATTCCCTCAGACAGGTTAGCTCTAGGACGTAACCGTACGGTAAATTGACGGATGGGGGCGCTGGCGGTCGTGCTTAATACCCTCTTAAGTGTGATGGTAGGAATGTACGCGCGTGCTAAGACTGGCTAGCAAGGTACCCCGCGGGGGGAAGAAAATTGGAACGCATCGGAAGATTGCGGAGCAGAAATAAGAGTTAGATGGGGATGGAGAGAAAGAGGAGGGGTGGGGGTGGAGGTGCTCTAAAGAGCAAACTTGGTGCGGGTTGAAAGGTGTTTTCGTTGAAAATTGTCTTTTGAGGAAGAGGGTGGGGGTCGGGGGCAAGGCTAAATGTCACGATAAGGAGGTGGAAGTGCAGAAGATAGACCTGGGGTATCTAGTTCTACTGAGATACCAGATAGGGACGCGATGGGAAATAAGTGAACCCTCAGGGTGTGGATATGAGAAAGAGAGTGGGAGACAAAAATAGAGCGAGAGAAAAAATAGAGAGAAAGATGGAGAAAAAGAATTAGAGCAAAATAGAATCGAGAGAGATGGAGAGAGATAAGAGAGAGGAGATATGGAGAAAGAGAGAGATAATAAGAGAGAGAGAGAGAGAGAGAGAGAGAGAGAGAGAGAGAGAGAGAGAGAGAGAGAGAGAGAGAGAGAGAGAGAGAGAGAGAGAGAGAGAGAAATAATATTGGAAACGTTAGGTACACCTCAAATGCCAAGAAGCTCGCCAGTACATCAATGATAATTTTGAGATATTGAAATTAAGGGGCTGTTTCTGTGCTGGGCCTAGGGACCAAGGTATGGAAAAAGGGAACAAAGTAAAGTAGCGTCCACGACTGGATTGGAGTCCATGATCCATGTTGCATCTCAAGTGGGGGCAACACATTCACTCACATTGATGGGGTCAAAACATTCACTCACATTGACGGGGTCAAAACATTCACTCACATTGACGGGGTCAAAACATTCACTCACATAGACGGGGTCAAAAAATTCACTCACATAGACGGGGTCAAAACATTCACTCACATTGACGGGGTCAAAACATTCACTCACATTGACGGGGTCAAAACATTCACTAACATTGACGGGGTCAAAACATTCACTCACATTGACGGGGTCAAAACATTCGCTCACATTGACGGAATAAAAAAATTCACTCACATTGACGGGGTCAAAACATTCACATCACATTGACGGGGTCAAAACATTCACTCACATTGACGGGGTCAAAACATTCACTCACATTGACGGGGTCAAAACATTCACTCACATTGACGGGGTCAAAACATTCGCTCACATTGACGGAATAAAAAAATTCACTCACATTGACGGGGTCAAAACATTCACATCACATTGACGGGGTCAAAACATTCACTCACATTGACGGGGTCAAAACATTCACTCACATTGACGGGGTCAAAACATTCACTCACATTGACGGGGTCAAAACATTCACTCACATTGACGGGGTCAAAACATTCACTCACATTGACGGGGTAAAAAAATTCACTCACATTGACGGGGTCAAAACATTCACTCACATTGACGGGGTCAAACATTCACTCACACTGACGGGGTCAAAACATTCACTCACATTGACGGGGTCAAAACATTCACTCACATTGACGGGGTCAAAATATTCACTCACATTGACGGGGTCAAAACATTCACTCACATTGACGGGGTCAAAACATTCACTCACATTGACGGGGTCAAAACATTCACTCACATTGACGGGGTCAAAATATTCACTCACATTGACGGGGTCAAAACATTCACTCACATTGACGGGGTCAAAACATTCACTCACATTGACGGGGTCAAAACATTCACTCACATTGACGGGGTCAAAACATTCACTCACATTAACGGGGTCAAAACATTCACTCTCACTCTCATAGATGGGGGTAACACATTTACACTGAAACGAGTTATGCTAACTAATTCATGAAATTACTCAACACATGACGAAGCACATAAATATAAATTTGTGGGACAGAGGCTTGAAGAATGGGTGGAGCAAGGACAAGTAGATAAGATTTAGGGTGTAAAGAGTCTCCTAATAAAAATCAAACATTCATGTTACACTGTCTTAAATACACATCACTCCGACAACCGGAAACTGGCAATCAAAACATGGAGGACAAAGAGCCAGGAAAATAACTAGAGCTCTTGATGGAGCAAGAGTAGCAGGGAAAAACGTTGGTGTGACAGATATTCCAAGACGGATGGAACTGTTCTGACCCAGGGGCAGAGTTTGTCCTGCGTCTCTTCAAGGCAAGTGGACAAATCATGCAAGCGTTTCAAGATGGTAGCCGTTAATGATTAGCGCTGGGGAAAAGAAAAAAAATTTCGTGGGGTAGGGGTGAGGTGGAGGTTGGGAGAAGGGGGATTACTCGTCTCATTCTTAGACCCATCAACGAAAGAGACAGGATTGTTGTTTGTTCGAATAGCACGTCAAATAAAGAAATAAATAAAAATATAAACGCATAAATACAGGTTTTTGGTCCATTATAGAGCTCAAAAGGGCAGCACCCGAAAGGGTATCACGAAGAAAGAGGGTGCCGCGGGGTACAGAATCTGGCAAGCTGTAGCAGCGTGGTTCCATATATATATACAGTTGAGGGTTACTGAAGATATTATTTTCTTAACGAGTGATGAAGTGTCGTTCGTTATGGGGCTCAGAAGCGCGCAAATACCGCTGACACAACTCAACGTATACGAATGTAGCGTGCAAAACTTACTCATTCATCGCAGGTCCACTGATGTCTGATGGGGGACGACATGCATTCAGGATATGTTTGATAGACAGTTCTTCTGGTGTTCTTTCCTACAGTATGAATTTGACCAATGCATCTGAAGCGCGAAGATTGTGTATAGGAAATATGAACTTTAATTTAGAAAAGAGAAAATTTCTAGGAGCGTGAAGATTTTATTAGAAGTATGAAAATTGTATTAAAAATCAAAGCCTTTGATAGGAAGCAGCAAACTTAAATTAAAATATTCTCACAAGTTTGAATCATGAGGAAAAGATAATTATGTCGTAACCCCTCCACCCCGGCCAGAAAAGACAAAAAAATATATGATAAAATTAAAAAATTTTTTTTTAAATTTAATCGATATTTTTTGTGTGTGTTGTTTCAAGGAAATGGACAAAAATTGATTTTAATTTTTAGTGTTATGAATTGAATTCTCGCTATGTCAAAACTTTTTTGTAAACTTATTTTTGATTCTTTAAATTTTTTTAAAATAACAAAACTAATTCACGGATCTTGTTAGAATATGTATTTACTAGGGGTTGTAGGGCGCCTTTTTTTTGGGGTCAAAACCCCAAGTAACTTATCCTTGTTTGATAAATATGAAATATTAAACTTCCTGAAATGTACACAAAGCATTTTATAATTATAAATCCTCAAATCCTATTTTTACATTGTTGCTTTTTTCCCCCCAAAATTAAGACATAAGCTAAAACAATGACATCATATATATTTTTTTACAGTGCTAATCACCACACGATTTTTTAACTGCTCATTGCACATCGTTCCTCAGCGTTCCACATCTATCCAGTGAGCCAGTGACTTGGACTAATATTTTATTTACTAGGTTGTGCTGCGGCGCCGTGGCACCTGCGGCGCCCACTTTGTTTAGGGCGCCTATGGCGCACACCTTTTTCATAAGCCCAACTAACTTGTCCTTGTTTGATATATACGAAATATTAAACTTTCTGAAATGTTCACAAAGTATTTTATAATAGGGGTTGTAGGGCGCCTACGGCGCCCACCTTTTTCATAAGCCCAAGTAACTTATCCTTGTTTGATAAATACGAAATATTAAACTTCCTGGAATGTACATAAAGTATTTAATAATTATAAGAACACCAAATCCTCTTTTTACATTGTTCCATTTTCCAAAATAAAAATATGAGCTAAAACAATGACGTCATATAATATTTTTTTACAGTGCGTCTTTAATTTGTAGTAAATTTGCACACCTTTTGATGCACACTTTGTATTAAATATAAGATCAAGCAATGACGTCATTTTATATTTTTTTACAGTGCTAATCACAACACGATTTTTTAACTGCTATAGACTGTTGTACATCGTTCCTCAGCGTTCCACATCCAATGAGTGAGTGAGTGAGTGACTTGGACTATTATATTATATATATTAATGCATTTTTATGCTCAGTAACCATCAATTATTATATTTTTGGCGAGGGTGGGACCCGGTGGCTGCAATTTCCCCAACTGTGTTGCACGGGGTGCCCTATTTGTTCTACCATTTCATGCGCTTACCGTTTTAGGCTCTTTAATAAACACACATTTATTTAAATACGAGCAACCAAGCCCGTCCAAGGACGTTCCGCCACCGTTCGGTGGCATGTTGTAACTCCCCTTCAACAGCCGTCTCGACCGGCATACATGTGCATCACGTCAAAAATACTATTCATTATAGTTAAAATAAATACATGTAACTCGTAAAAACAGAGCTTTTGACTATAAATCCCAACGCGCATAACTCAAAATAAAGTCATGGAAGAAATAATGCACCAAAAATAACTCGTTTTGAACGTCCGTGTAAACTTGATACGATTGGCTGTAGTAGTCATATGTGTTTGAGAGACCAATCGATATAGATGACGGGACAGAACTTAGCCTTTTATTATATAAAAGGATTTAATTATAAATGTATTTGACATGCTATCCAGGCTACTGACAATGTTAATGAAAAACCGAAAGAAACTTTCACATGGTTTCTGACGAATACGAAATTTACACTGACATATACGGTGGTGAATATAAAGGAACAAGTGCTTTCAGGGAATGCCCATCTGTTACAAGTCATAAGGTGGCTGGATAGCGAAGCCAATAGTGTGCTTGCCTCACAAGCTGAGGGGCGTGGGATCTAGCCCACGTTAAAGCCACAATAAAAAATGTTGATGAATGACAATTGCTAGAAAGTCCTCCGCTGACCTGGAGAGGAGATGGGCGCCGCCAGGTCTACCAAGCCCCGAGAAAGTTCTAATGGAAACATTAGAACCCCCCCCCACGACCACAAGGTTATGACACACACACACACACACACACACACACACACACACACACACACACACACACACAAGTAATAGACATCGCAAAGGTCCCGAAATGAAACATATACCTTTTTGTTGTACAATTAAAATTTCATGAGAGTAACACTTTTTTTTTCAAAAACTGTGTGTGTGTGTGTGTGTTGTGGGGTGGTATATCTAACAGCCAATACGGGGGGCCATTTCTTATGTAAACGTGTTTTGGCCGCCATCTTGTATTTCATTTCAGGATATATGCTGTGCAAACGTTGTATCCGTAATACAATAATATTTAAAATATAATATTGATTGGAGTTTTGCCATCCGGCAACCTTCAGACAACGCTGGCCAACAGCGTATCTAATATTTGCTGTTGGAGTGCGACAACAGTTCCCGTCTCACATAGCGTGGCACCCATATATCTATAGTATTCTATAGCACACATTTGGTGGATAGCACACCTTTGTGTACTGTGTACAATATTTAAGTGCCCCCGCCCCCACACACACACACACATTTGGCAAGTCACGGAACATAAAAATTAAAAATTCTTTTTTTTTAAAAATGACTGAATAACACTAAAAATTTCCGCGCTGTTGCCCTCGTCCTTCACAAGTAAGTTCGATGAGTGATCATGACCTATGATGACATTTATTGTTTCCAAGCATTAACGTTAACCCTTTGCTGAAATAGATTAAAATAGTACAAGCAGTTTTTGTTGTTATGGAAAATAATATTTGAACAGCAATAAATTTAAAATTATGCGTGTTACTGCGCCACTGGCAGTGAAAGGGTCTGTTTCCACCTTGCCCTCGTTTAAAATAACACAAAGGACCAACTTCTTTTCTTTTAAATTTAAAAAAAAACCTCACAAAATGTGAAGGACAAATTGCATCACAGCGCTGTGTCTATCCTCTTGCCCGACTAATCTAGATAAACATTTTAAGGGACTACACGCTTGAAAGCTGCCGCTCGGCGGATATGTTTTGTAATTGGACACGAAGCAGCGGCAGATAACACGGTCTCATCTGGAACTGACAGACACATGGAAGGCGCTGCTCGGGAGTGGCAATAAAGGCGGGGGAGGGGGGAAGCGGAACGGTGGGGAGACAAAGATGGAAAAATGTAGATTGTAAGAACAGGGAATTAAGGTGAGAGAGCACGTGTGTGTGTGTGTATAATACATGTTATATATACACATATATAATTTCAGAAAGCTGGAGTGGAGGGTTAAGATTTATTGAGATCCGTAGTATGGGTAGGTTTGGGGTTTGAGATGACTGGAGTAGAGGATAGGGATTTTTTTGAGATAGCTGGAGTATGGGGTAGGGATTTAGGGATTAGAGATAGCTGGAGTATGGGGTAGGGATTTAGGGATTAGAGATAGCTGGAGTATGGGGTAGGGATTTAGGGATAGCTGGAGTATGGGGTACAGGGATTAGAGATAGCTGGAGTATGGGGTACAGGGATTAGAGATAGCTGGAGTATGGGGTAGGGATTTAGGGATTAGAGATAGCTGGAGTATGGGGTAGGGATTTAGGGATTAGAGATAGCTGGAGTATGGGGTATAGGGATTAGATATAGCTGGAGTATTGGGTAGGGATTTAAGGATTACAGATAGCTGGAGTATGGGGTACAGGGATTAGAGATAGCTGGAGTTTGTGGGTAGCGATTTAGGGATTAGAGATAGCTGGAGTATGTGGGTAGGGATTTAGGGATTAGAGATAGCTGGAGTATGGGGTAGGGATTTAGGGATTAGAGATAGCTGGAGTATGGGGTATAGGGATTAGAGATAGCTGGAGTTTGTGGGTAGGGATTTAGGGATTAGAGATAGCTGGAGTTTGTGGGTAGGGATTTAGGGATTAGAGATAGCTGGAGTTTGTGGGTAGGGATTTAGGGATTAGAGATAGCTGGAGTATGGGGTAGGGATTTAGGTATTAGAGATAGCTGGAGTATGGGGTATAGGGATTTAGGGATTAGAGATAGCTGGAGAAGACTAAATGAAGATATTTTTTACAATTACAAGCCTCATTAAAAAAAATTAAACAAGAGAAATAGACATAATAAAACATATTTTTTTAAAATGGCAGAATTGCATCTTATTGGTATCGAAAATGGAAAAAAAAATCTCGTCTACTTCTACAGATGATCCATTGCACACTTGCTATATCCACCATTAAGTGGAGCACTACCTAGCTACATCAAAAGCAATATTCTGTCATTGAAAAAAAATTAAAACTGTTGAAGCATATAAACACAGCCAAGTTCAAGCATCGATGGTATCTGTAATACAATGTATAACGCCTCAACGGTCTTTTCCCCCCATCTCCCTCTTCTGGTGCAAGATACGCCCTTCTCCTGGCCACGTTTCACGCTGCCCTCTATCGGAAGAGATATGTAAACGGCTTGTCAGGTAGGGAACAATAGTGGCGCTGACACTAACAGGAAAGCCTTGAAGCTGCCTTGAATGCCTGTCCATTCCACGTGCATTCTTCTGACTGGGAGGGTCACGTACTCATCTTTCCACTCCCCCACTCCCCGCCCCATCAACTCCACCGTGCGAGTAACCTCCGTGCATCGAGCCCGGCCATGTTTTGTGACGTCCAGGGAGGGTAAAGAAACATTTATCCCGAGGCACTACTCTACTCCAGTACCATGAAGTAAAAAGCAAACGTTTTTTTTACTCTATACAGACGAGGGCATTTTAAAGTTGTTTCCGTCTTATACAACTGATCCATAGTTTGTGTTTTAATGCTGATTGGCGTGTCTCATCGTGCCGTATAATATGATGAAAATCCACATATTCCGTATACTACAATGGCATACATAAGCCGCCAAAAAATTGTCGCGTAAAGACATTAACTTACCCACTACTAACGTCACTTGGTAAAAAAACATGCATGCTATTAGCGTCCATTTACGGGATTGATTTTATCTTGAACAAAACGTGTTGTGTGCCCTGTTGTTACGCGGCGCTACAATATATTTTACGATACTGTTTACGCTGTAGCTGTTTGCTAAGAATCTTTGAATCTTAAAGGCAACGTATCAAACATATTACTATAGAATTTCACTACTCTAGTGGAAAAAAAATAGTTCGAAACAACTTAAATGCTAGCGGTTTTACAGGAGTTTCATTTTATCGGGAGAATTTTACTAGTGTTTACCACGGCCACAAAACTGTCTGTCCAGTACAATCACATATCCGTCAGGCCAAACGGAACGGACGTGCCACCCATCCAAAAACAATCCTTGGGCTTTCCCGGATCAAGATACGCGGCATCGTCCTGCTCCCTACAAGTTCCGTGAAATTCATCGGCATGGCACTGACTACATCAAATAAACCGATGCTTGTTGTCTTCGAGTGTCAAAACGTTGCTGCCCGAACGCTCTCTTTGGCTATAACGACGACGGCGTGGATAGAAGCCGTGGTTAAACCAAATAATGTCTGAATGAACAAACAGATAGATACAGCTGTTGTTGGGGCTATGTATCAGTTTCTCAACTTTGCACATCTGGTGATAAAACTGGCTAGTCTACTGTGCACATCTGGAGATAACTGGCTAGTCTACTATAGCACATCTGGTGACAACTGGCTAGTCTACTATAGCACATCTGGTGATAACTGGCTAGTCTACTATAGCACATCTGGTGATAACTGGCTAGTCTACTGTGCACATCTGGTGATAACTGGCTAGTCTACTGTGCACATCTGGTGATAACTGGCTAGTCTACTGTACACATCTGGTGATAACTGGCTAGTCTACTGTGCACATCTGGTGATAACTGGCTAGTCTACTGTGAACATCTGGAGATAACTGGCTAGTCTACTGTGCACATCTGGTGACAACTGGCTAGTCTACTGTGCACATCTGGTGATAACTGGCTAGTCTACTGTGCACATCTGGAGATAACTGGCTAGTCTACTGTACACATCTGGAGATAACTGGAAAGTCTACTGTGCACATCTGGTGACAACTGGCTAGTCTACTGTGCACATCTGGAGATAACTGGCTAGTCTACTGTGCACATCTGGTGATAACTGGCTAGTCTACTGTGCACATCTGGTGATAACTGGCTAGTCCACTGTGCACATCTGGTGATAACTGACTAGAGTCTACTGTGCACATCTGTTGATAACTGGCTTGTCTACCGTGCACATCTGTTGATAAATGACTAAAGTCTAGGGCTATACGTTTCATGTATCATTGATGTCCTGTTATACACATCTCGTTTTGTTGAATGTTGTGTTCGATGAGTGTTGGGTCTGGGCTGTACCCTTCCGTAAAACTTTAATATTGCAGCTGCAAAGTTTTAAAACATTTACACGCTTATTTTCATTGGCCAGTGTGTACTCACCCCCAGGTAATCCAGCCTTCGTGTTGGACCGTTCTATTCTGTACTGGTATACGTTCAGTGTAAACAAGATGTGAGATGACCGACCTTCGTCTTCCTCTGGCAACATATCAATGCAATGAATGAATTTTAGGCCTTTACAGTCTACATGCATTCATGATTTATAGTATCTAATATATATACTTAAATCAGTCCAATCAATTAAGAGTTTTTAATTTATATACATCATATGCAACTTAATCGGTTTAACTTAAACACCAACAAAATAAAAACTCACTAGAGCAGAATAATGTATTTTGATTTTAAAAAAATAAAACTATTAATAATTTTTAAAAAACACACCCGAATTTGTACTTGCTTGTAAAGAATAATCCAGGCTATTGGTCACATTGAAAACTTGTCAATTTACCAAAGACCGATAACTTCTATGTTGGTATACAATGAAAAACTTACCTCCTGCATTGCGGGCAGCTAATGCCGCGTCCAGGTAATACGCCGCCTTCTCAGCCGTGGGAGCTCGGAGCTCACTTTGGTTCTCAAGTTGTGTACCGCAAATGGGATCCTCGCGCAGATACACACTTGGAGCGGTTCCAACTCCAGTAGCTTCTGTGCCTAGTTTATATGTGAAATGGATAAACATTTACTGAATGTGATGGATTGTTAAACATAAAATTCTTAATATACCGTAAATGTTTTGGCACAATGTATGGAATACAATGCCAGGGGTCCAGATGTGCAGACAACTAAAGATTTGTTTCGCTTCTTACTCTTTTTTTACTTTAAAAAAAAACTGACTCGTATTTTGTAAAAAAAATTGGATTAAAAAAAAGCGCTATTAAAAAAAATCGACTTTCAGAGAGATAAGCAAATATATCTTTGAATTTAAAAAAAATTGTGAAATTCTAGTTTTGATAATTTTAAATAATAGTTATTTTAGCTGATGGCTTTAAAACTTTATTTTGAGAGTATCTTTGCTATGCTAAACCAACGCATACATATTTAATTGTGCCAAAATACTGTTAATGATAGATTTAATTAGACCCTTGTAATTTTATGTAAACTTTTAGACTAGGATTGACGTTTGTTTGGATCGCTCGTCCACTTACCACATAAATATAAGGCTTACTGAACATGTTCAAATTATTTATATAACAAGAGATACATATGGTCTTTGCAGCCTCTTTCCGAGAAATTTTCAGAAAATTCCATTAATAAAATCTAAAAATATATAATTAATGACGTTCATACAAACGTAATATAATAAAAGTAGGCAGACAAACGAGAAGGTCAATACAAGATAGTAATATGTGTCATAGTGTCAAACTTTACAAATGTTATTTTTTTCTTCAATTTTTTTCATTCACGATATTTCATTCCATGCGGGTTTCCACATTCTTGCCTGAGGCACTACTCTTTACTCCATTGCCTAACCGTCCCAATAAGACACTAAATACGTGTCCTTTTGCCCACAACTACTCGAATCTCATCCTTTGTGTTGCTTGACGAGGGCTGTGATAAACATGCTCCCGAAGACCATGTGGCAGCAGAACCGAAAACACTAGAACTGGAGAGTTATCTGCGGCTTGCTCCGATAACACGGCGCCGACAGACCTTACATAAACTTACGGGGGCATCTCTGGGGCAACGTGCCTCTCAGTCAGGGCCGTGCATCAACTTCTGGTCTCTGTTATTCCAAAAGATAACTTGGCTCTGTGTTTTAGGCTGCCCTTGAATACATTTGTAATTAGCAGATAATGGACACACACGAACTTTGGTGTGTGTGTGGTGGGAATGAGGTTGGGGGTGGGGGGAGGGTGGGCCGTGTGGAGCGTTGGAGATGGTGTAATTTAAGTTTATGTCTGGTTATTTGACACGTACAACCAAAAACGTGGCATTGATGTTAACAAAACAAAACAAAAACAAAAACAAACGAGCTCTTTTGGGGGACAATGTTTAAGATCACACCAGTGTAGTCTTTCAAAAAAATCCTATTCTGTATTTGAGCGTAAATACTGAGGTAAATAAGTCGATTGTAGGAAAAACGTAACAGGAAATAGTGTCACAGAAAAAAACTAAAAATAAATCATTGACATACATGCACGACAGAGTTTTATGGGCTTATTGGTATGTTCCGCATACGTTTTTTTCAGGGATAGGCGCATGTTGACCAAAAGGGCACGCATAACCACCATGATACAGAATGTTGTGTAAAACGGTTTCGAATTTTAAATATTATAATTTTAGGCCGCGGACACTTTGCTTTCATGACGTTTCGATCTCGGACGCTTGGACACATGGACGTTATTTATTTTCATTGTTTTATTTTATTGATTATTATTTTAATTAATTTCTTAGAAATATTATTTTAAATTCAAAATACACAACAGGATGAAACAGTTATTATCAACATTTAATCCTTAATACAACAATGGATTATTAAGTGTACACGCTGTCAACATTGATTGTGTGTTCAATTTGGTTTTCCGTTTCTAGTATTAAGAGCATATTATCAAGGGCCCCCACAATGTGTGAAAGTTGACACAAAAATGCTTTAAGTAGTCCCAGCACTCACCCGCTACCACTGTTTATATTAGGACACTCAGCGACGAGCTTCGGCAAGCAAATAGCATCTCTGACTCCAGGTCGTGAGGAGAATATTACATTTAATGACCAGTAGACTAGTAAACAGACCCACGCGCCGGGCCCAGACAGAATGGCAGCAGACAAGACGGATGGGGGCCAGCAGCCATGACACGTGGTATGCCTTGTAATCTATATCACATGCAGAGCTGATGGTCGAGGGTATTCAATGACCCGACTCGTGGCTTCGTAGGTCCGAGATGATAGAGAAAGGCCCAGTGTTTTAAAGTGCTTTATGTATAGAGAACAAAGTTGCCCTTAATGAATTAGTAACTGTCAGAACTATTAGCGCAATGTTAATAAATTATTGGAGATCAAAGTCAAAGGGAATTTAAATTGAACTTCTGACTTCACGTATTTAGTTTCTCGCTGTCTAAACGGGAATGTTTATTTCAACATTTTAACCACCAAATATTTGACCCAGCATAATAAGTAAGCGACAGTTCTTTGAAAACTATTAGAAGTTATCATACATATTTACGGATTTACAGATTATTACTTGATACATCTCTATCCCATAATGTGATAAAATAGAGATCATAAGAACATGTAATATAAAGTTGTTTTATGACCAAATTGTTAATGAATTAAACTTTATTGAAACTTTTATGGCGGATATTTTTTTAAAAACACAAACTAATCTTTGATAGATGCATTTTTGGTCAACACTTTGAAAATCTTTCTGGTACAAGGCCGCAAAATTTCAACGTTTAAAATTCAACTTAAATCCAGATATCCACATGACTAGTTAATGCGAGTTGGAGATTTCCAAAACATCTACGACCTACGAGATCTATGAATAAGGCTGTACTAAAGGAGACTAACTCTACGTGTTTAATGGGTGGCAATGAAATTCTTCTACATTTAACTAAAGACATTCTTTTTAAAAAATATGCCATTCATAGATGTCTTGTCTGAATATATTGCAGTGGTGTTATCGTCGTCATTATAGTAAAGTATCTCATTCGTGAATCGAATCGTATAAACACTTAAAAGATATAAAACATTTTTCTCTTATACATTATCAAAGGGCTGTGACTCGATCTGACGATGCCATTATATCAAGCTTAGTTTGCTTTGAATCATCCACGGTCTCAAGATCAGACTCATCTAAACTACCACTGACCCCTGTCCAGCGATAAACGTGAAAGGGAGGGAGGGGGGCGCTAATGGTAACAAACCAATCTGCTAATTTCTGTAAATTTGATCGGACAAACACGGCCTGGCGACATTAGGGCCCGTTCTCATTATTTGCTGCATCTGCTTCTCCGCTGCGTTATGGGTCCCTCCTTAACGGAACAGCCGCCACGCCCCACTTCGGTAACCTCCATAACGTGAGGGCTCCATGGCCCCTGATGTGCTCAATGATGATTGCTTTGATAGGGGCAAGCCCACATAATGAGATCATTAACACCCGCTCCTGGCCCTTGGACGTGCACGGGGATGACTCAATATGGAGACAACGCATGGGAAGGACGGTTTGCCACACCGCATGGGAAGGACGGTTTGCCACACCGCATGGGAAGGACGGTTTGCCACACCGCATGGGAAGGACGGTTTGCCACACCGCATGGGAAGGACGGTTTGCCACACCGCATGGGAAGGACGGTTTGCCACACCGCATGGGAAGGACGGTTTGCCACACTGCATGGGAAGGACGGTTTGCCACACAACGATTCAATGCGGTTGGTGATCTGAGTGTGTCGCGGGATGGAGCGTACAGCGAACTTACATGGAGCGTACAGTGAACACACATGAAAGTTCTCGTGAACTTACATGAACAGTCGCTAATAAAAGATGGCGTGGTAAAGTAAGGAAATTGAAATCTGAGGGGAGGAGATATTTTTAATGTAGATTGAAAAAAACAAAACAAATTAAAATTTTTGACCTTACTAATTTAAAAGCGGCATTCAATCAGTTGTACTTCACCAAAGAGCAGAACCACCTGAAATGCTGAAAGCTGGGTATATTTTTAGCATTTTAGCAAAGAGTTTCAATCAGCATTTATCCCCCCTTGTTCCCAACTCTCCACAAGATTTGCTGTGATTAATTCCTCAATGAAGACAAGATTCAAGAAATTCTCAGATCAGCCATTTCCGATTCACGATTAAAGAAAAAATATATTTTAACTTTTAACACGAAAGTAAAGGAAGGTATAAAACTAAAGAATGCTGAAAGCGATGAGTGATGTTTCAAATATTTCCAACAACCGATTGGATTTAATCGATTCCCCATCTCCAAGCCCCCATTCCACCTCAAACAACGCGCCCTCACTTCTAGCATGTCCCGATTGCCAGGGACCATCAACATTCTTTTTTCTCCCCTTATTTAAAGACACCTGTCAATGCAATGGGAAAGAAGTGAAGGGATTCGGACTGAGGTAAAACGAAATCCTCTTCCCTTTAATCTGAAACGAACGATCCTCGCAACGACCCTTCTCTCAAAATAAATTGTGGAAAGCGTTAACCGGCTGACAAAAGACCGTGTTACTCTGGGACCCGCCTTCCTGGATGTCGTAAAAAACCGAAAACGGGCGATTGAAGTCACTCGTATAATTAACAAGGCGCTTTTTTTTTGTTTCCAATTAATTAGGAATTAGAAAATTTTCTCCCTAAACCACTCCGCATGACTCATGTTGTTATTCAGAAATGAGATTTCCGTTTTTCCCCGCACACTCTGTGCCTCAATTTCCCGAACATTAGCGGACAGTAAGATAAGAAAAGGGTCCGTCATCCTATCCCCAGTGCAAGAAGTCGGAGTTGAGTGTAACGATCAGCAGGACGCATCCAACTGCAATTATACTATTGATACTGGAGACCTTATTGACCACGGTGACGTGGGTAGGTTTGGAGAGTAGGAGAGCAGAGGCCTCCAAGGGACATCAATTCATTAACAGTGCAGGTCTAAAGTACTCTCTGTTAGAGTTACGGTCACATTTTTACGCGGTTTATTTCGGACCCACACACATGACGTCAACTCAATAATTGTTGTTGTTTTTTTAATCATATAAACCTGGCGTATTTCAAAGAAAATTGACAGTCTTTCCACCATTTCCAAGACGGTCTTTACATTTTTATATGTATATCTCCCTTTAAGAAGAAAAAAAAATGATTCCAAGCAGGCCCACGAAAGATTTACTGGCTATAATAGAACCCCGCTAAGTATTTTTTGGTTTACCACCCATGGTGTATTCATTTCAGTGATATTATTTAGAGTTTAGTAAAAGCGTTGAAAGGAAATATAACGGCTTCTTACGTTAGCCGGCTCAAGACTCTATAAATACAAGGATTAATGACGGTACCTCACAGTCTGTAATGTCATAGTTTGCAAGTACCAAGATTTTGACTAAATTTCATTCAATGTGAAGAAAACAGTTGTTTATAAATTTGAAATAAATATTTACATAAAACATTAATTAACAATGCTGAAATATTGTGATCACTTTATGTGTTATGTCAAATGATACTTAAAAAATAAAATAAAATTAATGACAAAGTGTGCCAGAATTTTCGTAATTTACATTAAAATATGACAAACTCTCCAAATTATGAGCACTAAACACCCCCACCTCCCCCACCCCCAGCTATTTTCATGAAAAATGCCTCAGTGCTGTAAGAGATGGACAGGTCAACTGAGGTCACGGGTGAGGGTCACTTTTCCCACGCCAATAACTCCTGTGACGTCAGGTCGGCAACGACTGGTAGTAACGCGCCTCGCGAGATAATTTAATTGGTGTTAAGTCCTTAGGCAAACAGAGAGAGAGAGAGAGAGAGAGAGAGAGTGAGAGAGAGAGAGAGAGAGAGAGAGAGAGTGTGTGTGTGTGTGAGAGAGAGAGAGAGAGAGAGAGAGAGAGAGAGAGAGAGAGAGAGAGACCGAGCTCGGGGAGTGAGTGAGGGGTTCACGACAAAACACTCGAATCAGTGGTGCGTCCACACAAGCGTGTAATGTCAATACATGTGTGTGGTAGTGTTCGTCCCAACATGTGTTTCTTGTTTAGAACACAATTGTAGGAATAAAAACAACCCTTACAACAAATGTATTGACTATAAATCCCTTATACATGAGACATAAATAAAAGTATTGATTATGTTCAATATAATGTGCACCACACTAGAATAAACATTTAGGGACTGAACGTGACTGAACTCCCCTTTGCTGTAAAACACGGGGATGTGGTCATCGATGGCCGGAGTGAACTCCAGTGACACGTGGAGGTCAACTATAGCAGACGGCGACACATGCTATATAGAGATAAACTAAAAATTTATTAATTTAATTACGGTACATTCGATCGATCTGAAACTTTGATACAATGCATTGTTAGTAGGGCTGCGGAAATTAGGGCTGCTCATACGATTAATTTATCGATTAATCGTTAAACAATTTTAAGTATTAAAGTATTTTAACGATTAAACGACCAATCACTTACACATTTTTGGAAGTAAAAAAGTAAAAAAATAATAATTTTTTTTTAAATTATAAAAAATAACGGCCCATACATAATAAATTTCCTGACGATTATAAGAACATTTTGATTTTAAACTATTGACTAGCGGGAATGTTCAAAATGTTGATAAAGTTTGCCTACCATGGTTCTAACACTTCGCCTACCTATAAAACCAAATGAAAAGCGTATTAAGCTAATGGCAGTAATGGATTCTGACCCAGAGACAGAAAATGACGACAGCTCTTCTGATGAATTACTGCGTTACAAATGGAGATAAAGTTCCTGAGTCCATTAACCCTCTACAATGGTGGAAACTTAATGAACTTCCTTGCCAAGACCGTTTTGTGCATACCAGTTACCAGGCTGGAGTATAACACAAGGGTCAGGTTTGAGTATAGCCCACACGTCAGGCTGGATTATAACACAAGGGTCAGGCTGGAGTATAACACAAGGGTCAGGTTGGAGTATAACACAAGGGTCAGGCTGGAGTATAACACAAGGGTCAGGCTGGAGTATAACACAAGGGTCAGGCTGGAGTATAACACAAGGGTCAGGCTGGAGTATAACACAAGGGTCAGGCTGGAGTATAACACAAGGGTCAGACTTCAGTAAAGGGTTAAGCACTTGGGTAAATAAGGACGATAAGTAGTGAATTCGGAAGTTATCTCTTTCGTGGACTACCTATACTGTATAATGTCATACTAAATATTGAAAAGTTTTGTTTCGTATTTATCAAATTCATTGTTGGGCACACACAAAAACTTGGCCAACATTAAAGTGTTTAATAAAATCTTCTAAATTCTAACACATGAAAGTGTAGGTAACATCAACTGTCCTGTTTTCAAAAAAATAAAAAAAATTGTCGTGATGTCACTTTATCGTTGCCATGCAGGGGCAAATAGATTCCACATTTTATTTGTACTTTTTAGCTATCTACAAGGACGAAGGGGGAAAAAAACATAACTGAAAACATGTCAGGGGTTAATGAGAGACAAAAATGTTTGAACCTTTAAGAAAAAAAGTTTGGTGAGGTAAATTAAACCAGGGATCTCCATCATTTTTATGTTTATGGGATCCTTTCACAGTTAAATGACCATCTTCAAGTATAGATGAGACCAATGGGTTAGATATTTTATCGTTTATTTGTTTCTTTGACTGACGGTATTAAGATAGTTTTTCTTTCTTTCCCTGTATGAAACTCTACCTTTGTCGTCATGCATTGTATGAGCGGCAGTTTGAGGACCGCCGGATTAAATTTTTTTGTGTTCTCGGCCGCATTGAGAAATTCGATTGAGCAAATGAAGAGAGCACTCATCGGTCAAGGAATAGAAAAACTTGTCCCGTTTGTCCTAGGCTAACAAGGTTCCTCGTGGCCGTTTTCCTTGGTGAGTGTTTGGCTATTGAAGATCTCCACGTCTAGTCAACTGCTGTTCAATTGACACTAATATCTCGTGAGCTATATTTGACGAGGATGAGGGGAGGGGGAGGAAGGTGGGGGAGAGTGTTTTTAGCAGGTTTGGTCGTGCTAAATATTGCAATTAATCCATTTCCGGTAGGATTCAGATGCATTAACCCGGCGAGTTAAGATTTTTGATACACTTAACCCTTTGAAATATTCCCCAAACATTGGAGTGAGCAGTTTGTAAAAAAAAATTGATATCGTGTTAAAGTGATTAGTTTAGAGTAAAAGAATAGTGAAGTAGGAATAGCTAAGTAATCAAAAGACAGCATTTCAATCTAGATTTAATGCCCGTATGCTAATGAATGCTATCATCTTCAGGGAAAGTTAGGGACACGATGCACACGTTATTTCCCAGGTCTGTCACCCCTTCTAGGCCCAAAGAGTGAGAATCTTCTTTTAAGACAGTCGTTGACTCATTCCATGGCGGGCTTCTAGGGGTGGGAGGGGTTAGTTTTGGTCAGGGAAGGGCGGCTCGGAATGGCAAGTGGACAACTGCAAATGTGTCACAACGTGGGGAAAAAATATGGAAGCAATTTTTTTCTTCTTCAAATTTGTAAAGATTTTGGAATTTTGTTTTTCAAACATTGCCCAGTAAGCGATTAAATTACACAGGTAAAATTTCAAACATCAAATTACTCTTGAAGTCCCCTGAAGCATCCCTTATTGTTTTATTGTAATGTTGTGACACAGATGTCAACTGCTAAATGTACTACTAAAAGATTTTCTGACAATCAAGAAGGGAAAACCACATAACATTCAATATCAATCCATATTGAGATATTAAACCAAGTCAGCTTTAGATTTTGCTGTTCTAGTGGAAAAATAACTTTAACTAAGGCGTTATTCAATTAATGATGGCGTCTTTTTTCTATATCAAAAATATAGTTTATGATAATGTCACAACTCAGGCTGACAAGTTTCTGATTGGACAAAGTTTTTTTCCCCAAACCCTTCGGGGTATTTAATAAGAGCGAGAAGGAAAGTAAGAAATGAGAACAGAAGAGAGAGAGAGAGAGAGAGAGAGAGAGAGAGAGAGAGAGAGAGAGAGAGAGAGAGAGGGAGGGAGAGAGAGAGAGAGAGAGAGAGAGAGAGAGAGAGAGAGAGAGAGAGAGAGAGAGAGAGAGAGTGAAGGAACAAGTGTGCGATGTAGAGAGAAGGAGGCAGAGCTGTGAGAGAAGAGATGTTTGAAGTAAGCATAGTGCATGGTTGCAGGATGAGATCGAAACAAATTAGACAATGACCAGATTGAAATGAGAGAAAGACGAACGGGAGAGAGAAGGCAGAAAAGGCGGAGTGTGAGGAATGATTTGAATAAGCACCAAGTCCAATTTCTTGGCTAACACCAGCGTATAGGGACGGGAGTGCAGCCCCTGCTCATACTGTGATGAAAATTCTCGATTTATTTGCTTCATTCCTTCACGCTGCCAGAATGAAATGACAATTTAAGGCTGAATTAACGGCTTCCAGTCATTAAAGCTGTCACTAGCAGCATGGCCGTTCTCTTCTTCGCATCATGTCCTTTTTGCTTTTTTTTTCTCCATCCTCGTTTTATCCTAGAGTTTGGAAAAGGGCAGCGGTGGCCGTTGCTTAAGAAATGAGATAAAAGTGATGCACGTGGAAGGGGGAGGGGGGGTAAATATATACTTAACACCGGGGTATGAACTGTAGTGGATTTAATAGAGTTACAGGCAAGTTCACGCGAGAGGAGCAGGTGGTGCTCTTCAGAACTGAAACTAATGAAAACCGTTTTAATATATATTTCATTCAACGTTTCAGATTATGAATTTACATGGCATACTTACATTATAGCTCTAAACAATCATATTACACATACATACATAGATTTTGATGAACAGGTTTCTAATCAGCCGACAATTACCAATGAATTTAACCTGCTCGTCATTTAACGTTAAAAGAATAGCTATCTGGAGAATAGCAACTTGCCCAGAAATAGCCACAAATCTTACCGAAACATAATTAACCACTCGGTCCAAGGGGAAAAAAACAACAAATCTTGTTATTAGTGTCTTTTCATCAGACGATTTATTTTAAAACTCTGATGACGAAAGCACCCCCCCCCTCAAATTCCCCAATATGGAGGGTGAAATTGGTGTGGTTAGAAGGGAAGGGGACTATCATCCCTTTTAGGTCGTCCTCGCTTCATTTCGAGCCAAAAAATAATTAATGGCATTAAACTCTGTGTAGTTGCCTCCTGAGGTAATGGAGGGAAAAAATACACGCCGGAGAAGTGAGCAGATTTCAAAACGGCGGCTGATGAAATGTTGTAAATCATGACCTTTAATCTATTTTATAATTCTTGTTTTTTTCCGATACGAAATGAAGATTGGAGAAGTGTCTAAGATTGTAGTGGAAGGAGAGAGAGAGAGAGAGAGAGAGAGAGAGAGAGAGAGAGAGAGAGAGAGGGGAGAGAGAGAGAGAGAGAGAGAGAGAGAGAGAGAGAGAGAGAGAGGGGAGAGAGAGAGAGAGAGAGAGAGAGAGAGAGAGAGAGAGAGAGAGAGAGAGAGAGAGAGAGAGAGAGAGAGAGAGAGAGAGAGAGAGAGATTGAGCTTTGGGGAAAGCGGATCCTTAATTATTATGGAGAGTCCGTTTTTTAAAGCGCATCTTTTCACACTGGTAATATAAAAAAATCAATTATTGCAGAAATAATATGACCAGGAGTGAGTGGGTTCGGTTTGATGTCCGGCTTTATGACAACGAAACGATCTCAAACTCAGTGTCGGCACTACATAATATTTTATCGGGATATTATTTTAATCAAGGGCTAGTTGGCGATGCGCCGTTGGCAAGTCCATAAAATGTTAATTGAATATTTTAAAACAGGTCTGTTAGAGTATCAATAATCGTGTCTGAAATATTCGGGTTCCATATTAAACCCTGACTCATTTAATGGCAAAGATAAACTTTCTCTCTTTTAGATTAAAAAAAAATGTAAAGCGTTTCCTTTAATCAAAGAGTAACTAACCTTGCGCGATGCCCGTCAACAAGTCCTTCAGCATTTCTTCCTTTCCGGTCACTTGGACAGCGGACACCCTGACCGAGAACCTGGCGCCTGTCTTATCCTTCTGTTCATTGATTAGTTTGAAAAGCCAGGCGATGGCACAGGGCATGACGCCAAGTGTCCCCGGGGACTGGTCATTACCAATCATGGTGAACGTTTTACCTGTAAAAGAAAAAAAAACCTGATTACAGACAGAGAATTCTAGGTTTAAAAAAATGACAGTGACAAGATACTCGATTTGTATTCAAACGGTCAGATTAGAGCAACATAAAAACATCCCAATCCTCTTTTTTTTTCCCCCAGAAAAATCCGGAAAAAACTAAATAAAAAAATAAAATAAAATAAAATAAAAATAATTTTTTAAAAATTAAAAAAATAAAATGATGAAAAGTTTAATAAACTTTCGAGAATAGAAAGTGGTTTCATGAAAAAACAACAACAAAAAAACAACAAACAAACTGATAATTGGTACTTGTCTCATGTCACTGACATTTACGGCACTTCACGATTTGCTTAAACAAGGCCTTCAACTCTCTAACCGCTGGAACAATGTCATTGCTTTACTTATATAACAAAACTTATGGGAGCACATGATGTGTTTGAATGGAGATCTTTTTCTTAACCATTCTTCGGCATCCTTCCGTCTCCAGAGACAATGGTGCATCACCTTGGCTTGGGGTACACAAAACTTACTGGTGCAAGGCTACAGTCCGGAGTTCTCACGGCCACCCATGCTACGCCCCCACATCCCAAAAAAGAAACAACAACAAACAAACAAACAAACCAACAAAAAACAAAAACAAAAACAGGTATCTGATTTATTATATATATAATATAAAAGCCCAAGTCACTCATTGGATGTGGAACGCTGATGATGTAGAACAGTCTATAGCAGTTTTAAAAAATCGTGTGGTGATTAGCGCTGTAAAAATATTTAATATGACGTCATTGGTTGATCTTATATTTAACACAAGGTGTGCATCAAAAGGTGTGCAAATTAATTACAAATTAAAGACGCGCTGTAAAAAATATATTATATGACGTCATTGCTTTAGCTTACAAGGATAAGTTACTTGGGGTTTTGACAAAAAAAGTGGCGTACTTTATGGACGGCCCCTATAAAAATACTTTGTGAACATTTCAGCAAGTTTAATTTTTGCTTATGAATAAGGAGGGCGCCGTAGGCGCCCTAAAAGAAGTGGGCGCCGAAGGCGCCACGGCGCCCCGGAACAATCTAGTTTTAAATATAAAACATCGGTTATCTTTGTGACTTTGTCGACGAATTTTTTCTATTTTCATTGACGTGCGGGAACAATATGGGAGAGTTTATATAAACATGTCATCAACAGTAATTTTTTTTTGTGCGTGCGTTTTTAATCACATAACGGGAACAGAGCGTGCGTGGGAATTAACTCAACCTCTATAGGAGGATCAGTACGTGATCGCACATGAATTAATCCATGCACTGATACAGCTAACATCTCGCGATCAGCTATCTAGAGATATTTTACGTATTACAAATGACCTCTTTACTTTGGGATTCTTATAAAACTATGTTCTAAGACTGCTTCCAACGAAGGAGCCTGAACATTAAATCTACGTCAAAATTTCAAACGATGCAATGTAGACAAGCTACAGATCCATTATTAATAATCTCTAAGTATGATGTACAAAAAAAGACACTAATAAAAACGACATTTCATTACAGTGCTCAGCCTTCGTATGATGTACCCCAGTACAGATAGAACAAAGAAGAAGGAGTCGACATAAAATTTCATTACAGTGCACAGCCTTCGTATGATGTACCCCAGTACAGATAGAACAAAGAAGAAGGAGTCGACATAAAATTTCATTACAGTGCTCAGCCTTCGTATGATGTACCCCAGCACAGATAGAACAAAGAAGAAGGAGTCGACATAAAATTTCATTACAGTGCTCAGCCTTCGTATGATGTACCCCAGTACAGATAGAACAAAGAAGGAGTCGACATAAAATTTCATGCATAAAAAAGAATGATTATTTGATTGTTACACCACTCTAAAAATATAAATTTTTTAAAATTACCAAGTACCAGCCTTTTAGGGATTCTCAACCACAATCAGTAGCAGGCCCAACAAATATAAACCTCTTTAAAATTACTTTGTAGATGATGAACTTGCCAATTAGTGGCAGCTTCTTTTGATTATAAGCTACAATCGCCACGAAACTTAAAACATGTAGGGGAAATATTTATGGAGATTAACTCAAGATAGAGGGCGGAGATGAGAAGGGCAGAAACTAATTAGAAGTCTGTTGAATGAAATTGCCTCTAGTTGATGAGATGACCTTGCAAGGTTCAATCAGATTGGGGAGAGATTGTTTTAATTTTCCCAACGTAATAATTAGTTAAGTGCCGTGTCAACCACTGACTTGAATTAACTCATAAATTAATCTTGTGGTAGAAATTTTGGATTAATCGATTAAAATTAAAATGATATATATTTATAATTTTATTTTGTTGGGTGGTGGTGGAGAGTGCTTGGTGAGAATAAGGACGTAGGTGATGGTAAAAAAAAGAATTTTCAAAGTAAATAGTTTAAGAAACTTCATTGTTATTGCTATTCGCTGTCAATTAGATGTTTGTTATTTCTGCGGATATTAGTATGACCAACCGCTGGTTGTTGGAGATCAGTTGGCGACTTGATGTTCTCTAGTATTCGTGTAATAAAAAGACAATGTAAAAGTATATATATTTCCTGCATCCAAACATGTGTGGTCTGTAGTAAATCGCCCGTTATTTAAAAAAAAACACCCACTAATCTGTATCCATTTGGGTGGTCACCATTTACTATGAACAGAACAACAACAAACTTGAAGTATTTGGTTGAACATCCCGCCATCAATTAGAGCCCTCTGGGCAAGATTTCTGGCACAATGCCACATGTTTGGCTAACCTTTAGGTCCCTACTCACCCCTACCTTCACACGTGACCCCAGACCCCCGCCCACCTGAGCGGCTCTCGACAAGAAATACAAGAACATCTGCATGACCTGAGGAATGGCCCAAAATTGACCAAGTAACGTTTTAACGTCCAGTTTCTTCTACAAGAATTGTCTGTATTCACAAGTCAATTTTAGACTGATGCGTGTTGCAATGATATTGTTCATACTAAAAGATCATTCGTTGTATTATTGAACATAACTTGAGTTATAGGACCTGACCTCTACAATGACAGCACTCATCGGTTTATACGGCGATGACGTCACGTGTCAGTTTATACGGCAATGACGTCACTTGTCAGTTTATACAGCAATGACAGCATTTGTAAGTGTATACAGCAATGACAGCATTTATAAGTGTATACAGCAATGACAGCATTTGTAAGTGTATACAGCAATGACAGCACTTGTCAGTTTATACAGCAATGGCAGCACTTGCCAGTTTATACAACAAAGACGGACTTATCGCTTTAGGCAACAATGATTTCACAGTTGCACTGCTCAGGTTATATAACGATTTCTTTACACGTCAGTTTATACAATAAGGCACTTGTCAGTTTATACAATAAGGCACTTGTCAGTTTATACAATAAGGCACTTGTCAGTTTATACAATAAGGCACTTGTCAGTTTATACAATAAGGCACTTGTCAGTTTATACAATAAGGCACTTGTCAGTTCAAACAACAAAGATCAACAAACAGGGCTAATCATTTGCCACCTCAATCATTACCCCCAACTCCCATTTTTTTTCTCATATAGAGCATAAAGCTGTTCCTTAACTAATGAGAAAATATTACTACCAGCTTGCACCACCCCTCATCTCCTCGCCTTTGAGCGTTTGTAACAAAAAGTTGCACTTAATAAACGATCAAATTCGACATGCTACGCAACCGCACGTTTTGTCTTTTCCACACAGAAAGTTGCAGGCTCGCATTGTACGGACGGCGCTAAAAGTTGCTCTATATGCAGTAAACAGCTGGCTAGTTCTGTGCAAATCTGATAATATTTTCAAACGTTTAACCCCCATACAGCCATATATTTTATTAGTAAAATAATGTGTCCTTTTTTTCATTATTAGTACTGGATTTATTTTTGAATCCTAATTGGATATGAATAACTTGCATGCCGCTCAGTAAGCAAAAGTAATCGAGTTTTGTAATCAAAACCCTAATGTATCAACAGTTTTTTTTGTTTTTTTTTCTTCTGAGAAGAACTCATCCTGATTAGAATTCAAATCACGCGATGACGTCATTTCGAATTGGGTCACCCATGTTTTAAAACAAACTTCATATCTCAACTCATGGCTTGTTTAGCGGGTCACGGACGGCACTAAAATAATATCGTCCAGTTTCAGCATCGAATCAACTGTATATCAATGACAGCCCCACATCGATCAGGGCAGAGAATTTCAAAAAAATAAATGGAAGGACTGGGCAGCCCTGCAGTTGTATTTTTTCTGCCCCCCCCCCGTTTCTCTCTACACCGCTGCCTGCCCCTCTCTGCTCGATGTTTCAGCGACAGTAGACCATTGAGCCGGCATCAGCTTCAATCACATTCTGTTTCTCAAGGAGACAAGTGTCAGCACCTAAAAAACTAATTATCTTGAGGCAAACTCGTGGACTTCAGGAGCGTCAACACAGGGGGGTGGGGTGTGGGGGGGGGGAGCGAGCAGGCGCTTTCAGTCGGAATTTTGCAAATGTAACTAATTTAATACAGGAGAGGAAATTATAATTTAAAAACAAAGTGCTGTTCATTAAAATCAAAATCCCTGTTTTAAGACACCCTCCCCCACCCACTTCTCCCCCATTATTTAGTTGCCCCCACACAGAGTAAGTCAGGAAACCTGGGCGAAATTATTGTCGTTGGATATTTTATATGGTTATTTGTTCTTCAAATTTATCATAGTAAATTTTTAAATAATAATAATAATAATTCCTATGTAAGCCCTACAGCCCCTTGCTAACATCAAACATTGACCATATGACAATTAAAAAAAAATCTTACTTGTCACTAAATGTGTTTTAGTATAAATTAAGGCTGGTGCTGATATAAAAAACAAAACAGTTTGATTAATCGGGAAAAAATTTAATCGAATATTTTCAATTAATTATATTTTTTAATCGCATATATAGATCTCGTTAAGTTGCGATTCATTATTTCGTGAAATCGGTTAAGTCGCGGTTATTCCATGGCTCGCAAATTTTGTGACTTAACACACCAAATTCGTTATGCTAAGCAAAAAATAAGGAAGAAAACCCCTTTTGTCTACGTATGCACGTCTAAATAAATAATAATTATACAAGGGAAAATTAGGTAAGTAACAAAAAATATAAATTATTAATAAATTGGGAAAAAATAAAATATTTTCTTAAATTTTAATCCAATTTTAATCGATCAAAATTATTTTAATCGATTAACATTTTAAACGATCAATTGTTTAATTAATCGTTAATTTCCACAGCCCTAGTATAATTATAATAATAGGAGCATGGTTTAAAAACGTTTTAAAAATATTTTTGACATTCATCTACTGCTAAGAGTTAAAATGTTTGAATAAAGCCATTATTAAACTAGCTTTTAAAATAACTGTTTAAAAAAAAACCCAACCAAATGCATGAATTAAACTGATCGAGTTAAAGTCAAAGATCACCACTAGTAAGAAACAAATTATAATAAATAAAATATCATTTGTGTCAATGAGAATGTACAAAGCTATTATTTTTAAAAAAAATTTAATAATTTGCACACTCCACATTTTAAAACTATCCAATTATTACCTGTGCTGTGACTTCCGGAGCAAACTGTCAAGTAACTTCAGCTCGATTTAAGTCGGGAGCCATGGAAAGCCTCGATTTAAGTCGGGAGCCATGGAAAGCCTCGATTTAAGTCGGGAGCCACGGAAAGCCTCGATTTAAGTCGGGAGCCATGGAAAGCCTCGATTTCTGCGTTCTTGCGCATCCCATCCCACACAAACTTTCTGGTCACTCGTGCACCTATTGGCCCCCGAATTAAGTCCTACTGCCCTGATCAAAATAAATAGCTCTCACCCCCCCCCCGCCCCACTAGCTGGGACTAAGATCCTTCTAGTCTCTATTGCAGTGGCAGCCAATATTTGTTAAAAGCACGCTGTGGGAGATTGCGCAAAATTTATATTTTATAAACGGCCAAATGTTTGTTTTGATGCCAAATTCTTTAAGAGAATCTCATGTTTAAGGATTAAGTTGACTTGAGAAGTAACATAGAACATAAGAGATGAGGAGCGACAAGTCTTAGTGCCCAAAAAACAACAAAAAAACAACGTTATGTAATGCCAGGGTGGGGTGTGGTGGTGGTGGTGGCGACGTTACAGATGGCACTCGTGATTATGCCCCGATTCGACACTGACAGATGCATTGCCAAATGAATTTCCTAGATTAGTGCCGCTTTAGACGGGCGAAGAGTTTTAATTCTGTCATGACTTTTCTGCTCTTTAGAATAAATGCTCTCGTCAAATGTAAAGTTTTTTTTTAAATAAAAAAAGACGTGCTGGGACACTGGGGTCGAATCTGACCCCACTCCTACGTCAATGCTCAGCCAACCGGGTCAATAGTCACCCCTAAACCGGAATACGTTACATGAAAGACAAAGTGCAGCCCACTTTAAACATTTTAACACCGAATGATTACCCTTCTTTAAATCAGGTTTAACAAAATAAATATCGTAGCTGTGAAAACGTGATAAAACAAATTTTGTAGGATCGAAAACATAAAAAGAAATCATTTTCGACTACGTTAAAGAAAATGTCTGAAATATTTAGGAGCTATTTAAGTTAAATGGATTGAATCTAGAATATAGTGAAGAGGTGGCCAATCTTAGTTTCATTCTGTATTGGAATGGGAAACCTCTAATTGCAGATTTTCATTATCGAATTCGAATATTGTTTTTCTAGATGACTGAAACTAAATATAATAAGTAAAATGTAAAAAAATCTTTTTTTTAAAAAGGAGACGCTTTTATTTCATTGGTTCTGGCATCACGGCCCTCAGATTGAACATTACTATGTCGAGAGGCGTTGTGTGAGAAATAGAACGAAAAAAGCAACTATTTACAAACCACTTCTGACATCAACACATTGAATTTACTTGTATCCCTCTAGTACGAATTGTTTATATAACTTAATGTCATAGTGTTAATTAAACAACCCGTAAACCATGTAGACAAAGTTTTAATTTACTATAAATCCCTTATATATGAGACAGAACTAAAAGTAAAAGTATTGCTAATGTTCATCGCGCCACAAACATTTACAGACTGAAACGCGCTGATCTCCCCTGCCCTTGATGTAAACACAGGAATTTGGTAAACGAGGGCTGGAGTGAAACCAGTGAGCCGTGGAGGTCAACTCTAGCAGACGACTATACATTCTAAATAGTGATAAATAGAGATAAACTAAAAATTGATTAATTTAATTACGGTACATGCGATCGATCTGCAATTTTGATACAATGCATTGTCATCCAAGATCTATCTGTGGTAAAATTTTGAGATCTCTAGGACCATCAGAAGTGGTTTAATTTTACGTTACAAGATTTGAAGGAAGGATGGATGGATGGATACAACATACAAACAGTGTGACTTAAATAAAAGCGTGTAAAAAAATACCCCCCCCCCAAAAAAAAACAAAACAAAAAAACATGTAACACCTTGAAGTATAATTTAGCCAAATTTCTTTGTATAAAAAGACAGGGGTGCGCGTCGGGGTTGATCTCATAGGCACCAAGCCATCCACAAGGGCACCGAGCCATCCACAGTGGCACATCCGGCAGATAATAGTCAAAGGGAGACGGCTGTTTGCACGCCTCACCCCGAACGTGATGAAAACTAGTGGATTAATTTCTGGGGAATCTGCTTGCCGGATTGTCCAACAATTGTTGAATGCTCGCCTCCTGGATACAAGGGGGGAGTTCGCCCGGGGATTAATTGATTCCGTTGCCCTTTGAACTCGGCGGGGTTCAGATAAGATCTATCGGCGGGCTGCGGCAGGCGGTAATGGAGTCTGATTGTTTTAAAGAGCCCTGTTCAACTCCAAAACTCAATCGATTGGTTGGAGGAAATGGAACAATCCACGCGAGTTAGGTCCTGGCTTATTTAATCAGAGATGTCTGCCCGTTTAGCTTTATTTACCATAAACATCTTTTGTGTGTCTGATTTAAGTGTGTGTTCGTGTGTGAAATGTGTGAAATTCCGTTATCCTTAATAGCAAGTTTCGAAAAGAATAATTGATTAATGACGAAAAAACAAAAGGAAAAAATGATATTAATCCATCTAGACAGCATGTATTTTTAATGTCAACATAGCTATTTGTTTTACTCAGGCACAGTGTCGTCCCAATGGGTAAAGACAGACAGTTACGATGTCGACTAAGGGAAATTCAGGTCATGCGCTCGCTGTTTTAAGGCAACAAAGTTTTTCCCCCCTTACTGCACGAAGAGACGGGCGGGCGCGCGTGGAATCTGTTAGTACTATCCATAATTTATCTATCAGGAAAGGTTTAAGCTTTTTTCTTCTTCTTTTTTTTTAACGACTTGACATTTAAAAACATTTCACTTGGGACCAATAAACTGTTGAGAGATGATTTAAAAAGAAATGAGAAAATACTTCAGTTGATACGAGATATAAGTGAAGTGGGCAGGGGGTGGGGAGGCTGCAATCAGATTGGGTAGAAAAATTGGTTATTGAATAGGGTATGAGAAAACTTCTTTTTGTTTTAATTTTTTTTTCGCTTTTTGACCGATCTGTTCGTTGTTTGGTGGCGTCTTTTCAGGATTACATATCGTATTCAATAACAATTTAGTTCAGTTGTTATAGAAAGCTTGGAGAAGAAATGTCAGGGACATGAAGACAAAGTGTAAGGTGACAACAAATAGGGCACAGATTTGAAAATAACAGATATTCAATAATGAAGATGCCACGGGTAGACCACTAGCTTATGAAATGTTTCATGTATCAACCTAAACCAATTAAGTATCTTGATTTAACTTGGACAATGTCGAAGTCAACATACAATAGCATTAGAGAAGAGGACACTAAATATCTGAATTTGGGTTATATATTTAAATATAGCTTTCCATTAATATTTTATTCCTTGAAAAGAGACCTAGAGAGTTGCAGGAGTTGCAGTGATGTGACCTTTATCCTTCTTTATTATTTTTTTATTTTATTAAAAAATCCCCACACCCTGATATCATTTATATTTATCAATTTGAATAAATGAGACTAGTGACTGTTTATTTAATCCCTTATATTAACTTCGAAATCTTGTCTGTCGTTCGTCGTCGGGCAGGCGGAAAAACAAAAGTAAAAAATGACACACTTCTCGTAATGCTATCGAGCTGAAATTTTGCACATAGACTCGTGTCACCTAACAATGCATCGTATCAAAATTTCAGATCGATCGAATGTAACGTAATTAAATTAATGCTTTTTTAGTTTATCTCTATGTAACTATATGTAATTCAATGTCACAGTTTGTTATTGTTCGCCTTCCACGTGCCACTTGACTTCACGCCAGCCATCGATGTCCATACCCCCCTTCCCCCGGTTTTAAAGCCAGGGGAGATACGTCGGTTTCAGTCTGTAAATGTTTGTCGCGTGATGCGTATTATATTGATCATATCAATACTTTGAGTTCTGTCTCATATTTAAGGGATTTATATTCAAAAACTTTGTTTTTACGGGGTTGTTTAATTTATACTTTACATCGTCATAGGGAAAAAAGGAGTTAACATCACAATGTAGGATATATGCAACATTGAAATGAATGGAGGGAAGGTAAATGGATTTATATGCAGCAACTCGGTGGGGGATAGGGGTGCGTCAATTGCATCAGACATATCTTCACGTACCTAGTTTTGAATACCCGTAGGTAAAGAGGCATCCATCAGCACCTGCAACCACAGCTTGTATAATCTCAGCTAGGCTGCTAGCACACAGCTCGGTCTGTGGAAACAATGAAAGATTTCATTAATCATTAATAGTGGCGAAAACAAGGGTTCTCGACATGTATACCTAAAAGTCGTTGCTGATAGTTTGTGTCAGTTGATGAGTCTAAGTAAAACATGGTTATCTAATACAGGCCATACACCCATGAGCATACACTTTTTTGTGTTTCAAGTCAATAGATTTTATCAGATATGTGCAACCACTGAAGTCTTTAGATGAGACCAGATTGAGATCCTCATAATCTAATTGTTCCCTCTTTCTATTATAAGACAGGTAGGGCGGATAGCAAACGTAAAGGGAAAAGGAAAATAAATATGTTTTCAGGGCAATAAAATAACTGAATGCTTATAACAGATTCACCGACAGAATCTCCCTTCACATTTTTATTGAGCCCTTCACACCCCTTTCATTCCCTGGGATTTTCAAGGAGTAATTGCTCTGTAAAGTAATCCAATTTAAAGTAACAGAGAATAAACTTATAACCTACGAATGCTTTACTTATAACAACTTCTCTTATTATTATTTTTTAAAAGTAATATTTTATCTCAACATTAACAACAGCAACCAGTGCAAAGCGCTTTGCTACATTAGTGTTTCTGACTTGTTCAATGTAACTAGAAAATCTCTACCCGCTTTGCTAAATACTGTCTCTTACATATTCATGGTAACTAGAAACTCTCTACCCGCTTTGCTAAATACCGCCTCTTAATTGTTCAATTTAACATGAAACTTCTTGCTGAGCTACACAAACGTTTCGTAGCCAATTTAAATCACATCTTATTAAAATTAGTTAATGTTAATTTAAAAAAACACAACTTTTTGGTACGACTAATAAATGTGGATTTAATTTCTTTGATCATATATAAATTTTCAATGAGTGTACTTTATAGAGAACGGCTTGTTTGGTTGTTTCGCGGGTGATGGGTCGAATCTTAACGTTTTGACAAAACAAGTAGTAGGGCAAACGTTGAAAGAATCGTGTCTAGATTCATCAGTAAAATTATAGATTCATCGTGATACTATGTCAGCACATCTTGATGTTATTGATTCATCGTGATACTATGTCGGCACATCTTGATGTTATTGATTCATCGTGATACTATGTCGGCACATCTTGATGTTATTGATTCATCGCGATACTATGTCAGCACATCTTGATGTTATTGATTCATCGTGATACTATGTCAGCACATCTTGATGTTATTGATTCATCGTGATACTATGTCGGCACATCTTGATGTTATTGATTCATCGTGATACTATGTCAGCACATCTTGATGTTATTGATTCATCGTGATACTAAGTCAGCACATCTTGATGTTATTGATTCCTCGTGATACTATGTCAGCACATCTTGATGTTATTGATTCATCGTGATACTATGTCAGCAAATCTTGATGTTATTGATTCATCGTGATACTATGTCAGCACATCTTGATGTTATTGATTCATCATGATACTATGTCAGCACATCTTGATGTTATTGATTCCTCGTGATACTATGTCGGCACATCTTGATGTTATTGATTCATCGTGATACTATGTCAGCACATCTTGATGTTATTGATTCATCGTGATACTATGTCAGCACATCTTGATGTTATTGATTCATCGTGATACTATGTCAGCACATCTTGATGTTATTGATTCATCGTGATACTATGTCAGCACATCTTGATGTTATTGATTCATCGTGATACTATGTCAGCACATCTTGATGTTATTGATTCATCGTGATACTATGTCAGCACATCTTGATGTTATTGATTCATCGTGATACTATGTCAGCACATCTTGATGTTATTGATTCCTCGTGATACTATGTCAGCACATCTTGATGTTATTGATTCATCGTGATACTATGTCAGCACATCTTGATGTTATTGATTCATCGTGATACTATGTCGGCACATCTTGATGTTATTGATTCATCGTGATACTATGTCAGCACATCTTGATGTTATTGATTCCTCGTGATACTATGTCAGCACATCTTGATGTTACAAAAATAATTTGAAACTAGTTTAACCATACTGAGACGGAGACTTTTTGAACTTAAAGATGGAGATCTTTTTCGAAAAAAAAATATTATAAAAATTCACTTGTATACCCGGCATTTAAATGAAGCCGTTTGAAAATAAAAGCACAATCTTAAATTATTAGGTAACGTAAATTAAGGGTCATATTGTCAACAAAGTTCCTTAAAATTTTTTTTAAAAAAACCTTTTAAAACAAATCCATCCATTCTACTGCCCCCACCCCATTACAATAACCTGTAACAGCTAATTCTTCTGTGTAATTATTATCGGCCCAGCCGTCTCAAAGAGTTTGAAACTTCCTGTGGTGTGGGAAACTAAAATTATAATTAAAACTTCAGATGGTTGAGGTCCGACTTGTTATGATGGGGAAGTAAATATTTGCCAAAAATATCGCTGGTGCTTCGTGCGTTTCAGATTGTAGTACTGTGACAGGGCTCAAGTCTATGCATACCAATTTCTGAACAAAACCTGCTGGCAAGTGAAATATGCAGGAGAACTCTCCCTCATCAATATAACACATGGTGTATGGCGCCAACAAATTCATTAGACCACGCTGGGAATGGTGTAGACCAGCAGGAGATACACACAAGATGGGCCAGGCAGTCTACTGGCCACGAAGATGATAGTCCCGGCCACCATATGTTTCAGGATAGGCACTGGAGCTGATCCGTGGATCCCGGTGGTTCTAAGATTGTTAGCCGACGGGGTGGTACTCACCAAGGCATTTGGCCATCTTTGGGGGAATGCAAGGGTGTGAAAGTGTAACAGTTCTTTGGGGGATCCTCGGCTTGCCGTGTGAGATGCACTGAGACCAAGCAGTGTAATGATTGACAGATCTAGATACTTGGTTAGATATCACGGCTTGAGATCGTGAAATGAGGCTGGGGCTAGCCGCCGGTTCATTTAGGGTTAAATACATTAAAGTTGTGGAAGTAAAGCAGTACGTATAATTTAGAAGTCGTTTCATTGAATAGACAAAACAAGAGAGAAATGATGTAGAAAGCAGAAATGTTGAATCATGCCTCATACCATTTTTCTTTTCTTCTAAATTGTAACAATCCTCCTACATTTTATATTTATACTCACTGGGATGGAAGAGTGCACTTTGAAAACGTTGGCTTCTTATGGCGATTGATTTAGTCTTTGAAAAAATAATAACTCAAAAGCCTTGAAAGTGTGTGCTTGTATGAAAGTGTGTGTGTGTGGGGGGGGGGAGGGTGTTGAGTGTGTGATAGAGACTGTTTTGTGATTATGTTACATGTATTACGTATAACATTAGAACCCCTTACGACCAAGAGGTTACGAGACACACAAAAAAAAATTTGATTATCGGTAGATAGTAGCAATGTCACTTCGATATTTGTTAGGGTTAGCTATAGCCCTATAATATAGCCTTCATCTAAGTTTGGCAATGTAAAAAAAGAGAAATATGCAGACGGCAATATACATTATATTGGTGAGTCCGATAAATATTAAATTATTGTACAGTAAATCATTTTCAGGCTAATAATTACGGTACGTGCACATCAAATTACAGGTAGACTGCACGCTAAATCTTCACCCGGTGATGTCTTAGGGAGGTGGGAGAAGCGATTTGGGGGGGGGGCGAACAATCACGATGATTATTTATAATTTTGTTTTAGACTTAAGATGGGAATTATTATTTCAGACTATGAAATCAGTGGGTACAACGAGGGGCTTAGAAATGTCGAATTTTCCAATCAAGATTACTAAAGTTAAATGGTGATACAAAGATGCATACGGGGAAGAAATTTTGAAGATTTTTTAAGGGAGGCTACTACCAGGACCAGTGCTGCCGCCAGGGAGATGCCAATTATCTGTTCAAATAGACGGTCGTATTGAACTTACCAGAGAGTCGTCAGGAGTAAACACTGAGTCAAAGGCAAACATTTTGGGGGCGGCAGTTACGGCCCTTCTGCTGGCGGAGGTCACATAGCCACTGGCCGAGGGGTCAAACACCGTCACCTGCTTCTTCCTGGGATCAGCCGACAGGAAGGACGCCCCTTGCTCCCCTTGGCTTCCAGGGGAACTGCATATCTTTAACATGACCTTCACCTTGTTGAGGAAGAAAAAAATATCAATAAGGATTATTGCAGTAATGGATGAGAAACTGAGGCGCGCTTTTGTGGGCAACATGTCAGTTTTGGTTACTTGCGGAGCCAATCTTTGCGCTAGGATAGGACTTTTTTATGCTCCCAGCAAGAAGAAGCTGTCAAACTGATAAATAATATTCCATAACGTCTCAGGAAATAAGGGGGGATTTGATATAGAGACAGAGAGAAAATAATTGACTGAGAATAATAGAGGTACAGAGAAAAATATGGGACTAGAAGAGAGTGAAGAGAGAGAGGGGGGGGGGAGAGAAAAAAACAACAACCATCATATATATATTTACGCTTAATTATCGCTGATACCTAACGCTGAGGGACATCACTCTGCTTTTTTTAAATTTTGCGTTGTAAGCAGTGCTGATTGACTCAAATAGTTATTTTTTGGTGCAGTAATATGGTGCGCTGCTTTCTAAAATTAGTTAAAAAATCGTGTGGTGATTAGCACTGTAAAAATTATTATATAAACTAGCGTACACCCGTCAAAAATGACGGAAGTTTTCAGCTGAAATCTATTTATTTTATAAAAAATGCACTTTTTTTAGAGCGCCTACGGCACCGACCTTTTTCAAAAGCCCAACTAACTTGTCCTTGTTTGATACATACGAAATATTAAACTTTCTGAAATGTACACAAAGTATTTTATAATAGGGGTTATCATAGACGTTTGTTTTTTGATTTTATAATTAACCACCATCTAATTCTCTTTTTACAATGTTCCCTTTTCTAAAATTGAAAATATGAGCTAAATCAATGACGTCATATAATATTTTTTACAGCGCATCTTTAATTTGCACACCTTTTGGTGCATTGGTGCAGTAATTTGGTTTTCCCCGCTTTCTAAAATTAGTAGCGTCAGGACAGACTGACTTGCGTGACAATTGCAAATTATATAGTTTTATACTTTGTTTAATTTTCAGGAATAGTTCGTATTTATCATACAAGGATAAGTTACTTGGGCTTTTGACCAAAAGTGGACGCCGTTGGCGCCGTACAACCTCAATTTTAAATTACTTTGTGTACATTTAAGGTAGTTTAATATTACGCGTATCTATCATACAAGGACAAGTTTGTTGGGCTTTTGAAAAAAGTGGGCGCCGTAGGCGCCTTAAATAAAAGTGGGCGCCGCAGCACAACCTATATTATATATATACTTTGTGTACATTTCAGGAATATTTCGTATTTATTATACAAGGATAAGTTACTTGGGCTTTTGACATAAAAAATAAAAATAAAATAAAAAATAAACTATTATTAAATACTTTGTGTACATTTAAGAAAGTTTAATATTACGCATTTATCATGCAAGGACAGGTTAGTTGGGCTTTTGAAAAAGGTGGGCGCCGAAGGCGCCCTTAAAAAGGGGGGGGGCGCCGCAGGCGCCACAGCGCCGCAGCACAAACTAGCAGGGTTGTTAACAATACTAAAAAAAATTATTGGCAATACCAATACCTAAACTGCCTGTAAAAACTATTGGCAATACCAATACCAATACAATTTTAAAACCAGTATTGCAATACCAATACCAATATTTATTTATTATTGCCTTACCAATACCAATATTTGGGTCATTCGACGAATAAAACGCAAATACGTAATTCATCGCTCTATATCACTTACATCGATAAACGATAACAACATTTTGGGATAATTTAGACAATGTATTTTAACCAAATTTTGTTATAGTTAACACTTGCTTCATTAGTTTTCCTCAAAGCATTCAAAAGTCGTTGGCAACATATTAAATAAGTCGGCATACCTTAACGTCCTTAAGCAACAAGATTTTTAATATGTATACTGTACACATATTGTGAATGAATGAATGGATGGATGGATGAATGAAGCAAATGACTGTCATAGAAAATCAAATGATACATAAACGGTTAAACATACTATAGTAAAAACAGTCAGACCGAGTCAGTGGATTGCAGTGGATATTAACATCGGCAGATAAAGCAGTTTTACCGTTATTAATAATTAAATTTTAGTTTAAAATTTAAATTCATGAGTTATATCTAAAATCTGTCTACATTGGCATTGGATGAAACAAAACATTAACTTGACTCACTTTCAAGCAAGAAATTCTGTAAAAGGAAATCGGAAAGAAAATATTGACCAAAGAAAAAAATGGCATCAAGATCTTGAAAGTATTACCTATCAGTCCATAATATGCGCAATCATTGAAAAGTTATGAACGAAATAGAACGACGCATTCACGCTACTAAAAATAATTCTAATTACAACAAATTTAATATTATATAAATAAATAAAAAATATTTTTTCTTTGTTTGGCCTTATTTTTGTTTGTAGGCCCTAGGCACGGTGCCTAAGCCTTAATCGAGCCTTGGTAAGTCACTGGTCAATGCTCATTGCCAAAGATATCATATATGATTTGATTTCTATTATCATTCATTTCATTGATCAGTCTCATTCAAAAATTGTTTGGCAATGTCACTCGCAAGATGGCGACAGAAAAGAAAAATTTATTATATTCAGCTTTATTCACAACCAATGTTGTAGAGAATTTATTGAATATTGCTTTTAGTATTGGTTAAAAATCAATACCAATATCAAAAATAATTATTGGCAATACCAATACCAATATCAAATTTCAAGAAGTATTGCAATATCGTCCCAATACTTAAAAAAGTATTGGCAATACTACCAATACCAATACAATATTGCAATATTAACAACCCTGCAAACTAGTCATATATATTATTATATTTACGCTCAATTATCGCTGACTGTGGCCTAACGCTAATTGAAAATATAGACTTGAAAACATAATCCTTTTGGTTTCCAGATTAACATTAACCAAACAACGCACGAACCTATGACGTCAGCATTTGTGTTGTAAACAGTGCTGACTGACTCAAAGAGTTATTTTTTTGGTGCAGTAATTTGGTGCGCTGCTTTCTAAAATTACTTTAAAAATCGTGTGGTGATTAGCACTGTAAAACAATATTATATAGAACACATACTTTGTGTACATTTCAGGAATATTTCGTATTTATCATACAAGGATAAGTTACTTGGGCTTTTGACCAAAAATAAAATTAAAAAACCCTATTATAATATACGTTGTGTACATTTAAGAAAGTTTAATATTACGTATTTATCATACAAGGACAAGTTAGTTGGGCTTTTGAAAAAGGTGGGCGCCGTAGGCGCCCTTAAAAGGGGGGGGGCGCCACGGCGCCGCAGCACAAACTAGTTATTAATATTCAGAGAGCCATATTTTTAGACATCACACATTAATTGCTCCAATGTGTAAATTTTCTTTAAAAAATAAGAATACAGTAAGAACATATAGGCGCATTGACAGACCAACCCACCAAGACTATAGGAGCATTCACAGACCAACCCACCAAGACTATAGGAGCAATCACAGACCAACCCACCAAGACTATAGGAGCATTGACAGACCAACCCACCAAGACTATAGGAGCATTCACAGACCAACCCACCAAGACTATTGGAGCAATCACAGACCAACCCACCAAGACTATAGGAGCATTGACAGACCAACCCACCAAGACTATAGGAGCATTCACAGACCAACCCACCAAGACTATAGGAGCATTGACAGACCAACCCACCAAGACTATAGGAGCATTCACAGACCGACCCTCTAAGACTATAAGAGCATTGACAGACCAACCCACCAAGACTATAGGAGCATTGACAGACCAACCCACCAAGACTATAGGAGCATTGACAGACCAACCCACCAAGACTATAGGAGCATTGACAGACCAACCCTCTAAGACTATAAGAGCACTG
Source organism: Ampullaceana balthica (assembly GCA_944989445.1). Lineage (NCBI taxonomy): Eukaryota > Metazoa > Mollusca > Gastropoda > Lymnaeidae > Ampullaceana > Ampullaceana balthica. Next base: position 403,340 of record CALYLW010000004.1, on the reverse strand, counting down.
ACAGACCAACCCACCAAGACTATAGGAGCATTGACAGACCAACCCACCAAGACTATAGGAGCATTGACAGACCAACCCACCAAGACTATAGGAGCATTGACAGACCAACCCACCAAGACTATAGGAGCATTGACAGACCAACCCACCAAGACTATAGGAGCATTGACAGACCAACCCACCAAGACTATAGGAGCATTGACAGACCAACCCACATGGACTATAGGAGCATTGACAGACCAACCCACCAAGACTATAGGAGCATTCACAGACCGACCCTCTAAGACTATAAGAGCATTGACAGACCAACCCACCAAGACTATAGGAGTATTGACAGACCAACCCACCAAGACTATAGGAGCATTGACAGACCAACCCACCAAGACTATAGGAGCATTGACAGACCAACCCTCTAAGACTATAAGAGCACTGACAGACCAACCCACCAAGACTATAGGAGCATTGACAGACCAACCCACCAAGACTATAGGAGCATTGACAGACCAACCCACCAAGACTATAGGAGCATTGACAGACCAACCCACCAAGACTATAGGAGCATTGACAGACCAACCCACCAAGACTATAGGAGCATTGACAGACCGACCCTCTAAGACTATAAGAGCATTGACAGACCAACCCACCAAGACTATAGGAGCATTGACAGACCAACCCACCAAGACTATAGGAGCATTGACAGACCGACCCTCTAAGACTATAAGAGCATTGACAGACCAACCCACCAAGACTATAGGAGCATTGACAGACCAACCCACCAAGACTATAGGAGCATTCACAGACCGACCCTCTAAGACTATAAGAGCATTCACAGACCAACCCACCAAGACTATAGGAGCATTGACAGACCAACCCACCAAGACTATAGGAGCATTCACAGACCGACCCTCTAAGACTATAAGAGCATTCACAGACCAACCCACCAAGACTATAGGAGCATTGACAGACCAACCCACCAAGACTATAAGAGCATTCACAGACCGACCCTCCAAGACTATAAGAGCATTGACAGACCAACCCACCAAGACGTTACATTGAGACATGTATTTTGACTTTTCCCCAGGCACTTCTGAAACATCTTCCTCCCTGGCACGCGTTTTTCGGTTGCATTCTGGGACGTAAATATTGAATTTTAATTAAGTCATTGAAATTTCATGCAAGATTCCCCCCCGTTGTCCGGTTTATTCAGCGCATCATATGTGCAGCTACGACAAAGCTCTCTGCTCCAAATGTGTTTACTTAAAATATCAACGCCGATGATGGACACACTAAATACGTGATAATGTAATTTTAGATGCATTACCTATATTACATTTCGTTGTTTTGTGAATGTGCTTGTCATGGCTGTTGATGTCTTCCTGTATATTTCCCCACAAGAAACGTGAGAAAATAATGATCAACGATTTGGGAATACAAGATAGCTTCCCTTTGATAATAACGTGACGCTAGCTTAAATACGGTAATCTACCCTTGCCAGGGCCAAGCCAGACTCTCAAATTCTGTTCAATTGCTTAGAGTCTGATATGTGAAAGGTCAGTTTATAAATGTCTTTTAGAATGTTATGAAAATATTTGACATTCGCTTGTCCCAATGCTGCATCTAAAAGGGATTCAGCGGCTTTAAAAATCCCCTCTTAAATGCTTGTGATAAATCCCTTGGGATTTAGTAGGAAATGTCCTGTTTGACTTAGTATTTAGAACATGTCTATGATAAACTGATTAGCATTGTAAGACATAAAGACCAAGAGCTGTAGTCAGCCTCTGGTTAGAGTAAACAAGAACCAAGAGAAATATATAAGTAGGATTGGGTATAGGATATTCTAAATATCAAGTAAGAGTAAAGTATGTGGAAAGTAAATGTCAATTATGAGTATAGTGTAAAAATAAAGTATATCAAGAGTCTATGTAATATATTTTTTGGTTAAAAGTATTCGTTGACTAAAATCTGCATGTTTCAATGATCAAACTATCTTTCAAAGATCCAACAAATTTAGAATCCGATGTTTATTGGCAGGTTCATGTTACAAGTGACTATCAGGATGTACTATGGGACTGTCAAGTTTGGCATAAACATCCGGAGCCGAGGCCTTGGTGTAACTCTTCGGCGTACATGATAATAGTATTGAAAGCTTACGACTATAAGCTTCAGACTTTCTTTGGTTAAAAAGGCGTCAAATTTTCTATTGTATAATAAAAGCCACTCTTCTGGGGCAACATGCACGACATCTCTCTGAGTGTCAATTAATATAAACTTATATTTACTAGACTCCACTCCACTAACAGGCTTGTCCTTACTGCAGCCATACTGAGTCCAAAGCACTTGACGCGGCAAAACACGGAGGGAAGAGGGCAGGAAGGCGAGGAAATTAGATTTCTTTTACATTTCGGACGTAGGGAGAGAAATGTAGTCGACAGTGGGTCCTCGATAGCCGGTTTCGACCCGACAAAAAAAAACAACCTTCCCTTCATACTCATGGAGAGGGATGAAACGGCCGGCGAGCCATCACGGTACACACAGAGAGGACGAGGGGGGGAGGTCGTTGGCGAGGCTCGATAGTCACATCCTGTATCAATGAATCGGACACCTTAGGGAGGTCGTCTTCCAATGCACTTCTGATTTCCTAGCCTACATACTCTACGCCTGATTTATTTAACATTAAAAACTAGTAGCAGAATTCCATTTATCAGACATTCCGTAACATTCAATAAAGCAAATACGTAATAGGTACTGAAGTTTTGAAGTCACAAATCCTTCAGTAACACACACTTGTCTTTAATGTCACATGTTATAACTAGTGAATTCATTCACTAGCCTTTCAGCAGCCCAACCATATTTTTACAAATGAAGTTAATCTTAAATCTTCAATAGCATAGAGATTATACCTCGTTACGTTTGCATTGATTAGCCTTAGACAGAAAATATACTTTACACCTTATTTGTTGTGTCACACGTTGTAAGGAAATTCTATATTTCTATATAATAAAAGGCAATTTTCTGTCCGTTCTGTTCGGTCCCCGGTCCTCGATAGCGGTTGGTCCCTCAAACACATATGACTCCTACAGCCAATCATATTGAACACGTTTACGCGGACATTCAAAACGAGTTATTTTTGGTGCGGTATTTCTTCCAAGACTTTATTTTGAGTTATACGCGTTGGGATTTATAGTAAAAAGCTATGTTTTTACGAGTTATTTATTTTAATTATAATGAATAGTATTTGTGACGTGAAGCACATGTATGCCGGTAGAGACGGCTGTTGGAGGGGAGTTACAACATGTCACCGAACGATGGCGGAACGTCCTTGGACGGGCTTTGTTGCTCGTTTATATATAAATTGTTAGAGCAACCTTCCTTACTTATGGTGAATGCGCTAAACATAATATTGTTATTCTATTTAAGTTTCATCAACAAAACATTTTTTTTATCTATGTAAATTCTATGACAAGCTTTAAAAATATTATTTTTTTAAAAAAAGGGGGCTGAGAAGAGAAAGAATGTCAACCGGAAACGGCACATAAACGAACGACATTCTCCAGAAATGGCCAGTATTAGATTGACGTGATACACCATTCCATATTTCCTATACAAAAGGGACAGATATTGATCACAGAATACACGAGCGGCGTAAATTGGACACCCCCACTCCTTTTAACACTACATACAAACCGTGACACGTAATCGATTGTACACTACTTCATTGACATGTAATCACCACCCGACATTTGGCCCGGGCTAAACTCTAATATTAGAGTCTGATGAATCCATCGTGTTTTACTTGTGATGACCGATCGAAAACAAATGATCTTTTGGGCCGTAAGCGGTACGTTACAGGGACACGGTGCAGCCATGTACCCATCGGTCATGGGCGCTCTCCTGAGGTGTGTTTGGCTAACTGGATATACATTGCACTGCACTGGCCAGTGTCGTGTACTCGTGTACTGAACCAGGGGCGGCAGCATTGCCATGGAATAAGGCTCAACTGTGTATTATGGAGAAACAAATCATAATTAAATGTCGAGGCCGACCAAATTTTGTTTTCCGTTTCGGCCAATGTTGTCTGTGATAATTTTGTTAGTATTATTGAATTTGATGAAAACAGACAGAATTTTCGTGGAACTTTTGGTTAAAACCTAAAGCATTTATTTTGTACTCAATTTGTCTCAAGTCTGTTCGGCCCACGTTATGCGACAGATAACTTGGCCGTGTAGTAGTCGGCTCCGACAAACCAACCCCTATAAGTCGGCCCCCGAGAGAAGGGCACTCATCAAAGGGCCCCATCAATTACCGACCCACCCCACGACCAAACAAAATTAACAACATTTTTCCGGAAAAATAAAGCATTCACCAAAATGAAATACGTAATGCAATTGAAGAAATCTGGAATACGGATTATTACTGTAAGTATTTAAAAATATTATTTATTTATTTTTTGTACAAATATTAATGTATTTTTTTGTATAGTCGATTAGGTTGGAGTTTGCACTGCATCGTAGTTTACAAATCGTGTTGCAATAATTCTGTGTTATTTAAGATTTCGAACTCCGCGAAACGTTTCCTTAAACTAAAAGTTTCATTTTCGGTCAGAAGGTGATATTAAAATGGTTTCTCGGGAAGAGAACAATTGAAATCATTTCCATTTTCTAAACAAGACTTTGACGTCTGAGTGCACCTGAGTAACAATTGTCGTGTCTGGTTCCATTGAGGTCTACACGCATTCTATAACAATACAGTCATGGGAGACAATCCAGTCAAGGGATATACTCCCTGGATCATCCATACCATCACGTTTTGACTACAGTGACCTAACGACAGGATTATTTGAAGTGAAGGGCTATAGACCCGTCAACTCTAACCCTTGCAAACACAGGACCAACAACTCTCTCTCAGAACAACATTCTACAAGTACCAACTGTTGCCCCTGGCCTTTTCAAAACCCACAGGCCAACGGGAAGGGTTACTGGTCGACACCATCATTACCCCCCCCCCGCCCCCCACAACCACGGCTGTCACCATCAAGTCATGCTAATCCCCTAATGCTAACGAATAAGCACTCATCCCGTCAGGGGCGTGCCTGCAAAATACAATTAGACGCGAAAACAGGAGCCGGGAACGCGATTAGTGTGGAGCCACGAGAGGGTTCTTCCCTAATCGTCATCTCCAAGTGCCGAGCCTCCCCCGAGAGCAACGCGGTGTGTGTTTTCTTTCGTACAGTACGGGGTCAAGATGATGGGTAGCTGCAGATTGTTCCTGATATCCCGAGTTCCAATAGCGTTATCATCACGCGGTATTGTTATTGTAGAGGTACGATTTTTCTTGGCTGTGATACTCTGTAAGTGAGCTGCTCGTTTCTTTCTGTTTAACTAGATTGTGCCAGGGCGCCGCGGCGCCTGCGGCGCCCACTTTTTTTAGGGCGCCTATGGCGCCAACCTTTTTTCAAAAGCCCAACTAACTTGTCCTTTTTTGTTAAATTCGAAATATTAAACTTTCTGAAATGTACGCAAAGTATTTAATAATAGGGGTTGTAGGGCGCCTACGGCGCCCACTTTGTTTTTTGTCAAAAGCCCAAGTAACTTATCCTTGTTTGATAAATACGAAATATTAAACTTCCTGGAATGTACACAAAGTATTTTACATCTTTAATTTATAATCATCATGCGCACCGATGCACACCTTGTATTTTAAAATATAAGATCAAACAATGACGTCATATTAAATATTTTTACAGTGCTAATCAACACACGATTTTTCAACTGCTATAGATTGTTGTACATCGTTCCTCAGAGTTCCACATCCTTCCCAACAGGGAGTGACTCGGGCTTTTATATTATTTATGTGATCGTCAATGCAAACGTCAACACTCTTAACGTAAATTAAGTGGCGAACACATCAATATTGTTTCTGTGTGTGGTCTTTTCAAGTAATTTTTAACATAAACAATCGTTTTTATTAAGAGGTTAAATCTTGTTTGGTAACATAGTAAAACTAAAAGTTCAAAATGAACGTTTGAAACTATCAAATGTCATAAATTCTGTCATAATACTACCCAACACTCACAATTCATACAATGATAATAATGATTACACTGAACGCCTTACACGTACAATAAGGAATCTCACCCCCTTAATCTGTACGATAATACCCCGACCACCTCACTCCGTGAAATCAATGATATCCCTGACCCCTCACTCCATGTGATCAATGATACCCCTGGCCCCTCAATCCGTGCAATCAGTGATACCCCTGGCCCCTGACCCCTCACTCCATGTGATCAATGATACCACTCACTCCATGTGATCAATGATACCCCTGACCCCTCAATCCGTGCAATCAGTGATACCCCTGACCCCTCACTCTATGTGATCAATGATACCCTTCACTCGATGTAATCAATGATACCCCTGACCCCGTACCTCGTTGTGGGTAATATCTCTGACCATCTCAACCCGTGACATTAACTCCCTCTCCCGACGATCTCTTGGCACATCCTCTGTGGTGCGTTTCAATGACCCCTGTGCACAACTTGAGGTTTCTGTCTATTTCTAATGATAACTTAAAACTTCAATCCTTAAAATTCTAGTAAATAATGAATTTTCTCTTTACTAATATCATATATCTAATAAGAAGATAGAAAGTAGTGCATTGTGATTTCTATTACTTTTAAAATAACATCGCTTCATATATGCTATGGTACAAAGTGAGTAGCCATTCAATGGAGATGCGTGAACCACACGGCGTTCAATCTGTTGTACTTCTAAAGAAAAATGAGAAAACAGAGGCACCTCAACCAGGTGCGTGCAGTAATTTAATTGCAAGTAATTTCAAAGCTAGATCTTTGTTGACTGACTCGTCCAAAGTTTTTATTATTTGTGTTTAATGTTGTTTTATTTGTGGCGATTTCTTAAGAGGTAGTAGTAAGTAGTACAGAGTAGTACAGAGTGTACGGTCAGGGCCACTTCTGAGGAATGCCCTATTGGAGCAGCGAAGTATGAGAAGGGCGAGCTTTCAAAATTAGAAACGAAGGAGATGTATGTGGAGAGGTCGACCTTTACTGCAGTCTCGGTATAAAAAAGAAAACGGCCCACTACAATTGGTTGAACGCTGCGACGCGTTAAAGACAATCGAATTATTTTAATGGGATAAATGCTTGAGGTATGTCTCGTGTTAGCGCCAGTTTCTGGTGCACATTAGACTGTTGGACTGCATGCTGGTTGTTAAATGGAATAGTGTGTTTAAAAAAAAAGAGCTGCAAGATTCATTACTGTAATGTCTGTAATGAATAAGATAATATAAAAAATTACTGGCATTATTAAACTAATATTGATTTGTCAAATAATTATAGTTGAGGCTATTTAAACATATTCTAAGCAAATTCTTTAAAATGGTAAAGAAATGGTATGAAAAGAAGCAGAGCTCAAATTGAACAGCAAAGCATTTGCCAGAGCTGAAAATGGACAGTAATACATACAACATGGTCATTGACACATTAAGTCATATTGTACAGAACCGCTGTAATAGTGCGTCGTTCCATTCACATCACTCTAGTGGGTGTAACGGGGAGGCAGTGGGCGGGTGACAAAGGTCAAGGCCTCGTTCTACAGTCCGATTATTTATCCCTTGGAACTTATTTACCCACGACGTTTTCACACGACAAGACTCGAACACAGAAGAGGAAATCTAATTTTCCAGAGAACTGCTTGCAGGCACCACGCGTTTCTACGATTGCAAGGCCTGCCCGTGGATAACCGACAAATTTCGTTAGGCTGTGTCTCTTTTGGCTGAATTAGGACTGGACTCAGCCAGTAGGAGCACAGTGGAGGGGGGATAGGTTGAATCCGTTAAGTGTAATTGCTGACAGTACATTGAATGAACAAATCTTGGCATAGAGCAGACGAAGCACAATCTGGTGACTAATAAACTAGACAATGTAAAACTAGACAATGTAAAACTAGACAATATAAAACTAGACAATTTAAACTAGACAATATAAAACTAGGCAATATAAAACTAGACAATATAAAACTAGACAATATAAAAGTAGGCCATATAAAACTAGGCAACATAAGACTTAACAATAAAGTGACTTTTAAAAATTAAAATCAAGAGAAGCACGCAATTCCTGAGATCATAATAAAAAAGGTTCTCTGAGCCAGTTGGAATAGTGCGGAGAAAATATCGATATCGGGTTCTTTGTTATGAGGTTACCACACGGAAATTTGTGTACCAGCCTTGAGATAGGACGCCAAACTTAGTACGTACAATACATTTTTGTTTATTGTGTGTTCACGGGGGAAAATGAATAAAAAGAAAGAGAAGAATGTAATATCCACAATGAAGCTCTGGCCGTGATGTATGGACGTGGTCCCACGACTAACACTATCTCACCATTGCTGGCTTTATTTAACTCCGCGGCCCGCGGCCCCAGAATCGGCTGCTCTGTTTACTTTCTCGTAAACTGTCTAATGATCTCATTGGTACGTGGGGAGCCGCCTGTCCATATTTCGGCCCAGTCCTAACCGTGAGCCCCTGGGGCCAGATCGATATACAGTAGACGCCACTAGAAAACCGGCGTGACATCTACAAGGCACTCTGCCGCTGGCCGTGCTCAATGGGACATGCTCAATGGGAGCTTCTAGTCTATCGATTCATATTCTAGGTACTTTTAGTATAGGTTCATAATTTGGAACAATACATTTAATTGCTAACGTATGAAATGACGAAAACTTTAATTGCGTTAAATAACATACACACACAATTTAGATGTAGATCTTATACTTTAAAATTAAACAGAAGCATTTACCCATGTATGAGAATTATAAGTTTGTTATGCATGGTCCAATTCGATAAAAGGCTCACAGTGGTGAGTAGCACTTTAAAGAGCTCAATTATCGTATCTATTACATTTCTCTTGGTAACAAAATACAGGTTACCACTGCTACTCATGCTTTAGTTTGTGTTTTGCACAATGACCACTGAGCTTATGAAGACGCTTGTTAATGAAATCCACTGCTAATGTAAGTTACTTATTGAGGCTAAGGTTGAAAATAATACCGTTTCAGAGCCTTGTTATTGCCTGTTTATTGAGACTCACAATGTACAGCCTGGCTATAGTTGAGTGGTGCTCATCTACAAACCAACATTTTGGGGAAACGTTGACTTTGTCTGGACAAAAACTGAAGGACAATAACTTCAGAAATAACATTTGTCTACACAACGGTTTCCGTATATATGATTAGAAATTCTTATAGCATTATCATTTTTTGTTTTGTTTATTATTTATTTACAACGAACACTTCTAGGGCGCGGTACACAGGCCTACAGCTGGGGCTCATCGCGCTTCACACACACTTGCACAACTTGACGAAAGGCACCATTAGGCTCGAAATATACCAAAACATACACAACATTATGTAACATTGTCAAGACACGCATGCTTATCCTTAAAAGTGTGGTAGCCAGCGCCACTCGTCGTCTGTTCACTGAAACCGGGTCTCCTGGACAAAAAGAATGTTTTCAGCATATCTGTTACCAATTCACAGAGTTACTCTTGACATTAGTGCCAACGACCGTGGGTGATAAACATAATAATGATCTATGAGTAACTTTAATTTAAAAAAAAATAATGATAATAAAACAGTTTTATTATCCGAGCAATTAGCAAATGCTCATTTAAAATTATTTCTGCGCATTAATGTTGGCAAAATTTAATTCGGCAGCTAACAAATAGATCAATATTCAACAATAATAGGAGCCATAGGGATCATTGCATTGTTCGTGGGCTTTTAGGAAATATCAAAAGAAGAAGAAGAATAGTACAGTAAAGTTGCATGATGTCTCAAGGCATATCAACCAAGAAGTAAATACTGTGACAATTTTATGATGTCTTAAGTTATCTTATCAAAGAGAGAGATCAATATATTAAGATTTTAAAAAATGATTTCCTGGGTTTATTAACAAAGAGATCCATACTGCAATACATTTTCATGATGTCCGAGGTTATATTAACTGAAATCAATCAATTCTACAAGACAGTTACAATCCGTTAAATTTTTTATTTAAAAAAAACATTAAATGAGAATTGGAATTTAGCGATGTATGTTTATAAGTTTAAGGCGATAAAGTAAAAAAAACAACAACAGCTACACCCTAAATTTAGATTATAATGTTAGTTTGACTTAGGACATTCTTATGGTAAATGAAAGTACTAGTTTTATTGTTATGAAAATAATTCTCCTTTTTATTTTACCATAATTTTTTGTTGTTGTTGACACACCTTAAAGGTTCGACCTTGACCGGATCTATTTTCCGTATCGTCCCTTTTCTCTTGGTGCCCCAAGCACATGCTTATGTTTCCTTACTGTTCATTCGAGCTCGGGTATGGCTCAGTGATATTCAGAAGAATGAAAGGTTCTGGTTGATGCAAGGGAATACCATGGAGAGTTGTGGGTCTTGTAACAGAATGGGTCAGTGTCTTCCATGGTCTTGTTCGTTTTGATTAAATTGGGGTTGTAGGAACTGGCTGTAAGGGGAAGGGCGGGGCTGTGGTAAGCGGTGGTCGGTAAGGGGAGGGGGTGAATGGAGGGAGGGGGTGGGAATGGAGGGAGGGGTGAGAATGGTCCAATGGAGGGAGGGGTGAGGTCCATTTCAATACTAAATCGAATCAACGTCTCACCCTTTTCGTCTTAACCACATCAACACTTGATACTAGGATGGGAGAACTGTTGTTAGTCAAGTGATGGAGAGAAGGGAGGAGGATAAGGACAAAAAAATGTAGGCGTGTACAGAAAAACGGATAGCTAAAATAGATGAAACAAAATAAAAGTCGTGGGTAAAAAGATATTTTATAATATGTATTTCTAATATCTGAAATGTATGGAAATAGACATTTAAAAAAAATTATCTAACTTCCTACTCAGCGGATTTCACAATAAATCATCCCTTGCTCACTATACAACTGATTGACGTCACTGATGGAACAGAGATTATTTTGTTGACAATAGATTTAACACTTATTGTCTTATGGTGACTCTGTTGATATTTGTTGTATTTTTTTATAATTTAGGATTATTCTTTAAATTGTATTACAAAAAAAAAGTGATATGCGTAAACTAACTTTGATGAAATGAAAACAACATTAAAAGTTTATTGTCATTATTGAAGTTATTGCTTGAAATTTGCAGTGGTCAACAGGTCCATAGTGACCTCTTTATGGACTATTTCCTGTTATCCAAATAGGCTGGAACTCTGCATGTTAATTGCTTACTTACATTTCAGTGATATTAAAACCTAAAATGGAATTTTTCAAACGAACATCTATCAACAACATAACATCTAATTCACTCCTATAGCTTCCTATTCACTCATAGCCTCTAATCTACACCTACCTTCTAATCCCCAAAAAAAGCTTCGATTTCCGAGCGAGCTCATCGCAACCTAACAATCTCAATCCCGCTTCCGCTTCTACGACAAAATAACATAAGCATAAAAGGAACTTAGATCTAACAAATTTAGCGTCTGATTAAACGCTAACGCTCGTGCCGGGATTCAGTTCTCGGTGTTATGGATGTGCACGGTCGGTGAGCATGTGTGGAATCAAGCGGGAGTAATGTGCGGGAGATGGATGCAGAGCCGTGCTTTCAAAAGTAATACAATTTGCCCCAAGAGTCTATTTGCGAATATCCGTGATATCACCGCGATAAACCATGTCCCGGCGATATTAAATAAACCCTGCAGGTCCGTCAAGAAAACTGTGGTGAAAATCCCCAAGACTAACAGCCTTCAGGTCACTCACTACCTAATTAAAAGTAAATTTACCTATATATAGCTCAATTTCTAGGTTGTTTTTTGTCGTTGTTGCTGTTTTGTTTACTTTCTGAACGCTTTCTTATTTAGATGATGTGTTTGATGATATTAAAACGAAAGCTGAAATAGTTGCGTGTTGCATTTGTTGAGCACACACACATACAACGGCAAAACAAAGGGATTCAAAAAGAAGTTTTTGCGAAATGAGTCACAAAGCGATATTCGAGGCTCTACATGCATAGAAGGAGCTTGTGTATAAGTAAATACGAAAATGCTCAAGATATTTGAATCATTATTAAAAATTACAAGTTTTTCTACTTGTTCAGTTAGAGAAATTTATTTACGAGAGTAGTGCCCCATGTGTCGAGTAGTATACAGGGGCAGGTGGAGAGTCAACGAAATATAGGTCAAAACCATGTCCCCCAGGAACCTCTGTAATTAAAATGAAACCCATCTCAGGTATTTTCGCCACACTAGAGCGAGCTGGCGCTAATCAGGCGCGGGGCTGGCATCAAGCGAAACGCTGTTTGAGCGTCGCTTATTTTTGCCCGAGTTAATTTGCCATGTTTGTTGATGTTCACCGTTTGTTGATATTTGCGCTTGTTTGTTGATATTTGGCATCGGATCCGCCGATAAACTGAACTCTTTTCCCAACGAAATGCTGGCGGGTTTTTTTTTGCTTTGTTTTTGTTTGTTTTGTTTTTTTTACAAATTTTCCGATCCACTCTCTCTCTCTCTCTCTCTCTCTCTCTCTCTCTCTCCCCCCCCCCTTTTTTTTTCCAATGAAGTTAAAAACATTACTCTGTTATTTTCCAAAGAGATGATTTGAGACGGTATAAGCAAGAGATCACGATTAAATTAAATGTATGCCAATAATGTAAAATTATATTTATATGTATGTGTGTGTGCTTGCGTGTGTGTGTGTGTGTTTTATCTAATAATTTATACAGGAGTGGGAAAACCAGGTTCACGGCAATGTAAGCAAATAAATTCACGACTTTTGTTTCAGTTATTCGTGTTGAGAGAATTAAAGTCCAAAAGTTTACAGCATCCCTCAATTAAAAATGTTAAATTAGCCGTTGGGAATGTTGAGCCCGATTCCTCTTGTTTGACCTGTTATCACGTAACTGTTTACCGGCCCAGGCGGAGACCTGATGGGTTTTCGACATCAATTTTGATACTGATAGTTTTTTTAAAATACATTACCAGCTAGTACACAACTTACATTTCCGCTAGCAATTTCCCCTAAACATGTGTCCAAAGGAGTGATTAACGAGCCTCGGCCAGTCCGATGATGATAGAGCAAGTAAAAAAACAACAACTTTTGGCTCATTCTAAATATATTTTGCAATCGTTAACCTTTCCTCATTTTAATAACCACTGTAGAGTTGGAAATACCATTTAGCTCTAAACCTAACCGAATTCGTTTCCTTGGTTGAATGTGGTACAGCTCTGGCCAAAGTTTATAGCACCGCCGATTAGTTCCTAAAACCACTCAGATCTCTTTGTGGCCCTCGCACCGTTAAGATGGTCTTCACGTGTTACGTCTGCCCGAATGGTAGACATTTACCTGCCCCCGCGCGTGCACGGTGTCGGTGCTCACACGTGCGTGCCTCGTTTCGAGCTGTGCCTCCCCACGCGAGAGAGTACGAGCGATGACGTTTGGTAAGCTTGCAGGCACCAAAGCTACGGCCTTCTGACGCCCTGTCATGCCAAGTCAGATTCCAATCTCGAGTTTTATGAGAGGTAGCTGGAATGATGCGCACCAGAAGCAAGGTGGAAAGCTAAGTTTGTAAAAGCAGAGAGGCCCCGGATAATTAGGGCATTTACAGTCCCATTTGTTATGTCAACGCGTGGAAACAAATCATGCAAGGAAATCTAAGAGTATCCCCTCGACGTTAAGCGGTTTCCTAGGTGGTATTCATCCATGTTAGCCTGGTATCCAATTCTTGCCAGGAGGTATACATTTATTGCAATGGAGATCTATTCGTTTTAGGTCGATTTCGTTGATGGAACAATAAAAATTCATACGTAAATAAACTGTATGTTTGACTTCAACCAGGTAAACAAAATCTAGCCCCGTTGAGCCAAATCTGGTCCGGCAAGAATACTGTAACAAAACCGCGTGGTCATTATTCAAGTAGCCGGAGACTGAGATCTTAACATACGAATCAGAATAGTGACAACTTTAATTAATATTTATAAAAGATGTTGCTACTCGCTATTGGCAACAAGAACATGTTTAAGGTAGCGCTTTCTTATCCCCGATTACTATTATTATTTATGATACAAATACAAAAGTTTCCAAAATTAGCGCAGGCATTGACAGTGTTTGAGAATCATTTAAGTGGTATTTAAAAAAACAAACATTTTAGGATCCTTGACCTAATTACTTGATGAAGAAACTACACAGGATACGTCTGATCGGTTCTCATCTCTTAAAACTCATTGCTACAAAATCATTATCGCTTTTGCATTTGTAGAAAAAAATTGGATGTAAAAAGCTCCTTACCTCATTCCCCTGAATTCTCCCACCACTGAGCCACACAAATATCATATAACATATCTATGAATCAAATGACATACAAAGAAAAGAAAACTTTCAATTATGAACTTCATTCACAATAAAATACAGGAAAGGTTTCATCGATGGCCGACACGTGTATATTTCTGGCATCTTTTGTTGAGACGAAAATAGAAGCTGCGCAACTTGTTCTGAACATCACGTATTTCATCCATGAACAACTCTTCCGGCAGACGCCGGTCTTAAATTTCATTATACGGAATCCATACGAGGGCGCTAGTAGAAACGCGTGCAACAGAAAGAAGTCCTGGCCTCAACTGAATGGTGTCAAATGTAAACAAACGGTAACAATAGAAATGTGGTGAGTCAAACATGGGGGCCCGAGGGATTTTTTTAAAACTCTCTCATATTCTTTAGGCTGACATGAAGGTGAGAAGGTTATTAAATTTTAGATTGATAATGTACACCAGACTATGACATTGTACACCAGACTATGAAATTGTACACAAGGCTATGACATTGTTCACCAGACTATGACATTGTACACCGGACTATGACATTGTACACCAGACTATGACATTGTACACCAGACTATGACATTGTACACCAGACTATGACATTGTACACCAGAATATGACATTGTACACCAGACTATGAAATTGTACACCAGACTATGAAATTGTACACAAGACTATGACATTGTTCACCAGACTATGACATTGTACGGCAGACTATGACATTGTACTGCAGACTATGACATTGTACACCAGACTATGACATTGTACACCAGACTATGAAATTGTACACAAGGCTATGACATTGTTCACCAGACTATGACATTGTACACCAGACTATGACATTGTACACCAGACTTTGACATTGTACACCAGACTATGACATTGTACACAAGACTATGACATTGTACACAAGACTATGACATTGTTCACCAGACTATGACATTGTTCACCAGACTATGACATTGTACACCAGACTATGACATTGTACACCAGACTATGACATTATACACAAGACTATGACATTGTACACAAGACTATGACATTGTACACAAGACTATGACATTATACACCAGACTATGACATTGTACACAAGACTATGACATTGTTCACCAGACTATGACATTGTACACCAGACTATGACATTGTACACAAGACTATAACATTGTACACAAGACTATGACATTGTACACAAGACTATGACATTGTACACAAGACTTTGAAATTGTTCACCAGACTATGACATTGTACACAAGACTATGACATTGTACACAAGACTATGACATTGTACACAAGACTATGACATTGTACACAAGAATATGACATTGTACACAAGACTATGACATTGTACACAAGACTATGACATTGTTCACCAGACTATGACATTGTTCACCAGACTATGACATTGTACACAAGGCTATGACATTGTTCACCAGACTATGACATTGTACACCAGACTATGACATTGTACACCAGACTATGACATTGTACACCAGACTATGACATTGTACACAAGACTATGACATTGTACACAAGACTATGACATTGTTCACCAGACTATGACATTGTTCACCAGACTATGATATTGTACACCAGACTATGACATTGTACACCAGACTATGACATTGTACACAAGACTATGACATTGTACACCAGACTATGACATTGTACACAAGACTATGACATTATACACCAGACTATGACATTGTACACAAGACTATGACATTGTTCACCAGACTATGACATTGTACACCAGACTATGACATTGTACACAAGACTATAACATTGTACACAAGACTATGACATTGTACACAAGACTATGACATTGTACACAAGACTATGACATTGTTCACCAGACTATGACATTGTACACAAGACTATGACATTGTACACAAGACTATGACATTGTACACCCGACTATGACATTTTACACCAGACTATGGCATTGTACACAAGACTATGACATTGTACACCAGACTATGACATTGTACACCAGACTATGGCATTGTACACCCGACTATGGCATTGTACACAAGACTATGACATTGTACACAAGACTATGACATTGTACACAAGACTATGACATTGTTCACCAGACTATGACATTGTACACCATACTATGACATTGTACACAAGACTATGACATTGTACACCAGACTATGACATTTTACACAAGACTATGACATTGTACACAAGACTATGACATTGTACACCAGACTATGGCATTGTACACCCGACTATGGCATTGTACACAAGACTAGGACATTGTACACAAGACTATGACATTGTACACAAGACTATGACATTGTACACAAGACTTTGACATTGTACACCCGACTATGATATTATACACAAGACTATGACATTGTACACCAGACTATGACATTGTTCACCAGACTATGACATTGTTCACAAGACTATGACATTATACACCAGACTATAACATTGTACACAAGACTATGACATTGTACACAAGACTATGACATTGTACACAAGACTATGACATTGTACACAAGACTATGACATTGTACACAAGACTATGACATTGTACACAAGACTATGACATTGTTCACCAGACTATGATATTGTACACAAGACTATGACATTGTTCACCAGACTATGACATTGTACACCAGACTATCACATTGTACACAAGACTATGACATTGTTCACCAGACTATGATATTGTACACAAGACTATGACATTGTTCACCAGACTATGACATTGTACACCAGACTATGACATTGTACACAAGACTATGACATTGTTCACCAGACTATGATATTGTACACAAGACTATGACATTGTTCACCAGACTATGACATTGTACACAAGACTATGATATTGTACACAAGACTATGACATTGTACACAAGACTATGACATTGAATGGACGGCGCTATCAGAGGAACACTCCATTCATTTAAGATATATTTAAGATGAATTCAAAATATAATCCAATAATATCTAGTGCTTTGCTTGGAGCCCCTAGTTTTTTAACTTACACGCTAATGATCTAAAACTTCACAATACGTATGCAAATATATTACGTATGATGCATAGGGTTGCCAGGTGGCTGTCTCAAAAATACCGGACAATAGTGTCGAACTTTGTCGATGGCACAATATTTCAATGTAAAATGTCCGGTATTACATCCATTTTTCCACTAGACAAATAACTATAATACCGGACAGTCCGGTACAAAACCGGACATCTGGCAACCCTAATGATGCACCTAAGACTTATTTAAAAATTAGTGCACTGATGCCAACAAAAACGATTGAAAACAGCAATAGAATTACTACAGCTACACAAGTAAAACTTGATCGTTGGTGCCTTCCCCCCGTCATGGACACTACTAAAGCGTACCTCGTACACATTACTCTTACGCGATAGTGTTATTGGCTTATTTCGTGAATGATTTGGGGTCTTCAAAGTGTTTTGGGCTTCAATTCTTAGACAATCACCCCCCCCCTAATCCGAGCCCACCTACCCCGTCCCTTAAAACATAAACGGTTAAATACATAAATTAAACCCAGCTCAGGTAATTTTTCCCCGAAACCCCCGCCTCAGATTGCAAGAAGCTGCGTCCTCCCTAACCACATGCACTCATTTTTAGTGTAGACGCCCCTGAGTTTCAATGTGCGCATTTTGACGCCAGGCAGCGCGCACGGAAGGGTGCACCGCCCCACGGAAGGGTGCACCGCCCCACGGAAGGGTGCACCGCCCCACGGAAGGGTGCACCGCCCCACGGAAGGGTGCACCGCCCCACGGAAGGGTGCACCGCCCCACGGAAGGGTGCACCGCCCCACGGAAGGGTGCACCGCCCCACGGAAGGGTGCACCGCCCCACGGAAGGGTGCACCGCCCCACGGAAGGGTGCACCGCCGCACGGAAGGGTGCACCGCCCCACGGAAGGGTGCACCGCCCCACGGACGCGACAGATTCATTGACACCGCCCCACGGACGCGACAGATTCATTGACACCGCCCCACGGACGCGACAGATTCATTGACACCGCCCCACGGACGCGACAGATTCATTGACACCGCCCCACGGACGCGACAGATTCATTGACACCGCCCCACGGACGCGACAGATTCATTGACACCGCCCCCAAGGTGTTATTCATACAGATATGCCCGTAAGAGGACAGTGATTGACAGGCACGCGATCCTGATCAAACATACGATGCAGGCATTATGCCGCAGGCGCGTGACCTGAAGGCTCAGTTGTTATGTCCTCGTGAGTGAGGTGAACACGACATTTAGGTGGGTATGTTAGGCCCCGTGTTATGGCATCTTGGTCGGTGAACACGACATTTAGGTGGGTATGTTAGGCCCCGTGTTATGGCATCTTGGTCGGTGAACACGACATTTAGGTGGGTATGTTAGGCCACGTGTTATGGCATCTTGGTCGGTGAACACGACATTTAGGTGGGTATGTTAGGCCACGTGTTATGGCATCTTGGTCGGTGAACACGACATTTAGGTGGGTATGTTAGGCCCCGTGTTATGGCGTCTTGGGTTGTTTGACATCATACCCTGTGTCGTCGCATCCAGATTGGTTTGAAATCAGGTACTGTGTCATGATATTAGTTAAGGTTGGTTTGACATAAGGTCATGGGTCATTATAATAGTCAAAGTTTGATATATATATATATATATATATATATATATATATATATATATATATATATATATATATATATATATATATATATAGTCCTGTGTCATGATATTTAGGTGTGTTAGATATCAAGTCATGATATTAGTTAAGGTGTGTTAGATATCAGGTCATGATATTAGTTAAGGTGTGTTAGATATCAGGTCATGATATTAGTTAAGGTGTGTTAGATATCAGGTCATGATTTTAGTTAATGTTTGTTAGATATCAAGTTCTGTGTCATGATTTTAGCTTATGTTTTTTTTTCCACATCAAGTCCAATGTTCCCTCTAAGTTTCATTGGTCCCTGTGCAAAGTAAAATTAAACAACCCGTAAAAACAAAGATTTTGACTATAAATCCCTTATATGTGAGCCATAACTAAACTTATTGATTATGTGCAATATAATATGCACCGCGCGACAAATATTTACAGACTGAAACTGACTGAACTCCCCTTGCTGTAAAACACGGGATGTGGTCATCGATGGCTGGAGTGAACTCCAGTGACACGTGGATGTAAACAATAGCAGATTGCTACATAGAGTTATCTAGAGATAAACCAAAATTGCTTTAATTCAATTACGGTACATTCGATCGATCTAAAATTTTGATACAATGCATTGTTAGGTGATACGAGTCAATGTGCAAAATTTCAGCTCGATAGCATGACGGGAAGTGGGTAATTTGTTTACTATTGTTTTTCCGCCTGACTGCGAGCCCACGACTGACAGAGAGACAAGACGGTGAAGCTAATACAAGGGATTTAAAAACAAACTGTTGTGCAAAGTCGCACAGCATGCATTTTTGTGCAACAGTTTACAAAATTTGCTGCGCGGATCGGTCAGATATCTGCACGGTCGCGCAGCTTAAAGGGAACATAGGATTCAAGTCCTGTTTCATGAAAATTGTATTGGTTTTATTCAAGGGCTTTATTTTGTGAGTCATTACAGCTTAATGCTACTGTATTTAAGATAGATATTGTAACAAAGAAAAGTTACTTCTTCTTTTAGTAAGCTACGTTATCAAAGGATGCAAAGAAGGCGGAAACAACATACTTCCACAAACTCAACTATAATTGTTAAATGCTATTGGCACCAATGTTCCCTCTCAGGTTCGTTGGTCCGTGTGCTAAGTAAAACTCCTCCTGGGCAAAGATGTACACTGCATCCTTTTATTGTTCAATATTTTACAAAATTTACTGAGCGGTAATTCTAAACTTCTGCACGGCGTTGGTTTAAGATACCTACGCGGCCGCACAGCTTAAAGGGAACATTGATTGGAACCACTGCTCACGTCTAGAGGAATCTATTTGGGTCATAAAAACTTTTTTGAGACAAAGAGTTTGAATGGAGAGCATTTCCAATTTTGTAATGTCGTTTCCCACTAGACATTCCGTTTTAAATTATAAGGTGGTTAGGTCGTTTAGAAGTAAAACGTCAAATACTTTAATGTCGTTTCCCACTAGACATTCCGTTTTAAATTATAAGGTGGTTAGGTCATTTAGAAGTAAAACGTCCAAATCAGGCGTCGAGCTACTGGAGAACGAATGCTGACTGACCAGTTGTGTACAATAAAATACTATGTCATGTTTACTCTAGGACACAAACATGTTATCTCAAAGCAAATAATCCTACGGAAATACTGACTGGCTTGGCAATCACCGCTCATTTCTATTTTCAAATCTGAATACTTCGCCGCCCCCCCCCCACCCACACACACACACACACACACTTCGTAACGTTGTCCCCCTTCCACAACTCTTGTCTCTCCTAAACAAATTCTGGCCACGGATCACAATACTCTTATAAGCCAATTTCCCAAGTCTCTCAGGTTCTTGTAATCCTCAAGTTGCTGTGCGACCACAGAACGACACGAGACAATCATTGGATGTGACTCACCAAATACTTCTCACCAAATCCTTCAATTTCCAAGAAGAAAAAATTATTTAAAAAAAAACAACAACAACTCGATGGAAAGAAAAAAACTCAGGAGCGGACAGGAGCAGAATGGTCATTTATTGGCCGTACCATCGTTTGCCATAGTGAATGACGAGTGCTACTTAAAGAACAAACACAGAGGGCCCGGTGTTCAAATCTTCACACCAACGTGGGTTGCCGCCCTTTCTACCGAAACGAGAGCTTTACTCGTTGATACTAAACAAAGGGGACAAACCGTCTTGGAAATCAATCCTAACTGGGGACAAACCAATAGCAGGGGGTAGCCTCAAGGGGAAATAATCCTTTTAGTAAGACCAAATTGTTGGTTATTGGATTATTAATTTTACCGTCAATGTTTCCATTAAAAAAAAAGCATTAAGAAAAAGAATTCTTAATAAAAACTTAACCAATCACCCAATCGTCGTTGATAATAAATTTATTTTAGGAACTTTTTACATACATTAACAAAACATGAAAGTCTGTACTTGATAGGACAAAAGTTTCTTCGTTCTAGTAATTTTGAACGATACCTAATTGCGTCTAATGTTATGGCTTGAATTATGATTTTGACAGCCGTAAATATAGGAGCAAATACTTGATTAAAATCATGATCTGTTGGATGGTACAATCGAAATCTAATAACCCCTTATGTTTTTAACACGTGTCACTAACAGTTTAAAAAAAAATAATATTACAATATTGTTGCATTTAGAGAGCAAGGCATTTACTTCATTTTTATCCCATACCCCCTCTTCCTTTTATGTGATGAAATCAATTTTCAAAATTATTTAAGGGGTTCGAGACAAACACGGCCGATATCGTTAAGAAAGCGTCAGATGTCTGTGGTCCCATGGAAGCTCGGAGACAGTCTTCTAGAGGTTTCCGTGTCGAGACCCGATGTCGGCCGCGAAGCAAACACTGGGGACACGCGACAAGGCAATGATTCATCTTCCCGGTCCCCAAAAGCCTCTAATTGCCCGTACATGGAAGAGCGTTCTTTCTACGCCCGGTTCTTTATTCAACTATCAGCTCTTGATAAGTGATAGACACTCTCTTGGGTTTCCCCGTTTTGTGTGTGTGTGTGTGTGTGTGTACATTCGGAGATTTGGACAAGGGCTGTCCAGTGAAAGATTCAGGAAAGTGAGTCACTTGGGTCCATAGGTCATGAAATTAGAACCCACAATCTGCAGCAGACGAGAACCAGATCCAAATGGCAATCACGTATGTACATTAATAGAGAAACACCATCACACCTGGGTCATGAGTGAGACACGCAAGCCCACTTGGCCGCAACGTTCCACTCTAACACGGAAATAGATTGTGTTTTTTGAGTAGAAATAAATGCTATTAAGTAAGCCTGCCGATACAGAATACAACTCGATGAAAAGTCTTTTGAATAATATCTCATAGAAATGCCGTATAGTTGCTATCAACAACGTAAAAACCTTGATTATTTCCTCCAAAGAACTAATGTTATTTTGGTCTGTCTCTCCACTTCGTCTCTACTTAATAAATTTCCAGCAAAACATGTGCTAACGGCCCATCAAAAGAGCGCCGGGCCCGTTGTACAATGTTGCCCCCTCCAGCCCTCGCCTCCAGCTCGACGAGGACAACTTGCTCGGCTCATGTTGTCAATTAGACTGATCAAAGTAAACCCACGGAAGGAGACACTCAGGCTGCGATAAAAAACAGCGATGAAAAGATGCCCACTTGAAGCGTTGGTTCTTTCTCCCCCAGTAAAGTTCACTTGATTGGAAATTCGACAAGTTTGGGAGGGGAAAAAAACCGATATCAGAAAATGTAACTCCATTAGCTGCAGGCAGTGGCGTATTTTGGAGGGATAAACATGGGTGAGTGCTCCCCCCACCCCCTCACTGACATCACCTCCTCAAAACCTGGATATTTTTGGAAATATTTACGAAAAATAGCAAGGAGATGTTTGACAACTGTTAGCGATGACATTTAAAGATGGTGTTGTCATCTGTGACATTAAAACATGGTGTTGTCAACTGTGATATTAAAAACTGGTATTGTCATCTTTGACATTAATTAATACATGGTGTTCAAGAGTCAGTGTGTCACCAGATCGTGTACAAGAGTCAGTGTGTCACCAGATCGTGTACAAGAGTCAGTGTGTCACCAGATCGTGTACAAGAGTCAGTGTGTCACCAGATCGTGTACAAGAGTCAGTGTGTCACCAGATCGTGTACAAGAGTCAGTGTGTCACCAGATCGTGTACAAGAGTCAGTGTGTCACCAGATCGTGTACAAGAGTCAGTGTGTCACCAGATCGTGTACAAGAGTCAGTGTGTCACCAGATCGTGTAAATGAGCCAGTGTGTCACCAGATCGTGTAAATGAGCCAGTGTGTCACCAGATCGTGTACAAGAGTCAGTGTGTCACCAGATCGTGTAAATGAGCCAGTGTGTCACCAGATCGTTTAAATGAGCCAGTGTGTCACCAGATCGTGTAAATGAGCCAGTGTGTCACCAGATCGTGTAAATGAGCCAGTGTGTCACCAGATCGTGTAAATGAGCCAGTGTGTCACCAGATCGTGTAAATGAGCCAGTGTGTCACCAGATCGTGTAAATGAGCCAGTGTGTCACCAGATCGTGTAAATGAGCCAGTGTGTCACCAGATCGTGTAAATGAGCCAGTGTGTCACCAGATCGTGTAAATGAGCCAGTGTGTCACCAGATCGTGTAAATGAGCCAGTGTGTCACCAGATCGTGTAAATGAGCCAGTGTGTCACCAGATCGTGTAAATGAGCCAGTGTGTTAAATGCACGTTGATGAGCTAAAGAGAACTTTGAGATGTGTCATGGCGTCCTCTATTCTAACCATTCAGATACAACTGTTCCAGCCATTATCTTCTGGGTTTCGAAATCCGCCAGACAATCAAATTCTTTTTAAAAGCATCCATCTGAGAGAAACTCTGCCCACTTATGGGGAAAGTGGGGAAAAGAGGGGGGGGGGCTATCTCTTGGCGGCAATATTTATTTATTATGATGGGCGATATTCTCGTTTAAATCGTTCACGTTTTCTTCAGACCGCGGTTGATTGGTATATTTCTTATAAACTTCCCTGGGCGGCACTAAGCTCAGCCACGTCACTGACTTTATCCCGAATATCAAACGGAATGCTCTCACCTAAATCGAATGTGATTAGAGTAAAACAAGTTAGGACGGGGTGGTGTTAAGTCAATCTCTGCTTCGAAATCATCAAGTTCATTTTAGGTGTTTGAATGACATATTCATTGGTGGATATATTTCTAATAGTCTGAAGCTTAGACAGTTATTGTTGTGAGGTACGAAGTGATTCATGAATGGGTGGTGCCACACTTGCTGCAGATGTGGTGGACGCGAATGACGACGGCAAGAGATAAAAGAACAACAACAAAGTGTTTGGAACTTTAGAAAACCGTCAAACTCATGTCAGCTGTGTTTGTATTTCCTAAATTATCGTTATATATGTACTGCTAATTTGCATATGAATAAATAAAATTACAGAGTGATAGAGAGAGAGAGAGCGAGAGAGGGAGAGAGAGAGAGAGAGAAAGAGAAAGAGATATGAGGGAGAGACATACAAGAGAAAAGATGAATAAACAGGTAAATGAGGTAGATAGGTACGTAGATAGAAAACATGAAAGACATTCAAGTCATGAGACGAGACAAGATATAATGGATTAATCGATGGATGAATGGATTGACAGGGTAGGATGGGGTGGATGTATGGAAGAGATTAGAAGAGGATGGGATGAGACAGATAGACATGCACTGATGGGGTTGGCGTGTTCAATCTTGTGCTTGAAGCAAAAAGACAGGAGACACACATTTTGATGCTTAACACGTCAAAATAGTTGAAATTTTATTTCGCGTGTTTATAAAAAAAATAAATAAAAACACAACCACGAAATGGTGTTATAATTTGAATACGGTTTAGTTAACGTATTTAACTTAACGATTCAATATTGCTAATTCCGTTGACGATTCAATATTGCTAATTCCGTTGGTGAAGTACGAAATATCCTTCAAGTTGTGTGTATCGGCGCAAAGTTAAATACAATGTATATATATAAAGTTCGAAAAAAAAATCAAATTAAAATAGCAAAAATGACAACGAACAAATGAATAAATAAAAATGTATAGGTTTTAATACGTATTTTCCCTTATATTTAAGTCTTCGGTTAAAAGCTGAGAGAACACGCTGGTAATTTGCTTCCACTTTATCAGTTCCAGGAAACAACGTCATGAAAGAGCCAAGCATCTTAGTGAGTCCCGGTAATGAAAGGGATGGGGGGTGGAGGGGAGGGGAGAGAGGACCTCCAAAAGCGTCCACCGAAACGGATTGAGCTTGGTGTTTTAAGAGCAACCCACTCTCATCAAAATGGTGATTCATAATTTTAAAGACACAGCGCCATAAATGGATTCATTGATTGTGATCCCACAGGGTCTGAGCCAGGGGGGATGGGACGATGGGACAGAAGATATCCCAGGCGCAGAGGGAAGGTGGGAATAAGGGCGAGGAAAAGGCAAAGAGCAACATATTCTTTCATTCAAATCTTCGCAGTGTGAACATTTGACGGCCGAGTTTGGAGTGCGGATATTAGCGGGAGTGGGTGGGGTGGTGGGGGAGGGGGGGGAGGGGCGATTGTAATGATAGTCGGGAGCCCAAGATCGGTCGATTTTTTGGCAGTATTAAACATACTTAACATACGACCACATACATGGTACGACTTAACATACAGGGCATGCCTTCACATATACGGCACATATTGCAATACAGGGCATGTCTTTGCATTGATCTAAGAATGGTGTGGGGTGGCAAACGTGTGTTCTGTGTCATCCTGTGACAAGGGGTTGCGCTGCCAAGGCCATTTTTTTACCCAGCTTGGTTCTGCACTTTTGGGTCATAAATTTAACTTTCTTGAACTTATTTGTCTATTTCTAAATATTTATATCAAATTTAGTATCACCCTTTCAGGTTTTTTTTTCGCTTACGTTTGTTCTATTAATTAATAGGATTAAACATTCTTCAGTCAATAGAACCAACAAAAACTCTTCACCACCTATCACTCAATGCCACGCCCATTCAATCCACATCTAATCCTTAGTATAGACACTCACATTCATCCACATTCTAAACCAAAAGATGCCACTTCAATTTATCCACTTTCCAGGTCAAGGAATGCTCCACTCATTTATCCACATTCCTTTCGGGTCATAAAAAATATCTCAATGGCCAGTGGCTGTGAGATTGTTCTGCAGTGATGACGTCATAAACCCTCCACCAGTCGCCAAGGAACCCATTCTGTTTTGGGGTTCACTGGTTTAATTTGCATGTTTCGCCCGGATTCGACCAAACCAGGAGTCATAAATTAGGAGCAGCCGAAAGTATGGTGTACCGAATGGGTAGAAAAGTCGTTGAGATGATATTGAGGGCACATCATATACGATTGCAAGCAGCGGGACAACGCTAAGCGTCGTTTCAAATGCTGGTTTGACTAATGTAGCTCGTTCTTTAAAGCTAATTTCCGTGGTCGAGTGCGGCTGGCTATAGCTCAATAATAATGAGATGTCTCACGAAGTGTGTCTCGAGACATGTTGCGCCTTTAGATCTCATTTGAATTTGCTGCATCGGTAGATCTTATATTAAGGTAATGAACAGTCCTATAAAGGGAAGATGAAGAAATTATTTCTACTTTCCGTGACATTTGTCGTTCTTCGTCCAAGCATCAAACGTTTCCTCAAAAGTATATTCACTAAACATCTAGTGGTTGGAGGAAATAAACAACCCGCCCCCTAATCACTTATCGAATAAAGAGAAAGTAATATTTTTAAAAATATATATTTATAAACGTATTGAGTTATTGAATAGTTTTATTACATTTTTTTTTATTAGTAAGAGTATTGAATCAATCAAAAGTTTTTGGGTAAGGACTCCAGAGGAAACTCTATTGAAGCACGCACGACTAATCATGATACCAGTACGAGTATCATGACTAGACCACTGTGCTGTGTACACACCACGACTAACAACAAAACTCGCTCCCTAGCACGCAGCGTGCCCATCTCCAGCTCCTAGATGCACATAAATAGAACATCATACGCACGAGAAGGGGTGAGCAAATAAAAAGCCGGCCTCAGGGGCCTCTTTCTAATGGCCAGCTCGGCTTGAGGTCCTTAGTGTTGGTACGCAGAAATATACACGATATTGCTTGATATATTAGGAACATATTGTTCTCGAAGACTTTGTATGTGTTACCCTCGGGATCGATTTCTACAGGAGTTAAGAATAATCGATATGATAATCTAGACTTTACAATTCATGGAAAGTGAAGGGTCTGAATGTAGTAGTAAGCGTAATCATCCGTTTCAGGAAAAATAAAATATACTCTTATGTGTTCACGGCAAGAGTTGTGCCGTATAGATAGGAGAACCATGTCTTCATTTAGGTAAAGTGCAATTAAATATTCACAATAATGATAAGATATACTTTCCAGAGATCAATTTCTTCTTAAAATAAATTTATTTAAAAACAATAACGTATTCCTTTTATTTAAAAAAAAATACATTCTTTTACTGGGACAAAGATTATGTGCGTGGCACTTTAAAAGGGTATCCATGACACTTGTAGTTTTTCGTCTACATCTCCAACGCCTCCTCAAACATATATTCACTGTAATATCTATGGCGTCATGGGGAAATTATCACTCTACCAATTCCTTTTTTGAATAAACAGAATAGATCTGAAATTTAAAATGAATTCTAGTTTGCTAAGTCCCCAGGTCCACTGAGGGACGGCTAGCATTGAACACTGAGTTAAATTATGAGTGAATTAACCGATAAAAAGTCGCGACTCCAGAGCGCATGCAAATCGAGTTGTCTGTGTGTGTTGTGTGGAGGGTGGGGGGGGGGAGTGACAAGTCCCTGTGCTGCTCCCGATCAGGTCTACGGTTGCTTTAGATGAAGACAAGTGCCTCACGCGACCGCTCCCTGTGGATTCGTTCCGATAGCGCTGACAATGAAAGCCTTGACAAGCCTCACGTCGTATAAACCGTCTCGAAGTAACTCGAGCAAACTACAACTTTCATTTTAAACTGTCGAGCGAAGAGTATTTTCAAAGCTAATAGTTCATTCAATCATAATGTATATCCCTGTGTATGTTATAGAAATTGTTCGGGGCGCAGTTAAACATAACGCGACCGTAACCTTGGATACTTTCTACAACAAATGTGATCCTTGTTTTTAATGGCTGTGGAAAAACGCAATTGACTTAGAAGAAGTTTTTAAAAAAATGGATGTTAACTGAGCGCAAAGACCCTTTAATCCTCTGACTTATAGGATCCGGTCAAGGCTATAATTACATACAGCTTTAAGGCGAACAATCAAATTATTTTTTGAGACATGAGCTTTTAAATTTATTTTTAGGTTTTTCTTGTAGATGTATGTAACCATAGCCGTGATATGATCCTAAAAGTAAGATGATTAAAAGGTCTTTGTTTTCGTTTTACACCTTCGGTTTACATGCAATTTTATTAACGTAGTAGCCACTAACATGTCCTTGACTAAAAGGACGGGTCAAAACCCAAATGGCAGACATTCATTACTATAATGTCCACTTTCAAAGCACCGATAGACACACTTTCATGGGTTTGAAATATTGACCAGCAGGGAAGTAAATGGACTTAAGTCGTCAGGTAACACTACGTGGCTTAGATTGACATAGGACGCGGTGGTCGAGTGGCAGCGCACTGGACTGTCGTACCGATGGTCACGGGTTCGAATCCGTGTGAAGGCAAGGGTTTGTTCCCGGGGCCTAGGGCGTCCCTGAGTCACCCCGCTCCGAATTGTAGTGTTAGGCGGCTGGGTAATGCGTGGAACCCACAAAGCCGTGGCCTGTGAACGCTGCATCACTTGCCAACAGATCATCTGTCATGGTCTGTGGACGCAACTATCTTCTGCATAGAAGGAGCGTCTGTATAGATAAGATAAGATAAGATAAGACATAGAAAATATTCGTTCGTAACTTTCTATCAGCCTTGTGGTTTTCAACATTAAGATTTTTAACCATTTCTAAACAAGGTGGCGCTGTACTGCTTTAACTTAGCAAACATTATTACACATTATTTTAATAATTAAACATGCATTTCGGGTTAGGCCATCCTCTCACCGCCGATAAGGTCAATGAAATTGAGACACAGGTGAAACACGCCGCGGTCCTGACTGGCTACAGTTAACATATTTATGGAGTTTTTTTAGTTAACGGCCACTCTAAATATTTTCTGTTTTATTTTTTAAAATTAATTTTTTTAACTAATGGTGAGTCGCATAGGGACACATTAAGCCCTCTCGCTGCTTCTCATTAAGGTTGGACCACACCTCTCAAATGCTCGCGAGCATTTGATCAAACATCACACGAACGCACTTATAAAATACGCCAATTTTGGCGTATTATATAGTGCGTTCATGTGATGTTTGATCAAATGCTCGCGAGCATTTGAGAGGTGTGGACCAACCTTTAATGATATGATGAATTGCGCATCGAAACTGATGCCCACTCTAAAAATTTTGTTACCGAATTCTTCAGGTACCGTATATACTCGTTCGCAAGCCAACCTTTTTTTTGTGGACAAAATCTAGGGGGAAAGTTGGGGGGTGGGGGGTCGGCTTACGAGCGGGTCATTAACGTATTTATGAATGGATATTGAATATCGGTGTTGTTATTGTAGATCATCAATCAAGGTCCTTTTCTACATTCTACAAGATTCGACTGCTCTACCAGAAGCTATAATATATTATTAAACATATGCACTTATCTTATTTAATCATTTTATTTATTTTTGTGAACGTTTTAATAAATTGTTTTACAATCGAATGTTTATGTACGCGCTTTCGTCACTGTTTACCAAATAATTTTTTTTTAAAATACCGGTAACTCTTGCCTAACAAAGAGCACAAAGCCAAAGATAGGACGTACAAAGTAAACAATCATAATGACCGATATAGCTTGTAGTTTTAAAAAAAATGTGCACCATTTTGTTTAAGCTGTCCTATTATTTTTTTTGGGTGTTCGGCTTGCTTGCGGGCTATACACTTTTAATACTTTTCTCTTCCAAAAGTGTGTGTGTGTGGGGGGGTGTCGGCTCATGAACGAACGGGCTATAGAACGAGTATATAAGGTATAACGGGCTATGGAACTAGTATTTACGGTATAACGGGCTATGGAACGATTATTTACGGTATAACGAGCTATGGAACGAGTATATACGGTATAACGGGCTATAGAACGAGTATTTACGGTATAACGGGCTATGGAACGAGTATATACGGTATATCGGGCTATGGAACGAGTATTTACGGTATAACGGGGAATGGAACGAGTAAATACGGTATATCCTATAACTGTATATGAGGCACAACCATGATTACGATTCAAACTTGAGGGAAAACCTCCTATGAAATTTCGACAATCTTAAGGTCTCTGATAGTAGCACGTGACTCGTTGAACAAAAGGCGCCATCTAAAGGCAGAGACCGGGTGCGTCTGTTCTCGTCAGTGATTAACGGTTAGTGGGTGGGCGCGATATCTCATCACGCTGGATTTGTAGGCAATCAACGTTGGCTTGGCGGCATTAACACGTCAAAATCTACTGGACCCCCATACCATGAGCTACTGACTCGATGGAGGAAATGAATCAATTTTTATTTTATTTTTATCCTTTTGAACGAGAGAGTTTTTTTTTCGGAGCTTGTCGTGTAATTTTTTTATTGCTATAGCGAAGTAAATTTTATGTATCTATTTGTATTTTTGCGTTGTTAGCCGGTAGAGAGTTTCATCTTTAGCTGGGAAGACTTGCGTTTTTATCAGACAAGTAAAAAAGAAAATAGAAATGAGTTAAACAGTGTCTATATATTTTACCGGGTCGTGGAATAAAAATCAGGCGGAAGTGGTATTATTGACGGTAGTGGTATTATTATTGACGGAGGCAGTGTTGTCTGATGGAGAAGGCTTGAGCAGAAACATATCCTTATTGTCCTTTCATTTAAGCTTCCAAATACTTCCTTCCGTTTTTACCTAACATGGTTTAAAACGCATTCTTAGAGTTTGCTTAAAATCATCTTTTTGAATTTTTTAATATCTTTTGAGGGAATCTTTTGGTGAGATATTAGAAAATAGGCTTATTGTTGTAAACTGTAGATAAAGGAACAGATTCTTCTCAAACAGATGTTTGACAAAGGTTAAACAGATTTTTAAAAAAAGAAGTTTTACCTTTCCCATCCCAGGATTCTGTAGGCGCCCGACTGTCCTCAGAAGACATGGCGGTGCAGGGGGCGGGGTCAATCGGATGACGTCAGAGAAATTGGTAGGAAATGCCGGCAATGGCTCTTGGTCCTGTGAGTGGTGGCGTTTCTTCTTCTTGCCGAGTTTCTGAGCCGCTCTAAAAAATAAAAAATGAATGATTTGTTAACAAGGTAAAGTAAAGATGCAATTTGGAATTACTTGAAGATTGAGATAACTTTTTGTGTGAAAATGATTGCTCGAAAGTTTAAATTATTTTTATGCGGGAGTTGCAATAGTTAAATGTTAAAGAATCTATCGTAATCCTTATTAAAAAAACTCAGTAACGAGGAAAGAAAATGGCGTGAAAAACAAAGATTAAATAATCATTTAGTACTTATCTCAACTGCTATTCAAATTTAAAAATAAATAAATAAAAATAAAACGTTTATTTTAAAAGTTTCTTCTATAATCTTTGCTTGAGTATTCTCCATAGTTAAAAACAATGTTCGTCCTATGCTCTATACCAGGTGTGGCCAGACCTGTAGTGACTGAGAGCCATTTAAGGAATATTTAACAAAAAAAATTTAAGAGCCGCATTAAAGCACTATGGTTAATTAAACCTGACTTGGACATCTTGCTGTAATCCTCCCTAACATATTCATGAATGTACGCTAGCCGCTATGTGGACACAGAAGAGCCGCGAGCCGCGGTTTGCCCACCGTTGCTCTATACTTTACACTTTACAGTCACGAGATGACAAGATATTCTATGCCATTCTGTGACCTTTGTGTACAGCCTTATAGCTCTACGATGTTACATACAATGAGACAGCGATAAAGCTTTCAAATAAAAACACAGCATTTACAAATGATTCGCGTGATTGAAACAATTAGTGTACACCTTTATTAGTGGGCAGTTTATTTGTTTATTTATAGAGAGCTAAATAACACATTTCCCACGTGTGTTTGGCTAATAATGAACCTTTACGTCTATTTTTTTATATCACACAAATCGTTTGTGTTTCTCGTGTTTTGTTAACCAATGACATTTTGTGTGACACTCTGTCACAAACTAAAAATGTGCGTATACAATAGTCACAATATGATGTTGTGTGTCAACTTTGTGTTACAGAATGTCATTTCGTGCATAGTTTACGTGTCTGTGTTATTTCTACGTTTTGTAAAATTCGTAGGACTCCGAGGAAGACTTTTTTGTAGAAAGGAACCCTTCCCGTGTCAAGAGAGGACGTGCATAGCTGCTGTAATGGCGTTACACGTGCTAACGATAATATTTCCGTCCAGTTAATCATACAACGGGTTTCCAAACAAGGTTTGATGTAACCCCAAAAAGTGGATAGCTGCCTGTATTAGGGCCGAACACAATTCGCTTTGGAGCGCTTTAAGCTTGATTCTGTTATCGTGTTACCAAGGGCATGTAATCAGGAAGAATGCTTTCGGCCTATGAGATTATCTGCCTTAGTGCTGCCAGGAAAATATGTCCAGATCATTATTTCAATTAAAGGAGGTGAGAGAGAGAGAGAGGGGGGGGGAGAGGGGAAGAGAGATAGAGAGAGAAAGACAGAGAGATATAGAGTGTATGTGAGAGAGAGAGAAAGACGAGAGATAGAGAAAGAGAGAGAGAGAGAGAGAGAGAGATAGAGGGAGTGTGTAAAATACACCCAGGCACTATGTCTATAAGATGGAAACAAAAGAATAGCAAAATAAGGCGAATGAATAGGGAAAGACAGTGATATGCAAAATTAACCAAAAGGAGGCAAAAAGGAGGAGAAAGAGAGAAAGAAAGAGTGACACGGGGCGTGTAAAATAGGTCAAACACAAAAAGGTGGTGTTATACACCAGGATTTTATATTAAAAAATAACTTCTTGAGGGGGGGGTGGGGGGTAGGTGGGAGTCCTTCTGAAAACGATCAGGGCCTTATTAATGAGTTTATTATCACAACGATCTCACCGATAAATCCTCGTGATGGGAAGGGGACATAAAGCCAACAAAAACAAGAGAAGGTAAATCATGTATGTGAACAAATGGGTTTTCGTATGACAGCAACAAAGCGTCTTGCACCGCAAATTGTTGTAAAAAAAAACGCCACGGTTTTTCTTAGTTTATAGGCGTCTATAACTGCAAGGATAATTAGGCAAGCTATAAAATCAAATTGCTGAACGCAACTCCGAAGATAATCTGAAAAAAAAATGTTCGAGATAAAATGTGGTTTAACGATTGTTACAAACAACCCTGTCAGAGAACTTGGTTGAGTTGAACTACAAAAGATTTTTCTCTAATCTAAATCTATGAACTCTCTACAAATATCAGCAATGGCTCTTCTCCCGCGAGAACTGGGGGGTGGGGGGTGGGTGGGGGGGTCACAGAACCTATTGTTAACATTAAATTAAACTTAAGATGAATAAAATATATACATAAACATAAGGTTTGAAAAATATGGCAACTAAGATAGGGGAAAAAACAACAGATCACTAGGTACGAATAAAATAAGGTTATGCAAATCTTCTGAACGATCATTAAAAACTGTATATAGAGCTGTCAGTTCTGCTAACAATACCGGTAAATTCAGGTATGACACCGATCAAATCCAGGTGTGACACGACGGAACGTGCGGGGTAAATTCAATCAGATTTGAGAACTGCCGATAAGAGTCAGACAGGTCAAAACTATGACATGATGTGCCATTAAGATATCTGTGGATTCAATCTATTAATCTCGTTATAAACGCGTGGAGAGAATATCGAACGAGAATGTTGTTTTTTTCAGTGGGGGCCAGGGGGGAAATGCTTGGTCCCATAAGCTCTGGGCTAAACTCCTTCACCTGGCTAATGATGTGCAGGAAGAAGAGAGAGAGAGAGAGAGAGAAGGAGAGTTGAAGAGAGAGGGGACAGAGGGAGGGGGAAGGAGAGAGAAAGAGGGAGAGAGAGAGAGGGGGGGGGAGAGAACAAAGGGGATAGGGGAAAGGATGGAGAGAGAGTGGGTGAGTAGTATAATACCAAATGGCTTTGCATTGCACTCAATCTTCTTAAATGTCATGGGAGATGTTAGTTATTCACAGTATTTCCACTTCACGACCGGAGTTCTCCGTCGCTTTGTGCTACACAAACATTCCTTTGGACTTTGTCGAGTGATAAGACTTTGATTAGATTTGTCTGCTATATGATAACAGTTTATGGCAATACACATTCTTACGGCCTAGAAAATAAGTTCAAATTGTATTTCATGATACACTTCTAAAACAGAAACATAACAAACAAAAAAAAACAAAACAAAAAAAACCAACAAACAAAACAGAACCCCACTCGAAACTCGCTTGCCAGCTAAACGAGAGCAATAACTAGAGCAAAGAATATTAAAGGTATTAAGGGTATTTCTTCTTTATATAGTATTTTTTTTTAAATTCGTAAACATCTACTGGTGTTTGATATAGTTGCAGCATACAAAGCCCATCTTTATTGATTTCTAATGTCAAATAGAATTGAATACGTTACCAAAGTATAAAAAAGAAAAGTTTGATTTCAATTTATCTTCGCCTAATCCCAGACCTCATAATTCTGCCCTTGTTCCAGCGAACCATCGACTTAAAATCTCTGTTAATCTATTCAAGTGATACAGATTTGGGGCAGAAAACAGCTTTTCGGTAACCGCCGGCAAGAAACAGCGCTGGAAATTTAAAATGTTGTTTTGGTAAGAAGACACACACAGACACGCACACATCAGGACAAGAGTAAAGATTGTTTTAGACAACTTCTTTTTTAACGTTCAGACAACTCAACTGTTATTATATAAGAAACGGCATGAGACTTTGTCTTTCGCCTTTCGTGCATTTGCGAGCTGCATTACCAAGGTAATTATCGCATGATGAACTAGGAGGTTAGAAGGGAATGACACTCGCTAGTGGGGCCATTGCCTGTCTGAAGTTAGCAGGTGATAAGTTTAGGTGTGAAACGATGGCTCGCGACTGTTGCTTTATGAAAACCTGGTGAAAACAGTTTCAACTACAGTTGGCGTGCAGACGACAGCATGCTTTTTAAAGAATGTGGCGAAATGCACTTGTCTTTGATCCGTGAGTCAAGTTATACAAGCCAGACAATAGTTGATCGGGTACAAGCAGACAATGGTTGATCGGGTACAAAGCCAGACAAGTGTTGATCGGGTACAAGCCAGACAATGGTTGAACAGGTACAAGCCAGGCAATGGTTGATCAGGTACAATCAAGAAAAGCATTGATAGGATTCAATGAAACTGTTGATAAATGTCAACGCGTTTCATTTAAATCTCTACTCACATAAAACATCAGTTTTTGTAACAGGCTTCACATCATAACTTCTATGAAATTTTTAATGCTTTTCCCAATCTTGGTTGGCAATGTTTAGACTAGGATAATAAGACACATAATGCGGCTAAGTTGTTGAAGCTGAAGGCAAATAGCACTCGACCACGCATCTTGTTGGGTATGATTCGCTAATACAAAGGAATCTATTCCCCTATGAGTTCATCAATGTATGATTAGTCTTAGAGCAAGGAAGCCGCAACACGAATTTCATTCTGTAATGGTAAACACGTGACTTGGTGGATGACAGAATAAGAACAGGGGATTTACACAATAAGAACGAAAATGGCTTCTATCAAACAAGAGAATATGCTATAATTTCATTTAATAAAGGATACTTTTTACCTTGGAGATTCACATATGTCACACTTGTAATTTATTTATAATAAATGTTACAACTAAATTTATAATTAATTTATAAATAATGTTAAAACATTGTCAAAAAATAATAATTTGAAAATAATTTAAAGATGTGCAAATGATCAAATATATTTTCAGTGTAAAAGTTTTTGAAAGTTAAAATATTTTCCGTCAAAATATTTAATATATGTTAAATATAGTGAGAGTTAGTGGAGAGTGATGGTTCCACAAACTTGTTTGTCCAAGGGAGAAGTGATGGTCATGTTGTCCTGACTGCTTGCTTGTGAAATATTGTGTCATTCTCTGACACACTTGCCATAGAGGGACTTTTTAACTGGGCTCCGTGAGGTCTGTCTGGCTTAACCTACAATTTATTTATCGATTTATCTTATATCTAAAAATAGAATAGATGTAACAAATGAAATAATCCGATGCTCTATTCTTGTGCAGTGGGTGAAAAGGTATGGATGGCATAACTCACGATACATGGATAGATCGAGCTTTTCTGTGTCGTACACTCTGTGCCTGCTGTACCGTAAGCCCCATGCTGCACTGAGGACTTGTGGAGAGAAGTGCCAAGAGTCTCGGTCATATGACTGTTGCATGCTGCACTGAGGACTTGTGGAGAGAGAAGTGCCAAGAGTCTCGGTCACGTGAGGACTGTTCCGGCTTAGTGTGAACCTTAATTCTAACTCTAGATTTATTTGACTTTTGGAGCATTTCTTCTAACCAGTAGCAAATTCTAGTTCCCTACTAAAAATGATCATGAAGTATATCTTTGGAAAAGTCGTCCTCCGATATTCTCATACCTTAGCCCGCATGAGTAGGTTATAAATGTCTGGGAGAACTGTCTGTGTGATTACCTCAGTGTCTGGGATCATAAGCGGTCATTTGATGTCCAAACACGTACGGCCGCTTGTCTTGAAGTGATGTAGTTTCCTTTCAGGGAGTTGCCTGGTTGTCAAAGTCTGGAATCCCTATTGCAGCTGTTGTAGCTGAGCTGCATCGTAAACCTTAAAGTTGGCCTGACGTTGGGTAGCTGAGCTGCATCGTAAACCTTAAAGTTGGCCTGACGTTGAGTAGCTGAGCTGCATCGTAAACCTTAAAGTTGGCCTGACGTCGAGTAGCTGAGCTGCATCGTAAACCATAACGTTGGCCTGACGTTGGGTAGCTGAGCTGCATCGTAAACCTTAAAGTTGGCCTGACGTCGAGTAGCTGAGCTGCATCGTAAACCATAACGTTGGCCTGACGTTGGGTAGCTGAGCTGCATCGTAAACCTTAAAGTTGGCCTGACGTCGAGTAGCTGAGCTGCATCGTAAACCATAACGTTGGCCTGACGTTGGGTAGCTGAGCTGCATCGTAAACCTTAAAGTTGGCCTGACGTTGAGTAGCTGAGCTGCATCGTAAATCTTAAAGTTGGCCTGACGTTGGTTACCTCTGTTTGTCAAAATATTCTAAGACACTCATAACAAATGTTGCGCTCGCACTTGCAATTCGGAGATTTGATCTTCAATCATTGATGGTTGCGCTTTGGGGATGAAGTGCTGCCTAAGTGAAAGTAACGCCGGTCAATTTAAGACCTTCACCACTGACTTCAATGAAGTTATCAATGTAATGATTTTTAGGATCTGGTTGGTACACGATTGCAGGATATGTTAGTGATAGACTTTATGCACGCGCTCCAGAAATTTGAAACGAGCGATCTGATTCAGCGCTCATGGCGTACAATGATACAAGTGATAACATTCAGATGTTAAATTAAAAAAATCACAACACAATCTATTATATCATTTTGATTATAACATGAATAAAGCTGGTCAAAAAAAATTACCACGAAACAAACCAGATGTCAACAGACAAAATTTCGGCTTCCCTGGTTAGTTTATGACTCGCAGATTGCGCGCATTCAATAAAAGACATCCGGGCTACTCAACAGAATTAAGAACACCAGCAGGAAAACACTCGGAAATTAAACGAATATATCTAAGACAGAGCGAAGCTGAAGCTTCCGTAACACAGGTGAGCAGAAGCCATACCTTTTGTGTGTGTGTGCGGGGGGGGGGAGATTAGCTGGTGAGGGTTAGCAAGGATCGAGGTTTAAAACAGCCTGGTAAATAGAAAATCGTTGGGGTCTAGATGAGGCACAATGTCATTGTGCGAAAATGTGGGGCGGGGGTTGAGTAATCACCAGGAAGATGTGAAGCAATGTGTGGGGGAGGGGGGAGAATGTTGCAGAGGTTGTCGTAATTTGAAAGATTTCTTTCATGAATGTGTGGTGGCACTCTGATGAACATGTCATTCTGGCACTCTGATGAACGCGTCATGCTGGCATTGTGATAAACATGTCATTTTGGCACTGTGGTAAACTTGTCATTGTAGCATTGTAATGAACATGCCATGTTGGTTGGTCAGAGCCCATATGAAATGATTTGATGCCTAATAATTCTTCATTACTGTCTGGAATACATGTACACCGAAGATGGTCTTTCATGTACACTATACATATTTCCTCTTTGAGGTACACTATACCACTCTCCTCTTTCAGGTACACTATCCTCATTCTCTCTTTCAGGTACAGTATAGATATATTCTCTACTTATATGATACTACACGTCTGTCCCTTTCAATGAGAGACGACATCTAGGCATATTTTTCTGTAACCGATTTGCGTAATTCAGAAAACGCACTGAGCGCCTGTAATCACGAAAGTGTGAAGAATGTAACAAACTAACTCTAGGCGTTTAACAGGGGTTGGAACTAGCGCCTGTTAATTGCATCAGTGAAGCCCGAGAAGTAATAAACAAGTTGAAAGTGTATATTCCTATGAATAGTTTCCTTTTCATCTTTCAACTCTTCCTTTCAACCGCTCAACCCACGCCCTTGGCCGCCACCCCCCCCCCTTCCTCTGCTGACATGAAAAGGTCTTGTATTCGTCTTTTTTCCAGGTCACTTGGTTTTCCCATTCAGCACCCAAGTAAGCAGCCACGAATTATAGAGTCATCCATCCATTCGTCTTGCGTGAAATATTGAGCCACACATCCTCCTACTATCTATGAAATATGGAGCCACGCACCATTCATTTATCTGTGATAAATGCAGCCAGACACCATTTGTCTACCTATGATGTGTGGATTCCTACATGCACCATATGTCTAGTTATGAATTAAGGAACGGCACGCCTTCTCTGGGCTACATTGCTGGATGTGAAAACCAAGCGTTCCAATCTGAGTAATATTTGAAAATAAACACACCGGACACAACGGTCGCACTAGAGAATACGCTGATTTTAAATGACTTATTTTCTCAAATATTTGTTTCGATCCATAAACTTTTGCCGAGAAGTACGCGCCTGAGGCTCCTTTGAAAGAGAAAGTCATTCCGAACGACTCCAACCTCACTGCTCAAGAATTGTTCGTTGCTCATCTCATTCACGTTGAGGTAAATAGACATTTTTTATATATTGGAAGATGCACTTCCGTGTATCTGCGATAGATCCGACGAATCCCTAATCCCTGATGGAATGATGGCCTGTCATGTCTCTACATCTCTCCTCTCACCACGACCCCCACTAGATGACCTGTGTATATCCACAGGCTCTGGGCTCGACTTCAAGAGTTACAAGACATCATTATCACAAGGGCGGCGATGCATTAAGCAACACTTTGTATACAAACGAGCATCTCTAATCAGTTACATAAGTTTGGATGTATGTATATATAAATATATATGTTTGGATTCCGTGCCTTGGTCCGTAGGATGGAGTGGCCAAAAATGTCCGTAGGATGGAGTGGCCAACAATGTCTGTAGGGTGGATTGGCCAACAATGTACGTAGGATGGAGTGGCCAACAATGTCCGTAGGATGGAGTGGCCAACAATGTCCGTAGGGTGGAGTGGCCAACAATGTCCGTAGGGTGGAGTGGCCAATAATGTCCGTAGAATGGAGTGGCCAACAATGTCCGTATGACGGAGTGGCCAACAATGTCCGCAGGATGGAGAGGCCAACAATGTCCGTAGGGTGGAGTGGCCAACAATGTCCGTAGGGTGGAGTGGCCAACAATGTTCGCAGGATGGAGTGGCCAGCAATGTCCGTATGACGGAGTGGCCAACAATGTCCGCAGGATGGAGTGGCCAACAATGTCCGCAGGATGGAGTGGCCAACAATGTCCGTAAGGATGGAGTGGCCAACAATGCACCAACAGTCTTCACGTTCATGAATATAAAGTCAACCACATTTTTTTTGAAACATAAACTACATTTAAATGTTCAAAATTTTCCATGAATACCCCCAGAAATTCTAATCATCGTCAAACTTATAAATATTTGTCTGAATTGAGGGATATTTACGAATGAAACAAAATATTTTAACTTAAGTAAAATATAGCTGCTGCTAATGCCAGATTGTCAATGTTTGAAATTAATATAGTGCCGGTACGATAAAAAATGAGAAAAACACGAATCATCAAACATAATTAGTATGTACATTTTTATACATGCATAAAAGAAAAGGATGTTGTGTTATTTCTTTGCTCAATGCCGAAAGAATTTTCCCTGTTGTGTTCTACAGACACAAGAGATCAGAGGACAAAGATGAACGGAGATAGGTGATCTGCCTCATACAAGAAAATCCGCTGTGTATGATATGGAGAAGATGAAGGGCTGATGGATGTTTTCTTTGTCTTACTCATTCTTAGGAGGTTAAACAATCTTAAGCGAAAACTACTTTAAAAAAAGCTCGTTTACTCCATTTGTCTGGGACGTTAGTTCTGATTCATCCGAATATTGAGGGAAAAAAACGCATTCTGAAAAGCCTCTGTAACTGATTGTACATGTAGTTGAAATTATTATTTTTACATATAATAGAAGAAAACAGAACCAAATGGTTAATTAATACCATACATTTTCTTAACTTTCTTCAGAATGAACATGACAATTGAAAACAGTATTTTTCCTGGGATTCGAACAAGTGTCAATAGCATGACAGACGAGTATTCAAAATTTTAGTGTCTAAAACAGTGGTTCCCAAACGTTTTTGACCCATTGACCCCTTTTATAGTAAAAATTTGCCCACGGACCCCCAAGTGAAAAAACTAAATAAATGCACAGTACAAAAATTACATATCCAAAAAAGCAATAATTTGACGAAGAAGTATTTGCTGAAATAATAACTTTTATATAAAATAAAAGTTAAAACAATTAGTAACTTGGATGAACATGATTAGATTTTAGGAGTGTATTTATGTTTGTGATTAGCAAATCCCCAGTAGCACTAATTTCTAATGGGTTTCTATTTGTTGTGATAATGGTCATAACGGCAAGGAATTTACCTTCTACCTAAAAGGAATACCGGAAAGCAGTCAACAACTTCTGTACAATGCACGATAGATAATTTGGGATCTGTTTTTGTAACCAGAATATGTGGAATCCTTGTTTAAAATATGGGATAAGTTCCTCATTTGTGGATCATCCAATAAGCTGCTCCTATATTAGTTTGGACTCATTTGTGTTTGGGATCCGAGTTTGCCCACGCCCAAAATGGTTCAACTGCCAGTCGGGATTATCCAAGGGAAGAATGTCTTCAAATCTTTGGTTCAGGTCTGCATGAAGAGCCTTTAAATGTTGACTGTAAGCCAGCAAATCTTCATCTCTGCTTTGCAATTTCAAAAGACTTGGAAACTGAGAACATTCTCCGCCTCCCAAGGCTTTTTGTTTTGTTTTTTTTAAAACAGAA
Organism: Ampullaceana balthica; assembly: GCA_944989445.1. Classification (NCBI taxonomy): domain Eukaryota; kingdom Metazoa; phylum Mollusca; class Gastropoda; family Lymnaeidae; genus Ampullaceana; species Ampullaceana balthica. The sequence goes on along the minus strand of CALYLW010000004.1, from coordinate 361,666 downwards.
AAAGGTTTGCAACAAAAGCAGATATTACGCTTTTAGTTTTGATTAAATTTAATTCGTCGTCTTATGGTTTCAAATAAATTTTGTTGATTTGGTAAATAAATCATTCATAAAGGATATGCCATTATTTAGTTAAGTGTGTCCAAAATCATTGTCTTTGCTTTTCAGGAACTCCAACATTGAATCAAAGAGAGCATAAGATTTAAATCTGAACTTTTTTATAACAAAAGTTCTTCTGTTTGAAAATGTAAACGTGTATAGTCTACTTCATTTTCAAAACACTGTTGAGGAAATAATCTCTCATTGAAGTTGAAGGCATTCCTTTTGATTTTTAAATCCTTTATATTAACTCGTGGTGTCTGCGGCCGACCTTGCTTGCTTGTCGCCAAAACTTTTGATCGATTTTTAACCCACTTGCTCGCAAGATAGCGAGCTGAAATTTTGCAGGCAGTTTCGTACCGACGATAAAAACAATGTATCAAAATTTCAGATCGATCGCATGTACCGTAATTAAATTATTGATTTTTTAGATTATTTTATTTATTCCTATGTATCATGCTATTTTTTGAGATAGAGCGTCGCGGTGCGTATTATATTGAACAACCTTTCTGTCGCGCAATAAGGTGCGTATTTTACTGACAACACTTTTTATAAACCTATTCCTGATCGGTGCGCATTATATTAAACACGTTTTACGACACAACTGCAATTTTGTATTTTTGGATGGTCTTGCGCTGCGTGTTATAATGAACATTCTTTTAGTTACGTCTCATACGTAAAGGATTTATAGTCAAAAACTTAGTTTTTTACGGGTTGTTTTTATTATACTGATCTAATTACATAATCTAGTGATCCATGCAAACTTTCATTAGGTTTTTATGCGAATAAATGATGTCGATGAATGACGCAATGTACTGAAAATTACTGAAAATACATTCGGCAAAAGCTTGTTCTAAGTATGCTAGAAAGTCATGCGTATAGCTTTAACTTCAAAAAATCTTTTTAATTCAGGAAATATCGTTTCCCCTTTCGTATCTTGTTTCCAAACATTTAGCCATACTTCAAATATTCAACAAAATTATGTTGTGGGCATTTTTTGTTCGGCTAACTCGTTCTCTGATCTGTTGTAACAAACTACTGTTAATAATCATTAACTTTTTAATTAAATGCTGCAGTAAAGCCCTTTTAAAAAAGTATTTGATGATAGGATATAATTTAGGTAAATATAACTCCCCGACACATCGAAAATTACCGAACCTTGCAAGCCTCATGTATTCACGTTAAGAAAATTTTCTGAACTACTTATATGAATTCCGCATTTCTTACGCATAAAACTTGAACTTTCAATAAACCAAGTATTTTGATTGGTTATAGCTGTGGAAATGACAGTAGTTCTACTAATTTTCTAGGTAAACAACATTTTATTCCATGTCTGATAGCACCTCAGGTTGTATTTAATTAGTAAAAAAAACAAAAACAATTCAGATACTATTTTATTTATTTTAATTAATTTTGATTTCCATAATAATGAAAATGGATCAAAATTTTATTATTTTATATTAATCCTTGCAGGGACCCCCTGGCGTTGTTCAAGGACCCCCATAACAATTTTAATTTGCCACGGACCCCCTGAATGGTACCGGGGACCCCTGGGGTACGAAGGGACCACTTTGGGATGGGAACCACTGGTCTAAAGTAATGAAGCAGACATTCAGTTATAGTGGAATGTCGAGTCCTCAAACGTGACGCCATTCGTCATCTTGTCTTGAAAATGTTTCCCTATATTGTGACCCATGTCACCATTAAGGACATGGTCATCATTAAGGACAGGATTACCATTATGTAATGTTCAAAATTGAGGACATAGTCAACATTAATAACAAATTTCGTAAGTTAACACAGACCTGTTGGTTTAAATAAGCTTATGATCAAAAATAATGTTTTTTTTATTTTAAATTACTACACAAATATCCATTCCCATTGTATCGGCAGTTCTGTATAACTATTATTTATAACTCTTCTAAAACCGCATTTTCTTTTTTAAAAAATTGAGTGGCAAATATCGTGATAAAACAACAGAATAACCGGGGTCGATTTCCGCAATGCCATTCTTTGTTGGAAATGTGATATCATTTAAATTGCTTCAGCTCATTCACTTAGTATTTCTCGTTAATAAAAAAGTTTATGAGACACGAACAGATTATTTCAAACATTAGAATAAATTGCATTTGAATTAAATTTTATGAGTACGACAAACAAAATTGTAGCAATAAATTCACGGCAGCGAAATAACTGGCTAAATGACGTCACGCGATTTACGATGATTTCCCCCCCCCTTGTCAACGTCGTCACACAAAATTACCCACCCCCTCAAATATGACGTCACACAGATTTGTTCCCGTCCCAGAAAAGACGTATTTGCTATTTTTCAAAGCATGTTTCCAATCCCTTTATTTTCATTTAAGTATGGCGTCAAGCCATTTAAGACGTCATTTAATAATTTGTAGGCAATCAAATATTTTATTGGAACTTTAATTTAAAGTTGCACGTGTGACGTCACAGTTCTTAAACATCTCCCCCCCCCCTCGATCACAAATTTGTGACCCCCTTTCCCTAGGTGCGTGACGTCATTATGGACGGCCCCCTAATGCAAACCTTGCTCTATTAATCTTTACCTGGATGGCGTTTTGGCGTAATATCAAGCTGGTATCGTTTGATCACGAAGCACCGAGGCAGTGCTTGATTTTATGACCATGTCTTCTTAGGGCGTCACCAACCATTGCAGTTAAAGCCGCAAATTTTGGCTTCGGCCAGCTGACGTACCCTGCATTTATGAATGCCCCATGGAGGAAAAAGTCATCCATCCACCCTACACCCACCCCCTTCTCCAAAACTAAATATTTCCCCTAAAAGAGGATCAGAAAATCCCCTGCAGTCCTATTTGTGTATACGGAAACATCGGAAATAAAACCATTTTTTTGCTCCAGGCTAATGTTAATCCAGTCATAAAACTAACTCCCTCATCTTAGCTTTATCCCCGCTAATATATTAAGTTTGATGTATTCCCTGCACCCCCCTCCCATCAAGCAGCCCCCCCCCCATATCCACTCACATCGCTACTGTCGCCTTTGATGACTGAAATAACGCGTTACAGGTCAGTCCCGATGGCTGGACTTAATGTCACCCCGGTGCCTAGTTCCGACGTTGTGGCGTTTCACGGAGCCAGAGTCACACGGGCCCAGGAGAACAATAAAACAGCTCAGGCAGCGTCATAGATGTCTGGCATGCCGTGAATAATAGCCACGGTGACCTCTGCACTTTCCCACAACCGGATCGGGAAAATTGGACAACACATAAATTATGAATAAATAACCAAAAGTTGCAACCCCTCTTGATCTGATTCAGTGGTCGCCCGTCGCACACGTCTCCCTTGCTATGTCGGGTCTCCCTTGTTAGGTCGGGTCTCCCTTGTTAGGTCGGGTCTCCCTTGTTAGGTCGGGTCTCCCTTGTTAGGTCGGGTCTCCCTGTTAGGTCGGGTCTCCCTTGTTAGGTCGGGTCTCCCTTGTTAGGTCGGGTCTCCCTTGTTAGGTCGGGTCTCCCTTGTTAGGTCGGGTCTCCCTTGTTAGGTCGGGTCTCCCTTGTTAGATCGGGTCTCCCTTGTTAGGTCGGGTCTCCCTTGTTAGGTCGGGTCTCCACCAGTGTCAAAAGCGAAAAAGTAATTTCTTGCTGATGCCGGGGGATTAGCATCATGGACTGACCGGTCAATATGTAAATGACTGCCATTATTACACTTATGTTCATTTAGACCTCGCTTTCTAGAACATGAACAAAAAAGAACTTTTTATAATGACACTTGGCGTCTTATTGCGACGAAGATAGAAGGCCACTGGGGTAGGTATATGCACAATTCACCTTTAATTTCCCAATAAGAATATGGTACAGCTATTGCAATACGACAATCACCTACTAGTACAGCAAGTGACATATGGGAGCGGCGGTCCTACAGAGGGGGTGGGAGGGGGTTACTTTCTAAAATTGATGGGCAGCAAACAGCAGCCCCTTCGTGAAGACAGGGGGCAAAATCTTGTCCCGCTCCTAGTTACGCCACTGTGTGCACGCGATACTTTGTGACAAAATCGTTTTCCTATATATTTGTGCCAACGTCGTAAACTGAGATTGGGGTGAGCAGAAAACATAGGTTCGGAGTGCAGACTTGTTCACTGTCCCATCGTTCAGACACTGGCGATAAAGATTTTAGTCGAGATCTTTTTCGGTAACATTCTGACTTAAGTTATAAAGGTTATGAAGTAAATGTTGTGTAGGATTTGTCGGCATCTTGCGGGGACTGCCTTACTGAAATATTTCTTCAACTAGGGTGTCGTATTAAAGATTACGTAACTTCTCGTAATTTTAATTATGGCATTAAAAATCATAATTTTAGATGGAAATATTGTGAGTCAAAACTAAGCAAATGTATCCCCCCACCCCACCCCACCTACTTCAACACCAGCCTTAAATAGAGAACGAAATAGCATATGATATGTTGATTACTTCAAAGCGATATTTAATTGTGTTTCGTTTTCAACATAAATTAAATAATTTCTCCATTTTAGAAAACAAAAACATGGCTCCCCCTATTAACCCGTTGCTTTCAATCATGGCGCGATTGCCATTATTCTCATTGCTGTTTTAAAACAAATTTAATCACATCCTTTAAACATCACATGTTCTTTATGGGAATTTCTTGACGCGCTTTGACAAAGCAATCACATTAACTGCAGGAAGAATAGATTTTTATGATGTTGTCTTATGTTACAACCAGCGGTATTCGTAACTTGGGGCGTCTGGAAATGGCAGCGAGTCTGCAGCTGCAGTTTTGAGTTACAAAACATTAACCATTACTTATTGTGTGTGAGCGTGCGTGCGTGTGTGTGTGTCAGTGTGTGTGTGTTTGTGGGCGTGTGTTTGTGTGTGGTGTCTTTTTTAGGGAGGATTTGGCAGCTATCTAAACTATCAAGAGAATAGGTACGATTCCAGTGGGAAATCTAGAGAACATTATGGTCGCAGTTCATTAGACGAGTAAAACAATCATAGAGAGAACCTAAACCTTGAAATATAAACACTGAAAACAGACCGCGTTAGACTGCAACATCCACAAGGAAATTAAACACTATTTATACTGGTGACAAACATTTTGCGAGGAAGTGGTTGCATTGATTCATAGTGGATTTAGTGCTAATATTTTTTGAATGACATGTCCTTACTCCTTACTCCTTATTACTGAGCTTTCTTAAAACGATATTTACAAAAAAGGAAGACAAATATACTACATTTAAAAAAAAATTAAGTTGAGGATTTATTTTTAGAAAAATGCTTGATGATAACAACGAATCAACTGCATATTATCTAGTCGAGATAAATTGGCAAAATAAATAAATTCTTCAATGTTAAAGTCACTTTATAAGGTGATGTCATTAATGTGTTCCTACAGCATGAGAATATGACAAAAACAGGGATGTATGTTGAATGGACCACACAGATATAACACAGGTAGAAAGTAACGAGTAGTTTTAGTATCCACGATGTTTACGCTCGTCAAAATTATGCTTTACATGAAAGGCAAAGGAACAAAAAGATGGAAATACCAGTAGAAAGAATGTATTCTGAAAAAAAAAGAAAAGCTCAAAGTAAAGTCGTTTGCGGGCAACCAAAGATCGTCATTAAAAATATGTGAGTTAAAATTTATGAGAATCGGATTTTAACCGGCATCAGATGATGTTTAATGAGTTTTTAAGGACACAAAGAGATTTAAAACAGAGTGGACCTTTGTATATGGCGGAGGGTAGAGTTGAGGGTCAGTACCACAAACTGAACTGAAAGTCCTGAAGCATGTAGTGAAAGTGTTGTCATTAGGTCGTTTTATCGTATTTTTAAATCCATTTAATTTGATATCTCGGGTACATAAAGCTATTAGTCCCTGCGCGTATCTATTTCAATTAAAACCCCAACATCTCTCTTTAAACCAGTCCTTGCACGTCTCCATGTCGGCAAGCTTTTCACCTCAACTTGAAACAACTTATCTGCCATCAGACTTATCTGAAGTCTTTAATTTCTTGAAACAGCGCCCCCATTTTTTTAACACACCAACTAAACTAAATCTTATCTCATTGATAGAGCAGGAAATACTTGACGTTGGTTTAACTTTATTTCCTTTAGATTTCATTAAGAAGTAATGACCAAAGACCTATTCCCCCCACCCCACCCTTATCCTTTAAAAGTTCTTTCCCTTTGGTTTACGTTCAGTGACGTGTACAAAAACAAACTCCGTAGGTGGTCACGTGTCAGACAAGAGACCAGTACACCTCACATTTCCCTCAAATTTAAACACAATGACATCGTTCACAGTTGTAAGAAAGGAAGGAAAAAAGTTCTTCCGAAGACGTGTTTTAATCAATGTAAATGATACAACAAAGTTTCATGCACATATCATAGCGATGATTCGCAAGCAAGCACGTGTTTTACCACACATATTCATATTGATAATCATTTAAAATCGGATGTTTTGTCATACACAATATGATTTTTAAAAAAATATATATATAACTTTTTTTTAGCATGAAAGGGAGAGAGGTCTGTAATTCTTTTTTTTTAAATCCCTTGGAAGCAAAATAAAATCTTTAATGAATCTATTTATAATGTCAATAACTATTCGATTGTCTCTACTTGATGGGTGTGTCATTATAAATATGGTCTTAAGAGCGTGGCTATGTAGCTGCCAAAGTATTTTGTCGATTTCCAGCACGTTGTGGAGAAATGTGAATTAAAATTAAAAAAAAACTTTCGTAGACGTAGACGTTCTTTGACGTTTGTTAAACGGTAAATGCTCGAATTTTAAATTTTAAAAAAAACCCTTAAAAACCTGAGCGTGGAGAATGTGTGAATGAAGGGTCGGGAAGCCGTTCCGATACAGCTCTTGAGAACTAGTTTGTAATGGAATGTTGTTACTTGTTCAAGCTGTTTACATATAGTTACTAGTTGTTGTAACGGATTGTTGTTACTTGTTAAACCTGTTTACATATCTTTACAAGTTGTTGCAATTCTTCGATGGTTTGAATCTGGTTGAGGAAGTGGGGCTTGAATGGGGAGTTTGGTAGGTGCATGAATAAAGAGTCCTATTAAAACTCTAGATCTAAAAAGGCTTAAAAACACTTTGTCTACAGACAAGGCAGATAACTGTGGATTGAAAGTGGAAACGGGTGTTTCATTAGAAAGTGGAAATGGGTGTTTCATTAGAAAGTGGAAATGGGTGTTTCATTAGAAAGTGGAAATGGGTGTTTCATTAGAAAGTGGAAATGGGTGTTTCATTAGAAAGTGGAAATGGGTGTTTCATTAGAAAGTGGAAATGGGTGTTTCATTAGAAAGTGGAAATGAGTGTTTCATTAGAAAATGGAAATGGGTGTTTTATTAGAAAGTGGAAATGGGTGTTTCATTAGAAAGTGGAAATGGGTGTTTCATTAGAAAGTGGAAATGGGTGTTTCATTAGAAAGTGGAAATGGGTGTTTTATTAGAAAGTGGAAATGGGTGTTTCATTAGAAAGTGGAAATGGGTGTTTCATTAGAAAGTGGAAACGGGTGTTTCATTAGAAAGTGGAAACGGGTGTTTCATTAGAAAGTGGAAATGGGTGTTTCATTAGAAAGTGGAAACGGGTGTTTCATTAGAAAGTGGAAACGGGTGTTTCATTAGAAAGTGGAAATGGGTGTTTCATTAGAAAAAGGAAATGGGTGTTTCATTAGAAAGTGGAAATGGGTGTTTCATTAGAAAGTGGAAACGGGTGTTTCATTAGAAAGTGGAAACGGGTGTTTCATTAGAAAGTGGAAACGGGTGTTTCATTAGAAAGTGGAAACGGGTGTTTCATTAGAAAGTGGAAACGGGTGTTTCATTAGAAAGTGGAAACGGGTGTTTCATTAGAAAGTGGAAACGGGTGTTTCATTAGAAAGTGGAAACGGGTGTTTCATTAGAAAGTGGAAATGGGTGTTTCATTAGAAAGTGGAAACGGGTGTTTCATTAGAAAGTGGAAACGGGTGTTTCATTAGAAAGTGGAAATGGGTGTTTCATTAGAAAAAGGAAATGGGTGTTTCATTAGAAAGTGGAAATGGGTGTTTCATTAGAAAGTGGAAACGGGTGTTTCATTAGAAAGTGGAAACGGGTGTTTCATTAGAAAGTGGAAACGGGTGTTTCATTAGAAAGTGGAAACGGGTGTTTCATTAGAAAGTGGAAACGGGTGTTTCATTAGAAAGTGGAAACGGGTGTTTCATTAGAAAGTGGAAACGGGTGTTTCATTAGAAAGTGGAAACGGGTGTTTCATTAGAAAGTGGAAACGGGTGTTTCATTAGAAAGTGGAAACGGGTGTTTCATTAGAAAGTGGAAACGGGTGTTTCATTAGAAAGTGGAAACGGGTGTTTCATTAGAAAGTGGAAACGGGTGTTTCATTAGAAAGTGGAAACGGGTGTTTCATTAGAAAGTGGAAATGGGTGTTTCATTAGAAAGTGGAAATGGGTGTTTCATTAGAAAGTGGAAATGGGTGTTTCATTAGAAAGTGGAAATGGGTGTTTCATTAGAAAGTGGAAATGGGTGTTTCATTAGAAAGTGGAAATGGGTGTTTCATTAGAAAGTGGAAATGGGTGTTTCATTAGAAAGTGGAAATGGGTGTTTCATTAGAAAGTGGACAATCATGTCGAACAAAGGGTGAAATTGTATTAAAGACAATTAATGTGTGACAGCTTATCTTTGTGACAGAGTGCCACTTTTTTTAATCTTACCTCGGAAAGTACTGCCTGGCTTAATCAGACATGTGTAAACAAGGTCTATCTTAATCTAGCCTCTACAGTCTTACATAATGCCATTTTATATTTGATTATATTGTCTAGTTTTATATGACATCGGAATATGCTCTCTAGCTTCTTATGAACATCTAAAAATGAAATGTATTACGTAATTTCATTTGAGATCTTTATATATTGTTTATCTTCATCTGATACATGAACGCAGTGTTCATGACAACAGAATAGAATCCTGTCTTTTAATTAACTTCCAAAATTATCCTGCCTAAAAGTTTGTCCATTGATGTCAAACCCTGTATAAAAAGCCCCTCAATAAACTAACCTCTAGCCCATAAGAGGAAAGAACCAAAAATATCCCATGGAGCAAAAAAAAAGGAAAATTTCTTCAAGGCATCACGCATACACGTCTTGCCTTAAATCCCCCAGCGCCAGCCCATCTCGCTTAACGATCTTCCTTTCGGACCAAACCAGATGTAACAGCGCTTTTATTATGTCACAGTAGGTGGCATGTGGGGCAAGGCATGTGTGTACACGGACCAGGGATGAACGCGCCCTGTTTTACGTGAGCAGCAAACACAACAAATAGACCTGAGCATTGTGGCGTGAGCGGTGCGTCCCTGGTGTACAAATGGGAGACGGAGGCGATGATGTTGGTGGGAATGTATCGGTATGGGTATCGGTGTTCAAGGGGCACTTAGTACCGAATGCGCAAATGTTGTCTGCAAATGAATGAAGCTTGGGGGATGCCAGGTTACGTTTTTAATTGGGAAAATCAAGATAAAACATAAAAATATCACTAATGTGGTAAAAAGACGTGTTAATGTCTGACAGATGCAATTGAAAATGGTCTGAAGAAAAGACGAACTATTGACTGACGGATTCAATAAACAAGAACAACCAAAAATACTTCTCTAATTAATTAAAAGAGTTTTAACTCAATTATATAAGGCAAAAAAAAATGTCTTGTTCTGAACTAATTATAAAGAAATTGTTTGAAATGAAATCTAAAAAAATATTCCAATACAATTCTTTCCCTTTCCAATTCTTATAGAATTTATTGCTGATGGCATCAGAAAGAAACCATCACCACAAGTTTATAACACAAACAAGTTGTAAAGATAAAGTGTGTTGGGGACAAAGCACTCTTCAGGTTAAACGATTGGACTAATCTGTCGATTAGGTTCATTAAACAGAAAAGGGACGCCCACTTTGTTGCAGGCCTAATGGCGCGTCGATGGCGCCCCTTGTACGCCTGCAGTATGCAGGGTCGCCGTGAGCCCTGGGCTGCTGAGTGCGAATCAGACAATCACGTTAGAACCAAATGAACTTCGACAATTTGCGAGTCTTCATTATGAAAGTAGCAGAAGGAACAACATGAAATTGATCAACACTTGAATGGGATATGAACATCAATGGTGTCTACTTATTTCTGTTGTGTGTAAGATGTGTACAGGAGTCTTGGGAAAAAGTAATACAAGTAGCTATCGAATTATTTTAACGATTAATCGGTATTTCTCTCCCCTTTTGATCTATGACTTTTTTTCAGCTTAAATTCTCACACCTCTGTACCATTCATCAGGACAAGGCATAGGTTGCGTATTTGGTTAAAAATTGTAAAGCATGAAAATCTTTTTTGATTTACATTTTTTAAAAGGAGTCACACACTGCTACAGGTGCTAGTTACATCATGTGTTAGATCTTTAAAGATGTTAGTTACATCAATTGTCAGATCTTTACAGGAGCTGGTTACGATTGTTGGTTAATTCTATTTAAATCAAAGAGTAAGTTCTTTCTCTGTTAAAATCATTTTACCGCATACAACAACAACAACAAAAAAACACAACAACAAAAAACAAAAAAAGTCATAAGCCAAGTTTTTAAAATTGTCAGTGGTCCAAACAGAAACGTGATAGACTTATAGAAAAACAGTTTTTAAAAACCGTAACAATCGGTTTGTTTATAAGCCATCATCAGTGTACAATGATCGATTATGTTCCGTACTTTAGAATGCGGTAGATCATGGAATCGTTCATGCAAGAAACACTAACAGCCAGTGTAACATCGTTTGTTTAATCTAGAGGCAAACACATTGTGTTAAACGCCAGGGCAACGTGTGGTCGTCTTCTCGAAAGGCCAGCATCTCATTGTTTGGGAACCACTGGTTTCTCCATTCTTCCTATTTCCCCTCAGTATTTAGCCCGACGTTCTAGGCTAGCATCTGAATGTTTGGGAACCACTGGTTTCTCCCATTCTTCCTATTTCCCCTCTGTATTTAGCCCGACGTTCCCGTGGCAGGAGACCTCCCTGCACAGTTTGAACGTTTCTCTACATTTCATTCTTGACTGGATTTTTGCCGGGTAATGAGGGAGAGCAGGGAGCAAAGGATGGAAATTGATTAGCTTTTCCTTTTTTTCTTTCACACACACACACACACTCTCTCTCTCTCTCTGTGTCTCTCTTTCTCTTAATCCCAAGTAGGGGAGAAAGTTTGTGAGAAATAGGGCAGAGAATTGATGATGTGGTACGACATTGGCCATGCAGAGCACGCGAGTTTTAGCACTTCATTTTTCTTTCCTTTACCTCCTGCCAAATGGAGCACAAAACGGAGAAGGGGAGAAAGAAAAAAAATAAATGAAAGACGGAATAAGAAAACCGTCTTCACCCCGTCCCTTCCTCTCCCCGCAATCGTTAAATGATTTTCGATTTCCGCGTATGATCGTGCCGACAACGACGAGGGTAGCGCAGTTCTTCCAATAATAGAGGGGAAAATCTGCTGAAAAAGCCACAAAGCGTGATGACGTATGTCCGGGTCGCGAGCCAGCCGGGCAAAATGTTGATGACGTATGTCCGGGTCGCGAGCCGGCTTTACTGTCGTTCCCTTGATGATTTAAGTGCTCGACGGTCCGAGGCACCAATAAGTCCATCGTCTTTATAAATTTTTATTTTTATGGATAACATAAAGTATTTTGAAAAGAAGTTTTGTGGGCTTAAAACTTTCATAAAAAAGAAAAATTTCAGAATTTGTTTTCAGATTTTCAGGAAAAGGTAAAAGCTTTAGGCTTTTTAGTGGAACCGAATTATCATTATAAATATAAGTTTTGCTCCGATAAATAGCATAGACAACTGTGAATATTTGTGGATACCTTGTTCATATCCGAGTAAGACAAATTAATCTCAAGTAAAGGATGTTAATATGCTTTACACCTCGCACCCTTATTAATGGTTTATTGTGATATCGCAGTCCCGATTCGTATCACTGCAAATAGGCCTTGTCATAATATGGCGGAAATCTATTAATAGAAATATTGGGGCTGTATATATCTTTTTTAAGGACAAATTTCATAAAAATTTAATAAAAGATACGAGTCAATATGTAAATGTAGGTATATTGAGAACTATATATTCTTTCAGCTTTTTGTTAATTCTTCGTTAATTTAAGGCAGCTTATTGGACTTGAAAAAGGAAAAACACTTTCGTAATGTTACTATGATAACAATTTTGAGAACTTAGTGATTCGACTGTATTTATTCTTCAAAACATTGTTCCTCTAAAATGTTATTAAAAATAGAACATTACTCATTGAGCTATAACGTTTTCCGGTTTTGGAAATGACAAGCCCTATACAGTTTAACTCCCCTTATACAGTGATAGCGCCCATTAAAGTTGGAAATAATCTATTTTATAAAACATTAATAGCGGACTATTGAAATATTATTAATCGTCTCACATAAATATGACGATTCTTCAGAATTAATAATATGTAAGTTATTACAAACCAAAAACTTTGACGTCTCTGTTATCGATTAACTCACCCCCCCCCCAAATAAAGCTTCGTCTAACCCTCCAAAATGCCTGTTGGTTTCCTTAAAATGACTCTTGACACTCCTAAAATACCTCTTGACACCCCTAAAATACCTCTTGACACCCCTAAAATACCTCCTGGTACCCCCTAAAATACCTCTTGACACCCCTAAAATACCTCTTGACACCCCTAAAATACCTCTTGACACCCCTAAAATACCTCTTGACACCCCTAAAATACCTCTTGACACCCCTAAAATACCTCTTGACACCCCTAAAATACATCTTGACACCCCTAAAATACCTCTTGACACCCCTAAAATACCTCTTGACACCCCTAAAATACCTCTTGACACCCCTAAAATACATCTTGACACCCCTAAAATACCTCTTGACACCCCTAAAATACCTCTTGACACCCCTAAAATACCTCTTGACACCCCTAAAATACCTCTTGACACCCCTAAAATACCTCTTGACACCCTTAAAATACCTCTTGACACCCCTAAAATACCTCTTGACACCCCTAAAATACCTCTTGACACCCCTAAAATACCTCTTGGTACCCCTAAAATGTCACTGCACACCCCTAAAAATAACACTCCTGAAACACCACTCCACATCCCCAGAAGTGCCCCTCAGCACCCCTTGAAATACCACTTTGCACTCATTAGAGGAGAGCACTCGAGGAAGCGGAAGGGACACCTTGCTTGAAACTATACCACAGCGATGGTAGTTGTCACCCTTATTGAAACCAAGGATATGGACCAATGACGTCATATTCATTGCGGCATTGCAGTTATAGCTTCGTTACTATGTGAAAATAATTTTGCGTAAATCCAAGAGAGGTAAAGTACTGATCTCCGCATGCGATGTGGACCTGCCATGGGCTAAGCTATTTGTAGATCACGGATACATATTGTCCCATCCACAAACGTATGCATGTGCTCTGAAGTATGGGAATTGAATGAAATCATAGCTCATTTTAAATCAGCTCTAAACAAATGCACAATCATACATTTATCATCATTCCCTGCCCTTCCCTCCAGACAGCTTATTCCTTTTTTCCCTTAAACACATATAGAGAAAATTAAGAAGGCATGTCAAAGATAATCCAATGTCTTATAGACAGAAATATTTATACTGTAACCTCTAACCGTAACTAACGCCCCATAATTCAAACCAGCGACAGGAAATTTTCTGTGTGGATTCTTGAGTCGAAAATTGGGACGATTTCTGAATCTCTGTTTAAGAATTGATCCCTCAGATAATTGCAATGCCAACTTTTATATTTATGTTGTTTTTTTTTAAATCTTTTTGTTTTGTTTTGTTTATTCCAGAAAAAAACTAAAATATTTTTTAATCTGAACACCAATAGTTTCTCAAACATAGTCTCAGTGAGTCTGTTCGGTTCTACCGTCTCTATCATTTGTCTGTTCGGTTCTACCGTCTCTATCATTTGTCTTTTAGGTTCTACCGTCTCTATCATTTGTCTTTTAGGTTCTACCGTCTCTATCATTTGTCTTTTAGGTTCTACCGTCTCTATCATTTGTCTTTTAGGTTCTACCGTCTCTATCATTTGTCTTTTAGGTTCTACCGTCTCTATCATTTGTCTTTTAGGTTCTACCGTCTCTATCATTTGTCTTTTAGGTTCTACCGTCTCTATCATTTGTCTTTTAGGTTCTACCGTCTCTATCATTTGTCTGTTCGGTTCTACCGTCTCTATCATTTTGTCAACATCAATTTTTCAACCGTCCTTATCATTTTATCCGTTTTATCTTTCAACAATCAAAGCTCGGGATATGTCTATACAACAATTCATTTGCGAGAGGAAGTCATTCAAAGCGGTGGCATTTTCGGCCGTCTAGAGTAAATTCTTGGAAAAGGTTCGATGCATGGGGAAGGACAAAAAGCTTGACAAACTCTGGTTGGTATTAGCTCTGGATACTCCACTGTCATATAATATTGTACATCGATCCATTATCTTGAAACAAAAAACAACTTTTTATTAGAAATATTTCTAATCCTCATGAAGACTATCCTAAAATCATAGCTAAAAGATTCATGACAACTATGTCACTTATCATAACTCTATACGCCATATTGAACAAGAAAGTGTTTATTTATTTCTAAAATATTTGAGTCTACATTTATCCTCCCACCTTCAATAGACTTCACTCCTAACACACAGTTGACCGAGTTCTATGTTAATGGACCTTTCGGCGCCTCAAATCTTATCTATCTCCACTTGGCTTTTCCAATCAGGAAAAAGTCTTCCTCTTTCAGTTTAGCTCCACTCCATCTCGTGTATCCACTCACACTAACATTTCATTCTGCATTCTCACGTTATAGTCCGTGTTATTTAATTCAGTTTTCAGGCCAGACCCCGTTACAGCTAGCTACCCCATAAGAAGGCATTTTTTCTTCTTCCTTTTCATTCTGCCCACCATTTTATGGAGACATCGAATTGTCTGTCCTTGCCTTTCATCGTGTCAGCTGTTTTTTCTCTCCCCTTCTTGTGACCTTATTCCATCCGAATGGCGAGGCGCGCAGTCCTCTAAAGCCCCGACACTCCGACAGAAGTTAGCTAAAAAGAATATCCGAAGGAATCGATACTCGAATGGACAGGTTCGATGTTGAAGGGGAGGTAAGTCAATAACAAGCTACACAAAACTTCCTCTGGGTCCTCCCTCTTTCCTCTCACACTGACTCTTCTTTAATAATATTTCTTCCCTAGAATTTTAGTTATACCCCTCTCTCATATTTTCGTCCAGTTTGTTGTCATTCCATCTCTCTAATCTTTTCTTTGATGTCTCTTACTCTCATCCTTCCTCTCTTCCACATGCCCTAGGCCCCTGGAACGACTAATAGTCACATAGTAAGTTGTTTTAAAATAGACTTTTTCTTTAACCCCATGTGACATTTGGAGATTGTGGTACCGTTCTATATTTGGTAACCGAAATTAGTTTGAACATGGCGGCTTGGAGCGCGAGCCTTTGGGCCTCTTCGACTCGACGTAATGTTCGTTTGGAGAGTAAACAGTTAGGCTTGTTTTTTGGTTCAAAGAAATGAGAGGTTTTAGAGAGTAGACAGGCTTGTTTTTTGGTTCAAAGAAATGAGAGGTTTTAGAGAGTAGACAGGCTTGTTTTTTGGTTCAAAGAAATGAGAGGTTTTAGAGAGTAGACAGGTTTGTTTTTTGGTTCAAAGAAATGAGAGGTTTTAGATAGTAGACAGGCTTGTTTTTTTGGTTCATAGAAATGAGAGGTTTTAGAGAGTAGACAGGCTTGTTTTTTGGTTCAAAGAAATGAGAGGTTTTAGAGAGTAGACAGGTTTGTATTTTGGTTCAAAGAAATGAGAGGTTTTAGAGAGTAGACAGGCTTGTTTTTTGGTTCAAAGAAATGAGAGATTTTAGAGAGTAGACAGGCTTGTTTTTTGGTTCAAAGAAATGAGAGGTTTTAGAGAGTAGACAGGCTTGTATTTTGTTGAAAGAAAAGAGGTTTAGAGAATAAACCGTTTGGCTGGTTTAGGTTCTAAGAAATTGGTGGTTTGAGAGTAAACTATTAGGTTCGTTTTGGTTCAAAGAATTGTGACCGTAAACCTATGTAAAATGTGTATGCTATTGATAAACTTTAAAGTGAGGTCTAAGTTTGTATATTTGCGTGATAATCCTTCATTCGGCATTTCAAAGTAATAACCGCATGCTATTTTGAGATGACAAAGACAAAACCGCGGGTTTTTCAAAGAACCGCAGTCATAGGAAAACTTAAGAATTGAATGCAAGCTAAATGAGGGGTCGGGTCAGTTCAACCAACCATTGGCTAACTGCTTCAAGTTACGATCCAAGGAAAGCCACATCGCGATTAAGAAGCGATTGCCAACGAGTACTTGGCTCGACGCACGGTCGATACTCTCAGCCAATGAGTTGGTGCGTAAACTCAATGATGCGGCGGTTGTGCTAAATGGTGCGTCTACATTTAAACATACCATGTTGATCAGGTCAAGGGGGTTATTTCCTGTAGTTCTTTTTATATTAAACAGAGTAATTGGTGATCAAAAGAGATCGCAAGCGTTAATGTTCATTCGGAAATTTAATGAGTAAGATTAACAGCAAGTTTTAAAACGCTTCTTTCAGTCTCTCTGTCTGTCTCTCATAATTTCTCTCTCTCTCCATTATACAAATTCATACATTGTTAGCTTGCTTCTGGATACCATGATGCTTAAGTAGGGTCGTGTTTTATGTTGAAGTAAGAGAAAGATAACTACATTTACGAACCACGCTAAGCCATGTAAATAAAAACAACAAAAACATCAAAACAGACTGAAGATTCGAGATCAATAATACATGAGACACGATTATGTCCCTATTATCTGCTGACTTTAACATCCAATTCCAATAATGATATTTAGTAGAAGTAGAAGTAGAAAAAATGTTACCATTAACCCGGGTCATTTTCACTGGAAATGTCAATTTCATTATATACTTAAATTTTGCACGAGATTTTAAAGAAGACAGAGACACACATCCATTGACCGCTTGACAGGAATAACTGGAATATAATCATCACAAGATCCCCCCCCCCGATGAATGAAGACTCTCCAAAATTGTTGTTGTTTACAGGTACTCTTTTCTATCTTATCAAATACCAGTACTAAACCAAAATTTATTGACGAAAAAGCTGTTCGAAAATTAATAAAGTAAAGAAAAAAATGAATGTTATTTCCTAGTAGCATGGGGTAATACGTGCCTGATTAATTACATATTGGTGGCTTCAAAAGGCAATTTATAAATAACTATTTAGTTATAAAGGGTACATAATGTCAATAACACAGATTGCTGGGTACGGGGGGGGGGCATAAATGTAAATGTAATGTATATATTTAACTAGGAAAAGGGTGTTATATGCCGTATATATAACTATTAAATAGTGGACCTATTCGGATACTTTAATTAAATTATTTTTTTTACACTTGTTATAGTTGATGAAAATATAGTCGGTTAAACAATCTTAGTGATATTCAATTGCTGATTATGTTAATGTTTCTCGTCCATACGATACGACTCTGATGAACACACACTCCCCCCCCCCATTTTTCCCCACTTGTCAATCTCTCACTTTCACAGAGTCGACCAGATATAAACCCTCACTCTCCCCGCCCCGTGCAAGATTTATTGGTCCACTTACTTCATGATAGCTGTCGTTTAATACATCCAGGGTGCCAAAATCGATAATCCTCTCTTTCTGATGGCAAGATAATCCAGGAATAACAAGAGTAGCCGAAGATATTCGTGAGATGTTGACAACTCTTCAGCTAAGCGTACACACACAAACACACACACACACACACACACAAACACACTAACGCCAGTGGTCAGTTCATTTGGCTTGGAATGATGGAACAAGTGAGCTTTAATGGGTTTATCGAAGACGTTAGCTGGACGAACGTTGATCGGTGAGCTCTACATTGAGATCTGGATAAGGTCAAATCACGCGTCCAGTCACGCTGGCGTCCTAAGAAGGCCCGATGAGGAGTTGTTTGTAAGACCATGAAGACGACATGTACGTGTACACAGGTACTTGTGGCGATGAGTGGTCAGCTCACAAGGGGGTCAAGCATTCGCCGGGAGATGGGGTCGTGATGAGACGCATGGGCGGCCAGAATGCAGCGATCTTGTCAGACCTGGCTTCTGTGATGAAGGAGAGAATCTTCCACAAACCAGCGCTGTTGGCTGTTTCACGTGTACCTTCTCGGTCCGCTATCACGAAATTACTATAAGTTTTTTGTTACCGAAAAATGTTCCATAAATTTGAATATTTAAATGTAAATGCACACTTTACCAACTGATGTTTTGGCATATTTTCACACATTGCTCTTGAATAAAAGAAGTTAGATTAAGTTTTTGTAACACGGACTTTTAGTAATAAAACATTGGAAATAAACTATTTCACACTGTAAAATATTTCACACAGTTAAAAAATAAATATTATCTTTTTATTGTCTAATAGCTTCATGAAATATTTCTGAAATTGAATTAAAAATTTTTTTTGGATTGCACATTAAAATATTACATATAGATTGTGATGTAAATTTTATTTAAAATACAAGACTAAGAATATTAGGTCATTGACCGCAAAACTACACCTTGTTGGAGTACTGACCATGACACACACTGAAAATAAAACGTGTCTTAGTGCTGACCATAACAGATACTGAACCACAAATCGGCTGAAGTCCTTGTGGCTGTCCTATAGACACCGTGATAAAATTGATAGGTCAACATCAGTGCCAGCGACACTTGGCACAGACAAGAAGACCGACAGCACAGTGAAACAGATCTAATCCTAGCTTATCACATGCAGCTGTCGCCTCGTTCACGCCGCTAGCATGATATCTACCAGAGTGGCTATCTCCCGTGTCCATCGCTGGCAAGAAAACCTTCAACAACGTCGGACGTACGGGGGACCCCGGTAATCCAAGACCGATGTTTGGGTGCCTGTTGCGCACCCCCCTTGTCTGCACTCACACACACGCCGATGCACCGCATCAACACCCCACTCACGGGCTACCGAGCAGCTAGCAACAGCTGGCATTGCGCGTGGCCGCCACCCTCAAACCCCCCGGTCCTAGCCCGGTCTTCAACCTCTTTTCCGCTTTTTCTTCTTTAAATTTCAACCACTATTTTAGAGCCCGCCTTTTTCGATCTATTGTTAACTTACTAGAAAAAAGAGGAAGAATTTGGAGATGGAATGAGAAAGGAGTGAGAGAAATAAAGAGAGGTAGAGAAATATTGATAATGAGATAGGGGTTGAGAGAGATATAGTTATGTAGAGATATATATCCAGAGGGGAATCAAGAGAAAGAGAAACAGGAAGCTAGTCAAAGATACACAATGAGAGAGAGAGAGAGAGAGAGAGAGAGAGAGAGAGAGAGAGAGAGAGAGAGAGAAGAGAGAGAGAGAGAGAGAGAGAGAGAGAGAGAGAGAGAAGGAGAGAGAGAGTCACCCTGTCCGATCGGGCTGGTTGGGTTCCTCCCCTCCCACCACCAGTTGGTCCTGGAATAATCCAATAAAGTGAGTATCGCGAGTGTGTTTCTGGGGGTTGTCAGTACCAAAACAAGTCGCTTTAACAGCAGGGTTGGTCAGGGGATCCAAGTGCTTTAGTCGGCTTGGATACTTAAGGACAATAGTCTGTCCGTTTATACTGACTGCAACATTCACTCTTTGAAAAATATTATTTCTGTAAAAAATTATTTTTGCAAACCAAACTATGAAAGAAAAAAAAAGGTTATTCGAAGTTTAAGTAAGTGACAAAACAAGAGATTCGAAGCTGAACGTTTAAGAAATGATTGGTTCCATTAGCTGTTTCAAGTTGGTTGAAAAAGATGGGGTGTGATTGAGGTGAGTTCCCAATTCGTCTGATGTCTTCCCCATTCCTCAACTAGTAAAATTATGTGTCTAGTCTAACATCCTGCTAAGTGTCGTAACAGTGAATTATAAACTAGAAATTGATGGACACATGTGTTTATTTTTTTTTAAAAACATCAGCACAACTTATAAGATAAAGGAGTGACTATTACATAAAAAGATTAAGGAATAAATGTGGACAAGTATATAAACAAAAAATGTCAGCCTGAAGTACTAATGTTACTAATAAAAATTAATAAATCGTAAAATTTTTATATTTTTCTACCTGAGCTACATACAGGAGTTTACAGGACCCAAAAAGATTTTCGATGTGTAATATTTACTTTCGTTGTATTGGAATAGAAGGATTTGAGTAATAAATCTGCGATGAGAAATGAGGTGTGTCACATTGATATGGCTTTAGTTCAGTGTGCGAGGGCGTATCTGAAAAGATGCGTTGGCACTTATTGGGATTCTTATACGTGGGTTATTTGAAGACACATGTTGTCAAGTAAGTTTAGCAGATGGAAAGTTCTCGCATCATCGCAGCCTTTGTTTGGCAGGTTAGATCTTGTCTACATTTTAAACAATTATTGCTTGTAAATACAATAATTTAAAAGCTTTAATCTCATCTTATCATAATTTCTTCCGTTGCCTAAGCACTTGAAATGCTCTATAACAGAATGACGATTAGGAAATCCCGCAAAAGCTTGCCCATATATCGAAAAACATATATTGGGAATTTATGCAAGTAACGTTGTTGCAAACATCATATTAATGAGTATTTAGCAAGTGAACTAAAGGGAAATGACACGGACCATAGCGATCAGAGGATTGTTAGAGATCAAATTATTTTTGGCCGGCGGGTGGGGGTGGAGGGGGAGAAACTAAGATGTGGGATCTGGAGCTTTATGAGTGATCTGAGATGTTGTGAGTGATCTGAGATGGGGGGGGGTTGTGAGTGATCTGAGATGGGGGGGGGGTTGTGAGTGATCTGAGATGGGGGGGTTGTGAGTGATCTGAGATTTGTTTGGGTATCTGAATCTGCTTGTGAGGCAGGCCAGAGATGGGTTTGGGTATCTGAATTGGCTTGTGAGGCAGGCCAGAGATGGGTTTGGGTATCTGAATCTGGTTGTGGGGCAGGCCAGAGATGGGTTTGGGTATCTGAATCTGGGGGGGGGGTTGTGGGGCAGGCCAGAGATGGGTTTGGGTATCTGAATCTGGGTAGGGGGTTGTGAGGCAGGCCAGAGATGGGTTTGGGTATCTGAATCTGGGGGGGGGGTTGTGGGGCAGGCCAGAGATGGGTTTGGGTATCTGAATCTGTTGTGGGGCAGGCCAGAGATGGGTTTGGGTATCTGAATCTAGGGGGGGGGGTTGTGAGGCAGGCCAGAGATGGGTTTGGGTATCTGAATCTAGGGGGGGGGGTTGTGAGGCAGGCCAGAGATGGGTTTGGGTATCTGAATCTAGGGGGGGGGGTTGTGAGGCAGGCCAGAGATGGGTTTGGGTATCTGAATCTAGGTAGGGGCTTGTGAGGCAGGCCAGAGATGGGTTTGGGTATCTGAATCTAGGGGGGGGGTTGTGGGGCAGGCCAGAGATGGGTTTGGGTATCTGAATCTAGGGGGGGGGGTTGTGGGGCAGGCCAGAGATGGGTTTGGGTATCTGAATCTAGGGGGGGGGGTTGTGAGGCAGGCCAGAGATGGGTTTGGGTATCTGAATCTGGGGGGGGGGTTGTGGGGCAGGCCAGAGATGGGTTTGGGTATCTGAATCTAGGGGGGGTGGTTGTGGGGCAGGCCAGAGATGGGTTTGGGTATCTGAATCTAGGTAGGGGCGTGTGAGGCAGGCCAGAGATGGGTTTGGGTATCTGAATCTAGGGGGGGGTTGTGGGGCAGGCCAGAGATGGGTTTGGGTATCTGAATCTGGGGGGGGGGTTGTGGGGCAGGCCAGAGATGGGTTTGGGTATCTGAATCTAGGGGGGGGTGTGGGGCAGGCCAGAGATGGGTTTGGGTATCTGAATCTAGGGGGGGGTTGTGGGGCAGGCCAGAGATGGGTTTGGGTATCTGAATCTAGGGGGGGGTTGTGGGGCAGGCCAGAGATGGGTTTGGGTATCTGAATCTAGGGGGGGGGGCTTGTGAGGCAGGCCAGAGATGGGTTTGGGTATCTGAATCTAGGGGGGGGGGTTGTGAGGCAGGCCAGAGATGGGTTTGGGTATCTGAATCTGGGGGGGGGGCTTGTGAGGCAGGCCAGAGATGAGTTTGGGTATCTGAATCTAGGGGGGGGGGTTGTGGGGCAGGCCAGAGATGGGTTTGGGTATCTGAATCTAGGGGGGGTTGTGAGGCAGGCCAGAGATGGGTTTGGGTATCTGAATCTAGGGGGGGGGGTTGTGAGGCAGGTCAGAGATGGGTTTGGGTATCTGAATCTAGGGGGGGGGGTTGTGAGGCAGGCCAGAGATGGGTTTGGGTATCTGAATCTGGGGGGGGGGTTGTGAGGCAGGCCAGAGATGAGTTTGGGTATCTGAATCTAGGTAGGGGGTTGTGAGGGAGGCCAGAGATGGGTTTGGGTATCTGAATCTGGGGGGGGGGTTGTGGGGCAGGCCAGAGATGGGTTTGGGTATCTGAATCTGTTGTGGGGCAGGCCAGAGATGGGTTTGGGTATCTGAATCTGGGGGGGGTTGTGGGGCAGGCCAGAGATGGGTTTGGGTATCTGAATCTGTTGTGGGGCAGGCCAGAGATGGGTTTGTGTATCTGAATCTAGGGGGGGGGGTTGTGAGGCAGGCCAGAGATGGGTTTGGGTATCTGAATCTAGGGGGGGGGGTTGTGAGGCAGGCCAGAGATGGGTTTGGGTATCTGAATCTAGGGGGGGGTTGTGAGGCAGGCCAGAGATGGGTTTGGGTATCTGAATTGGGGGGGGGCTTGTGAGGCAGGCCAGAGATGGGTTTGGGTATCTGAATCTGGGGGGGGGGTTGTGGGGCAGGCCAGAGATGGGTTTGGGTATCTGAATCTGGGGGGGGGGTTGTGGGGCAGGCCAGAGATGGGTTTGGGTATCTGAATCTGGGTAGGGGGTTGTGAGGCAGGCCAGAGATGGGTTTGGGTATCTGAATCTGGGGGGGGGGTTGTGGGGCAGGCCAGAGATGGGTTTGGGTATCTGAATCTGGGGGGGGGGTTGTGGGGCAGGCCAGAGATGGGTTTGGGTATCTGAATCTAGGGGGGGGGGTTGTGAGGCAGGCCAGAGATGGGTTTGGGTATCTGAATCTAGGGGGGGGGGTTGTGAGGCAGGCCAGAGATGGGTTTGGGTATCTGAATCTAGGGGGGGGTTGTGAGGCAGGCCAGAGATGGGTTTGGGTATCTGAATCTAGGTAGGGGCTTGTGAGGCAGGCCAGAGATGGGTTTGGGTATCTGAATCTAGGGGGGGGGGTTGTGGGGCAGGCCAGAGATGGGTTTGGGTATCTGAATCTAGGGGGGGGGGTTGTGGGGCAGGCCAGAGATGGGTTTGGGTATCTGAATCTAGGGGGGGGGGTTGTGAGGCAGGCCAGAGATGGGTTTGGGTATCTGAATCTGTTGTGGGGCAGGCCAGAGATGGGTTTGGGTATCTGAATCTAGGGGGGGGGGTTGTGAGGCAGGCCAGAGATGGGTTTGGGTATCTGAATCTGGGGGGGGGGCTTGTGAGGCAGGCCAGAGATGGGTTTGGGTATCTGAATCTAGGGGGGGGGTTGTGAGGCAGGTCAGAGATGGGTTTGGGTATCTGAATCTGGGGGGGGGGCTTGTGAGGCAGGCCAGAGATGGGTTTGGGTATCTGAATCTAGGTAGGGGGTTGTGAGACAGGCCAGAGATGGGTTTGGGTATCTGAATCTAGGGGGGGGGGTTGTGACTGTGTGGGGGGGCCGGGGGCCCGAGACTTGTAAAATTGGGTTTGTTTTTGTGTCTTGGTGGGAGTCGCTGGTTAAGAGAGACATTTAAAGAAGGGGAAATATTTAGAAACGAGTGGAGTGGTGTCGGTTGATACCAAAAAGTGACAAGTCTTATTGTTACAAGAACCGGTGAGTAAACAGCCAAGGACGCCAGGTTTAACCCCGGGGAAAGCATCCCAACAGGTAAACCCGTGCTCCGGGAGCGGGGTATGTTAGAACAATTGGTTTAATTAGCCCCGTACCATGAACTGTGACGTGTCGGAAACTACACGTGTCTAGCCCAGGGTTGAGCGCCTGATAGAATATGGTAGACACGTCTCAAGGGGTTGCTAACTAAGTTATGACTCAGGTTCACCTTAGGCCTGCCGGGCGTGTAGTCCACGTCTTTATTGTGCGAGTCGACGCGAAGAGCCTTGACGCCTAAAAACACAACATTGACCAATATCGTAATAACAAATTTGGCCGATACCATCAACTACTTACACACACAAAAAATAAACAACAATCTATAATCTATATGATCGTGTAAAATAAACACTCATTCTATCCAGTTAAAAAACTGAGAAATTTAAAGTTAAAATAATAAAAATGTTTTTAGTTTAAACAATCGTGTTTATATTCCATAGGCAGTTTGGAAATAAAGTGTAGTTATTTCTTTCTAATATATTTCTCTCTATATCTGCGCGTTGCGATTGCTGATTCGCAATAGTTCTTTATTCATAACAACTAAGTCTATATATCTCAAGATAGATGTGAATCTCTGTATCTTTTATTAATAGTATTATATTCTTGTTCCTTGACCTATTGAACAGTTGAAAAAATGATTAAAAACCACTATTGTGTTAGCTTGCAGCATGCACATGTACCAGAACATTTTCAAGTGTCTATTAACATTGGAGGAGGAGTTGAATTGGGGTTGGAGATGACGAGGGGGTGAACGCTTTGACGGGCCTAAACACTATGACGGGGAAAGAACGCTCTGACGGGCCTAGACACTATCGATGTCCAGCAATCGACCACTTGTCGATAATTATTGCAGTCAGCGCGGATAAAAGAGGCAGGCAGTGAACTGCCGTGTGGCAGGGGCGGATTAAAGGGTTGTTCTCTGGCCTACATGGCTGGAAGGTTAGGATGACAGTGCTTTAGGATAGGCTTAATCAAGGATCATGATTAAACTAATAATAATAACTACGACCACGAAAAGGCTTTGATCCGTTGAATTTCTGAATTTCAATTTTAAAAGAAATAATTAAAAAAACAACAACATATGTTTCCTAAAAATTCAACGTCAGAGTTAAGGCTCCAAGAAATTTTGATAAAAAGTTCTGAATGGTTGAGGCAGAAGTATTTACTAATGGAAATCTCAATCTTTTTGGCTCTCAATTCCAATCTTCCTACTTGCACAATGATCCACAAGCTTCTGACAATAACTTTAATTATAGTACAAGTATTAAATATTTTATACTCTATATGGCACGCTGGCAAGCCGCAATCTTTGGGATCACATTGTATCCCAAGCCGCTGTCATCGCAAAAACAAAACTATCTTCACCGGTGACATGAATGTCATCTCCACGACAAACAATCTCAGTATAAAAAGAGGTGACACAGACGTCTTATACCACGTGACAAACGATTCCCATCTCCACCCCACTCCCCTAAAAATATGTATTCACGGTCTGGAGCAGAGGAGACTCAGCTCATCCTCGCCAATCTACTCCCATCCTACAATCAATGGCGGCAGGTCCAGTCCCTGGCCTCACCGTCTAGTCCCTGGCCTCACCGTCTGAGCTCTGGTTTAGTGGCCGTCACCAGAGTCAGCCTCGGGGAAAAATGTCCCGGTTAATTCAAAGGTCGATCTTCGTAACAGATGAAAACAGAAATGATCAAATAGTCGACCTCTAGGATTTGCATAAATCAACAAGAATGAATCATGATGTATCAATACTTTCGGGGCACAGGGGGAACAACACAAGAAACGCTTACTTGAATAACTAAACTTTTCTCTTTTTTTTTCAAACTCTTGTCAATTTTCAAGTAGTGATCCTTAAACGAGTTAAATACCAATCAAGTATATTTTTTTTTCTTTACGAATTTCATCAAGTTTTCTTTAAATTATGAAAGATGTTTAGAATGATATATGCATTTAACGATTAAGAAAAAATAGAAAAAATATGATGTTCATTAAAATGAAGAAGATAACAATGTAATGTAAACAGAGTAAATATGTACCAGAAATGCCAAGATAGTTAATATTTAAAAAAATATAATTAATACTTAATGCATTATAATTTGCTAGATACAAATTAATTCTTTTGAATTCAAATAACTTAAACTTCTGTGCCTTTCTTGAAAGATGCATCTTTTTAAAAAAAAACACTACATGGATTGTTGGGCGTCGAAAATAATGTAAATACATTAACGAAAAGAGAAATATAGAGGGCGAAATGAAAATTAAAACAGAAAGATAAAAATAAAACTTGTCGGAAATCCAACAATGATGATTTATTTTGGTTTACCATATTTATCGCTGCTCTTAGCCCGTACTAGATGCTCAAATCAAGTTACGGGGCCCAGGTCGTCTTCAGGCGAGAACGCTCGGCATTAATCTGGTTAAAGCGCTTTGTCGTGTTTTAATAATGGCTCCGCGAGCTTTCCTTCAGATGGGGAAACACTTTTTTGTTTCAGGGGCGTTTTGTGGAAGAAGCTGTACTCTGCCACTTGTAACAAGCTGGAAAGTTACAGAGCCCTCGTAACAGAGAATGGCGGTTTAAACGAATGAATCTAAGCTTTTCTCTTCATTGTCCCTTAAGCTAATGTGTCTGAAAGGTTTTCTCTCTTATTTGTTGACTATATAAATTACATTATGCACTTGAGGTAGGAAAAGAGCCAGACTCAGAGTGCTTGGAACAAATGAATGTAACAAAAAGTAGCAGGCATTTCTGAGCCATTTTGGCTAACGGTTGAGCCTTGTCTGGCACCTGTTGTAAACATTAAATTGTTGTCAATATTAAATTGGAGTCGAGTTATCTAAATCTTTACCCATTTATTATTTGTAAATTTTGTATTATGATAACATACCTTGAATAGAGAAAGTTAATGTCAAACAACATCATTTTTGCACCCATCTATTCTTCGATCGGTCAATATGCACTCATTTTATGCCATTTACTTTATACAGATCACAGTGCTTTAAATATGTATCAATATCTAAAAAATACACACTCTAAATGCTTTAAAGAATTTTGACTTAGAGTAAAAATCTATAAAAATGTATAAACACAAACAGTAGCAGACAGAAAATATTGCGTTTATTTTTTTCATTTCTCTCGTCCTTCTGTAGTGGGGAAAAATGATATCCTTCTCCCGAAAAATCCCCCAGATAATTGCATACCAATCGATACTTTGTCAGTCAACGAATGAAGGAAAAATATGAGGTATCGATAATATATGATGGGCACCATGAAATGTCGATACGTTTTCATTGTGGGTACCAGCTTGTCATCTATTGCTCGGGTATTGTCAAGACACACGCCAAAGTGTTCATAGAGAAACCAGTTGGAAAGCTTTTGCTACACGGAAATGGAGTGCATTTAAGTAGGTCACTGGTAACCAGTGGGGGCATTTCCTACATTGGTCAAAGCTACCCCTCTGTATTTAGGTCGCTGAACAACAAGAGAAGAACTGTGCTACAATTTTAAATTTCAGTATTTGAGTAACTTTTTACATGCCAACACCCACAACTTTAAATTGTAGGCACACTGTTTGATGACTATAAAAGGTGGTGAAATTGATACAGATTCACAAATTTGTATGGTCAATTGGAACTTAAACTTAACCAACTGTAATATTTTGGAAGCGATTTTAATGAATTTCGGTCCTGGTTTATTCACTGAATAATTTATCAGTTTATTAATAGTTGCTTACCATGGCATAAACTATTTAAAATAAAAAAAAACGAAATTTAAGTCTGAGCTTTAAAGTGAAGATTTAGAGTAGTCACGTGATACAAGTATAGATATAAAACTGAACATAGTGGCGCAATTATTGACCGCAGTCCAAGTCAGAATTCTCTTTGGTCTGACCTATATACAAATCTACTTGATTTGATGGCCCATCAATTCCGACAATATTTTACGGGAAGAACATGACGATAAGAACCGTAAAGCAAGTACTGAACACCAGGAAACTAATGGCTAGCCATCACTATATTGCCTCCCCTCTCCCCGAGCCCTGATTTCCGATATGGATATTGTAAGCCAGGGACCTCATAATATCCGGCAACTTTTCACCGCGTGCTCTTAAGGAGTGGACATAAATTATCAGTGACCTAAATACGGAATTGCACCAACCGAATTAAGAGGGTAGGGGTGAGATTTTCTTCGATAAACCAATAAGTGAGGGCTCAGCGATGGCTTTAGTTAAATCATGACATCCTAGGAAACTACATGGGCTTTACGGTGGGTATTTTACATTTTTATACAATTTTATTAAGCTAAATTTAAATAAAATAAGAATTTACAGTCCATGTCTATTATGTTCACAATAAACCTCAACCTCAGGATGATTTTGGGGGGCACGCAACATTAAATATTATTCGTTTCGCAAAATGCGATTTGTAATAATTTTTCGATTCATCTTTTTAAAAAGAATGGACTTCAACTCTTTAATAAAAAGTTTACACATTTTAATTTTAGGCTAACATTATATTTTAAAGTTTTAAAATAAATTATAATCATTTATTTAAAATTCATAGCAAATGTATCAAAAATTTGGGAACACTTTTATGTGGGTAAAAATATTGTATTGTCCAATCAATTGACACTTTTTGCCTTATGACCTGAAAATATTATTATCAAAAATATAGATTTATAAACACATAAAAGGGATGCTTAAAGATTTTATATCGTGTTAGGTTCA
This sequence comes from Ampullaceana balthica, assembly GCA_944989445.1. Taxonomy (NCBI): domain Eukaryota; kingdom Metazoa; phylum Mollusca; class Gastropoda; family Lymnaeidae; genus Ampullaceana; species Ampullaceana balthica. The sequence continues at coordinate 332,803 of CALYLW010000004.1, read as the reverse complement.
TCCACTTCCGTCTAACCTTCAATGTTCATCCACTTTCATCTACCATACAACGTTCGTCCACTCCCATCTACCATACAACGTTCATCCACCCCCATCTAACACACCAAACCTATTAACGTCCACGACTATGTCCAACACACACCGACCCCGCAGTTCTGTTTTTAAGGACCGCACATTGTTATGGAAGTTTATGATTGATTGGGTTGGGCATAACGTCCTTTTGTAGAGCAAAATCGATCTACCAATTGATTTGAAACGTGATTGATAGTCGAGAGGAGGAGACGTATTGTTGATAGAGCACTGTGATAAATGGGATGTTAGTTACCTTGAACTTGAGATTCATGGTCTGAACGCCGGGCCTGACTGTTTGCATCTATGCGGTTCAACATCCTCCTACGTTTGTTTTGTTACAAACGCGTCGTAAATTATGCCGTCAGGTGATCAGGGTGGGAATTAGATGCGGTCGTCCCAATCACCTCAGTGTAAATATAATAGTGGACTCAATGTGGGATTTACGAACTGGATATGACTTTCACAAACATAGGTCGGTAATATGGCACTGATGCCTAGAGCCTGATTTATTTGCGGGCTCATGAAGTTGTGGTTTTAACAAGGGCCACGGAGGAACAGAAATCTGAGATTCAATTTCAAATTATTTATTCTCTAATTTAAAACTTTGTAAAACCTCCACACGTTATATTTTCTTGATTTTTTTTCATAAAAACACACACACACACCAAACACAGTGACAGGACGGGATGAATTCAAAGCTTTTATTTTCTTTTATTCCGTGAAAAACGCTCAATCATTTATTTTCGATAAGGGAAAATAAAACTCATAATTGATGTTTTGATTATATCATTCTACAATTAATCATAAGCCATTAGCTTTTTTTACAAGTTAACGCGTCAAAAAATAATTGAAAAAAAAATTGAGGAAAAAAAAAGAAAAGAAAAAAATAGCGTTTAAAAATGGAATCAACCCGGAATGAAAACTGTCCTATTGGATTCTCCCATGTCACGCTCGTGTTGGCCCAGTAATGGTCTCCCAGGGGAGATCATCAGGGGGAACATGTCATACATTGGTGCCCATGCGACAACGCCCGGTTTGACAAAATGGGGATGATTTTGGTGTGTGTGTGGGGGGAAGGTTTTCCATAAGGCCCCCCCTTACGTGAATGAACATATAATGAAATACTTATACGTCTAGACACAGCTTTTATATCTCGGTCCACTGAGGGTTGATTTAAGGCTGGACAGATCGATACACGACGGGCAGCAGGGATGGCATTTTTCTGTTACCACAACCTTTATAGTCTGTCAACACGTCTGCTAGGACGGAGTTTTAGCTTGGGAATTTTTGGACAAACTCGTGTGCGCTTGGCAATGAGGCTGAATCTCTTTGGAACTTCGCTCTGATGGCCTTGACCCTGTGATGGTCGCGTGGTATAGACAAGCTGTCGGGGCTCGATTTAATAATGTTAACCGTTGGATTGGGTGGCATTCTTGACAAACGAATCTTCTAGGGCAGGGGGTATCCAAACTTTTCTGCCGGAGGGCCGCATTAACTGTCAAACAGCAGTTTGGGGGCCGACTATACAAACAGTTTTGTGGTAAACTACAGGTAAAAATAGTATCTTTTGTTGGATATTAAAAGGTCTCCAGGGGCCGGGTGAGAGGGCCTCGCGGGCCGCATCTGGCCCGCGGTCCGTAGTTTGGAGACCCCTGTTCTAGAGGTATGAACAGGGGAGATCGTTTGTGTTTGACAAAAGCTTTCACATGGTTTTAATTTAACGGTTTGTAAGGATTGCGTTCAAGCTTAGCGAGCAGTGCAACAAGATGTGCTTAGGCTTAAAACGGAATATAGAATCATTCAACAGACTATCTGCCAAATGCCATCTTCGGGATACGTAACAAGAAATCGGAGAGGATTTAAAGTAAACAAGGATGTAAATTCTTATCCATATGATAATGTTATTGAAGATTAGTTCTTAGAGCAGGAAGCATGCTTAGTTACTGTTAGAAACGCAAGATCATCTATTTTAAAAATTCCTTATTATTGCAGTAAAGCTATGATGACTACGCCGGATGTACCTCTGCGTCCACGTTCGCTGAAATATATGAGACCGGGAATAACTAGTTTTGTTCCAGCTGTCAGGCGAATTTTATTCTCAGTTTCTTACCTATATAAATAAGCAATAATCTTAAGTATAGAGAGAGTTTCTGTAATTGATAAGTTATTAGGGCGGATTCTTCGTGTATCCCAAATAACACTTATCGACTACTTCATCTAAAACTGTTTTGATGGCAAAGGTTTCCCATTCATTTTATGCATTTAGTGTCTTTTCACGAATGTTTAATCGATTGACTGTAATGTGAAGTTTTTGTGTTTTTTTCTTTTCTCTTTTCTTAAAAATACATTTTTGTTCAGTCGCCATGGCTGTCATTGTTTTCTACTGAAAAAAAGGGTTAACAGCCCTAGGTAAACTAAACCGCCCCGCGACCACTGGCTGGTGGATAAATACCACTAGGTGGGATCAAGAATAATTCTGCGATTTGCTTCTATGTTAAAATAACTGTCCATGATCGCAGCGCCCTTGCACTGGCCGACTGCACAAATTCTCAACTCAATGCTTCATTAATCGCCATCAACACTCACTCAGGACATAACACTTATTCTTCTCGATGGGCTTAACAGCATCAAAGCAATTCAAAAGAATCACCATTTTAATCTAATTTTTTTTGCATCTGCTTTTAAATTGGGAGAATATGGGGGAAACGACGTATGGTTAGGATTGGAGCCGATCAAAGTGTATGATCCGAAATGGGATACAAAAAAAATGGCATGATTATAATAGCTAAAGATAAGTCTGTATGATTAAAAGTGGGTCTATTAAGAATTTTATGGTTTAAAAAAGGCCTGATAAGATTCTATTGTTTAAAAAAAAGGAGGCTGATAAGATTGTATGGTTAACAAAGATGCTAACATTGATTATATATAAAATGAGTTAAAGGATTGAATGATAATCAAAGATGTTGATAAAATTGTATGATTAACATAAGAGCTGAAAGATTGAATGATTACAAACCCGTTGATTAAAATCAATAAGTCAGCCGGGAAAATGGAGCTAAAAGCGCTATAATAAATATACGATCTTAAAATTGTATAATCACATAAATTCTGAAGAGTGGTGATTAGTTTCTATATATGATAAAATTAGGAGGTAAAAGATTATTATGAGTTGACGATTTTTTTTTCAATTAGAATTTTGAGTTGAAAGAGAGAGATGGTATGAACGTCTGAAATGGTGTATAACTGTCTGAAATGGTGTATAACTGTCTGAAATGGTGTATAACTGTCTGAAATGGTGTATAACTGTCTGAAATGGTGTATAACTGTCTGAAATGGTGTATAACTGTCTGAAATGGTGTATAACTGTCTGAAATGGTGTATAACTGTCTGAAATGGTGTATAGTTGTCTGAAATGGTGTATAGTTGTCTGAAATGGTGTATGGTTATCTGAAAGGGTGTATAGTTTTCTGAAAGATTATATAAATATCTGAACGAGTTACACTTGTCTGAAAGTATGTAATGTTGTCCAGAATTTTTTTCCTTATAACATTATGTCGAAGCAAGGTTTTAAAATGTTCATTACATGGTCTGCCCCCAAGTAATACACATTGGCTAGAGGGCTTGGACTGTCCTTGATTGCGACACCCCATTTCTACCGAAAACCAATATATAGGACACAATTAACCATCCATATATATAATTCTCATTGTGGGACCATGCAAGACACAACGCAAGTATGTGTAACCGAGCATGACGAATGACCCTCGCTGGGGTCGACTAAAGTATCGATACCAACAATGGTCCTTGCGCTTTACTTGCATTGTTCCTTCACAGAATAACGTGAGATTCTTAGTGTACTGGTTATCACGCCCGCCTTATACGGGGAAGGTCCTGGGTTCAAGCCCCAGCGAAAACATTGTTTTTTGTTTTTTTTTAAATTTAAATGTCTGTTTGTGCCCGTTCTTTCACCCCTTTATTGCCAACACTAGCTGACCCGCGGCGTTGCATACGCTGCTAATGATTTAGTGATGGGTGAAGACTTCCTGAAAGACACAGTTGTCAAAATGGGGTGGGTTTGGGCAAACTACTGTAAGTGAATGAAAAGAAGGAACTCTGGAGAGACTTGCTCATCATAGACAGTGCAAAGAACGGTTGGGGGAAGGGGGTGAGAGTACAGACACAAAAAGCAGCACTAAGTAAATAAAAAATAGCGAGTAAACGTGAAGACATGCACACTGAGGTTGTTGTTACCCGCCTCCCAGTTATTACTACCATCCCTTAAATATAAACTGTGATTGGCCGACCCTAGCGAGGGTTAGTCATATTTAGGGTTGTTAATTGAGTGGGGTTTTTTTGCTTTTTTTTTGAAAACCGATTATCGAATATGTAATTCCCATTTTAAACCAATTATCGTTTTATAGCTGACTTCATAGAAATTAGGGGTTTACCGAATTTCGCATGCAAATGTCTCGAAACCAACAATGAGTTGACAGTCCCCCCCCCAAAAAAAAACGACGTTCACTCGCGTTGTTTTGATTTCTTCGACCTTTAGTTTGTGTCCGTTCTTTCTCCACTTTCTTTGCACTCTCCATGAGCAAGTCTGCGGCGTATGCTACGCCGCGGGGCGTCTAGTGTATCATAAATATCATATGAAAACTGACAACGAACTGTGACGATTGCGTCATCAGGCTCACCGCCCCTTTCAAATACCCGCCCTTCTCCCTACGTCGGTGACCTCACGAGTTCTTTCGTGGACTCTACGATAACATAACTCACAGGCGGTTGCTTTAAAAAAAATACTGGAGCCTTTAAAAAACGTGACCGTAAGCCATTTAACACTTCGCACGTCTTCCCTGGTATTAAACTTCCCAACAACAACCGTTTTTGTCAAGAGCATTCCACGCGCATAGCAAGTAGCTCGTGAGTCTGTCCTCGGAAACAAGGGGGAAAGGCTCGGAAAACACGCGAGTTCCTCAGGCATCTAACAAATGTTACAGTCCCCAGACGAGAAGTATTTTAATACGCGCCGCTAAAAACAAAGTGTGTTGTTAGATTACAGAAAACTAGATACCACCCGCGGAGTAGCATACGCCGCAGACTTGCTCATGTAGTGTAGATAGTGCAAAGAACGGGGGTGGGGGTGGGGGTGAGAGAACGGACACAAACAGCAGCACGAAGTAATAAAAAAAGCGAGTGACCTTGGAGACGTGTGCACTTTGGTTGTTGATACCTTACCCCCCCCCACTCTTTACTACCATCCCTTGCCTGCCATAAAGTGTGATTGGCCGACCCTAGCGAGGGATAGTCATGTTCGCAAAAAAGGGGGAAAAGAACGGGCAAAAATGAACATTTAAATTTTTTAAAAAATGTTCCGGCTGTGGCTTGAACCCAAGACTTTCCACGTGCAAGGCGGACGTGATAACCACTACACTAGAATCACATGTAGTTCTGTGAAGGAACAACGTAAGTTACCGCAAGAAAAATTGTTGCCCCCACCCTCTTTTTTCCCCCTTCTTTTCACCCCCCTACCATTGCCAACAGTGATCGGTCGACCCCAGAGAGGGTTATTCGTCATGCTCATTTGCACATACTCGCTTTGTTGAAATACATAGATAAATAGATGTGAATCTAACGTATTTATTCATATTTTACAGTTATTTGGTTGTACATTACTAGATTACATTCATTTGTTGTTAGGATTAGTAAAAAAAAACAAAATTGGATTTGAGTATTCATTGTTAAAAAATAAAATTTAATGTGCAGACAGATGCACTTGCAGTAAAATTGATGTAGTGATTGCTACAACGATTATGTCCTGTGATTGCTACAACGATTAGGTCCTGTGATTGCTACAACGATTAGGTCCTGAATAACAAATGTCATATCAGTGTTCTCCGGTGATATCTTGTTGTGTAGTGTAATAATTCCTGTCACTAAGTGTTAAGTTGAATTGTGTCATTCCATTAGTACCATTCGCGTAGTCTGCAATGTCATTCCATTAGTACCATTCGCGTAGTCTGCAATGTCATTCCATTAGTACCATTCGCGTAGACTGCAATGTCATTCCATTAGTACCATTCGCGTAGTCTGCAATATCATTCCATTAGTACCATTCGCGTAGTCTGCAATGTCATTCCATTAGTACCATTCGCGTAGTCTGCAATGTCATTCCATTAGTACCATTCGCGTAGTCTGCAATGTCATTCCATTAGTACCATTCGCGTAGTCTGCAATGTCATTCCATTAGTACCATTCGCGTAGTCTGCAATGTCATTCCATTAGTACCATTCGCGTAGTCTGCAATGTCATTCCATTAGTACCATTCGCGTAGTCTGCAATGTCATTCCATTAGTACCATTCGCGTAGTCTGCAATGTCATTCCATTAGTACCATTCGCGTAGTCTGCAATGTCATTCCATTAGTACCATTCGCGTAGTCTGCAATGTCATTCCATTAGTACCATTCGCGTAGTCTGCAATGTCATTCCATTAGTACCATTCGCGTAGTCTGCAATGTCATTCCATTAGTACTATTCGCGTAGTCTGCAATATCATTCCATTAGTACCATTCGCGTAGTCTGCAATGTCATTCCATTAGTACCATTCGCGTAGTCTGCAATGTCATTCCATTAGTACCATTTGCGTAGTCTGCAATATCATTCCATTAGTACCATTCGCGTAGTCTGCAATGTCATTCCATTAGTACCATTCGCGTAGTCTGCAATGTCATTCCATTAGTACCATTCGCGTAGTCTGCAATGTCATTCCATTAGTACCATTCGCGTAGTCTGCAATGTCATTCCATTAGTACCATTCGCGTAGTCTGCAATGTCATTCCATTAGTACCATTCGCGTAGTCTGCAATATCATTCCATTAGTACCATTCGCGTAGTCTGCAATGTCATTCCATTAGTACCATTCGCGTAGTCTGCAATATCATTCCATTAGTACCATTCGCGTAGTATGCAATGTCATTCCATTAGTACCATTCGCGTAGTCTGCAATGCATGCTTATTTGTAGTGGCATCCAATTTTACCTCTAAGGTTCTTTGGTCCGTGTGCAAAGTAAAAAAAACCAACAAAAAAAAACCAACTAGTGTGCAAAGTTGATCAACATCTTTTTTGTTGTTGCCATATTTAACCAAATTTACTGCGCGGCAACGCTAAACTGCTGCGCGGCATCGGTCAGATATCTGCGCGGTCGCGAAGCGGCGCAGCTTAAAGGGAACATTGGTGACATCGCTATAACAACCAGTCATGTTTAGTTGGGTAGTGTCATTTAAGTAGTGTCCCTTGATGTTTTGTTGTATAGTGTCATCCTTTTAACTTTCATAGATGTTTTGTTGTATAGTGTCATCCTTTTAACTTTCATAGATGTTATGTTGTATAGTGTCATCCTTGTAACTCCCAGAGATGTTTTGTTGTATAGTATTCCATCCGTCCTCCTTTTAGCATTGTTGACTTTGTTCTTAGATTGATGGCTTCACTTTTAGTAGAGTTCACCATAAGCGATTAGGGAGGGGTTTTTTTTCGGCCGAATGGCAGTGAAACAAGCATGAGGTGGTTTCTGCAGCTGAGTTCTATTGTCGAAATCTTCTATCTGTAGTTCTTTTTGACTGCAGCGGTAGCAAACAATAGCATAAAGTCACCAAATTTAGTATTGAATGTTCAATTTTTCTTTGATGTGACAAATAGACTCCTCTGAGGATACGAGCTTGTCTGGGGTAATCATTCGAATACAAAACAAAGTACCCATGGATCCAAAACAACTGACGACAGTTAACATGGTGTCTGTTTTTATCGTTAAAGTAATACATTTAATCATATGATAATAGAAGCCATCCTATTAAATGAGCGTAATGAGATTTGTTTCAATAAAACAGCTGCACTGACAAGTGTAGGAATATCTCAAGCGTTAACTGTAATCATCGCGCCGCCGTCCTTGAACCAGAGTTCTCTCCCCTAGAGCTAGCTAGACCCACATACATCACAAGTGAAACTCGTCGTCTTTGAATATTTTTTCATTGATAAAATTAACGACTATCAAGGGGCCCTTCATCAGAGAATCCCCTGTGAAATGCTGGGTGCTCCCCTCAGTGTTGACAGAACCTGTAACCCACACACAGTCGTGTAGTTAGGGAGATCGTCGTCAATTTTTATGGCGAGAATGAAGCCCATGGGTTTCACTAATAGTATTTGATCGACGCGTTACAGATATAAATTGTTAGCATCTATTGATGGGCTTAACTGTCTCCACTAAGCTCTACGCCGGCTTCACTTCCAGGCCATCAGTAGCAACTGATGTTTGGGGGGGAAAGGAAACTATTTTAGAGCTCATTTAAAGAAGTTATTAACATAATAAAAAGAACTCGTAAAAAACCAAGTTTTTGACTATAAATCTTTTATGTACGAGACATAACTAAAAGAATGTTCATTATAATACGCAGCGCAAGACAATCCAAAAATACGAAATTTTAGTTATGTCTCGTATAATGCGCACCGATCGGGAATATGTTTATAAAAGTTATTTTCAATATAATACGCACCAAATCGCGCAACAGGAAATTATTAGTAAAAAGGTCGTTCAATATAATACGCACCGCGACACTCTATCTAAAGAATTTAACATGATACATAGAGATAAATCAAATAAACTAAAAATTCAATAATTTAATTACAGTACAGGCGATCGATCTGAAATTTTGACACATCGTTTTTATCATCGGCACGAGTCTGCCAGCAAAATTTCAGCTCGCTAGCTTACGAGGAAGTGGGTTAAAAATCGATACAAAGTGTTTTAGACAAACAAGCAAGCAATCAACCAGACACCACTAGTTAATATGAATGATTTAAACATTAGGAAACCATTTCTAGTGTTTGATATTTCAATCAATGTATGTCAAAACTAAATATTGGATAAGGTTACATCAATAGAATACAAAATATTAAATCAAGAGATTTAAAAAATTACATTTTCGAGCTTTTACTAATGTCAAGGCTTTTATAAATTTTTAATATTTTTCAACGCGGCATCGTTTTAAATATTTATTATTATTAACATTATACATTCCATTATTTCTTTGTCTATTAAAAAAACTTTGTTTGATTTACGGTTGACCGTCTTGCACTCATATATTAACGGACTAAATTAAACTAAGAAAAATCGTTGGCAGCTTGGGTTTTGTAGGGTTTTTGTTCTTGAATAGTTGTCTAGATTCCAATGGAAAGCTTCGTCTTTCGTTACTGGAAGTTAATATTTGTTTCGTTTATTCGCAGGGGTCTTTATCAGGGTAGACCCTAGGGCCTAGGGCACTTGATACCATGTAGCGGTTGAATGGAACTACTTCATCAAATGGGATTGAGTCCCTCTGTGACCAATCACCAACTCTGCACTACGGTTCAACATGTTGGTAATTTTTATATTTTTGCCCGAAAATTTAAAAAAAACAACAAAAAAAAACAAAAAAAAACAAACAAACAAAACAAAAACAAATACACGACTTGATAAAAACTTGCATAAATGAAAACAATGAATTTAGAATGCACTAATAGACTAACAAGCCAGTGGAAAAGATAAAATAATGATCAATAGAATATGAGATGCACGAAGTTTTCTCCTAGTTCAGTTGATCACATGTCTAATGAATTTTACTTGTATGAACTTATCTGCTTAAATAGACGTGGTTGAATCTCATCCAGTGCTGACTTGGGAAATGTATGAGAGAGGATTATACGCTGTCATGGGAAATCTTCATGTAGTGGAGATAAGTAACTGCAGTAGAGAAGTTGTGTGTCCTAATCGTGTAGGTCAGTGCGTTTATTGCTTAGGTTAGTGCTATAATCATAGTTTAGTTAGTGCCCTAATGTTAAGGTTATAGCTCTCATATGTAGATTATATCTGTAGGTTAAAACTGTATGTTATTGTAGATAAATGCCAAATAGTGTGAGAAGTAGCCCTAAAAGTGTAGGTTATCGCCATAATAGCGTATGTTAGGGCTCTATTGTGTATATTACTTAACCCAAATTTACATTTAAATTTGACCAAAACTATCGTCTTGAGAGGCACCCACTTTAAATAACAAGCTTTCATCTTTGGTCGAAATAAAAATAAACTTTTAGATATATTTGGACGATGGATTAAAACATTTCAAAAGTTCATTTCTGTTAGATAAAATTTTATCTCCTAGAGGGTCATGGCTCCATTTTACTGAATGAATCCCTGATCAGCAAAGTTCCCTTTAAGCTGCGTGGCTGCGCGGTCGCGCAGATATTTGACCGACGCCGCGCAGTACTTTTGAAATACCGCGCAGCAAATTTTGTAAATTACTGCACAAAAAATAGACGCTGTCCAAATTTGCACACCAATTTTTTTTCACTTTGCACACGGACCAACGACCCTTAGAGGGAACATTGCTGATCAGTAGGACCATTAATTCCAACTTTACTGTCTGTGGTCTTCTAAAATTTCTTCCAACTTCGGTATCTTCGTTTTACCTTCGAATCGCCATATTCTAAATATTTCAACGAATCCCCATCCTCCCCAATTCACACTCCAGTTCCACTACTACCATTCTCCCGATCTAACCTAACCATCGAGCCTAAAGTGTCCAGTTCCACTACTACCATTCTCCCGATCTAACCTAACCATCGAGCCTAAAGTGTCCAGTTCCACTACTACCATCCTCCCGATCTAACCTAACCATCGAGCCTAAAGTGTCCAGTTTCACTACTACCATCCTCCCGATCTAACCTAACCATCGAGCCTAAAGTGTCCAGTTCCACTACTACCATCCTCCCGATCTAACCTAACCATCGAGCCTAAAGTGTCCAGTTCCACTACTACCATCCTCCCGATCTAACCTAACCATCGAACCTAGAGTGTCCTGGCCTCGCGATAGATCTGAAGTGGTCAGGACGAGGAGAGTGACCATTTATAAAGTTTGAGTTCCGCATCTTGTCAATACAAGCATTGATTTCGTCTCCAGGAAAGGCCCCAAGTCACAACAAAGAGATTTAGCCTCCGTTTGTAGTCGGTGCCTTTCTCGTGTCATGGTTGGACTCTACAACAGGGATTCTAAAATTTGTCGAAGGTGCGTCCTTCCACGCACCCTGTGCAAGTGTTATTTCTGGAGTTCAGCACAAAATGGAACAGTGAGCTACTGTTTATATTTCTCGACTTGAACTTGTGAACGATGATTGGAATACCAGAGTTCAGCATTTTGTTTAAGTTGCACTACTTTGACATAACAGCTAGAAAAATCATTGAATAACTTTGTAATATAATTATTTCCCGATAAAATTTGGCAATCAATTTTCTCTCTAAGCTTCGCTGCTGACATCTGACCAACGCCGCGAAGCAGTTTAGATAACCGCGTAGCAAGTTTAAATAATATATATCATTATATTTTTGCGGGGTTTATGTACTAAAAATAGATACTGTGCAACTTTGCGCAGTATTTTTTTAAATTTTGCACACGAACCAACTAAACTTAGAGCAAAATTAATGGCTATGCGTTTTAATTAGACGTTTTGGTATCAAATCTGTCAAACTATTGTACTTACATAACATACCCTCAAAGACGTTATATGTCTCACTAAAGCATTCCATGAAAATGAGTCATTTAAATACCGTTATAACATACGCGAATCTAGGGACGTTGTTTGGGGTATACAAATACTTAGATTTCCCTGTGACATCCAGCGGTGGTTGTCGCTCTTCAGAACACACGGGCTGAGCAGTCACCTAAAGTCTGGGTACCCCATGATACTTTTCGGTTTCATCACATCTATAGGTCTCTGTTTTATTCCAAACTCAAGCAGGCGCGGTGTTTGCGGGGCACACGCTAAAATTTTACATGCAGTCTGAACAACAACAAAACTTGCTTTTTAAAAAAATATAATTTTATTTGTGGGGGTAGGGATGATTTCAAACGGAATTTTTCCCAGGGAAGAAAAAAAACGAACGTGTATGCAAGTCCCACAACCGTGTGTAAAAGTCATTTTCGATGACCCACGTTAGCCGTTTCCTCTTTATGTGTGCCGTTATTGCTAATCGATGGCATTCTCTAGGTCTAGGGCTAATCATTTTGAACTAAACGATTTTTGATTGACCAGTATTACCAGAAACCACAGTAACTATGGAGCGTAATGGGGGGATACAAAAATAGCAGCGACTAAAAGCATACAAGACTGCAGCTCTTAGCCATCAATAATAAATAAAATCGGGAGTAAATGTTCAAAAGAAATGTTTCTTTTGGGGGAAAAAAATAAACCACATAATGTGATTTCCTTGTCACGTGACCCCACTGCCTTTTTCCCGAAAATGGCGTCAGTGATGTAAGCGCCCTGTCGGCGTGTCACCGTGAGCCCGGGTTTGCCAGGTTACAGGATGCCCAGCGGACACGAGGAATAATTCACAATAAAAAAGCCAATGAAAGCGTCGAATCTCAAAAGAGCCAGAGAACCGTAACGACATGCGCGGCAAATCGCTGACGCTAAGCCCATGAATGTATGAGTGGGGCTTGTGGAGAATACGCCAATAATGAATCATAATTGGCCGCGCACACCGATCTAATGAGCAGAATGCATGAACAATCAGACGGGCTTTCACCATTAAATAATGATACCACCAGCAACAAACGATATGGATGTGTATGCGCACAATGGAGTTGAGCAATGTTTTACCCACGGTTAGACCCGAGCGTTTGGGTAGTGCGTTTGTGAGTAAGATTTTTGCGGCACCAATTTGGCTGTAGGAAATGTCGCTGGTGGTGGGAGGGGGCGGGCTGTGCGGAATACGTGGCATGTAGGACTTCTGGTAGATTGTGCGAGATGAAGTGGAACGCGTGCCTTTGTTGTGCCAGATGACGTGGGGCGAGAGCCTTTGTAAACGTAAATTGAATAGCAAGTACAGGCAGTGGTGGTCGCGACAGCATAATACCACAATGAAAACTCGGAGCTCCGTCTAAATGGAAAATTTTACCGCTAGATATTCTTAAACTGTGTTTTACACCTTGATAGAAATTCTTGAAATACTTGCCTCTGCACACACCCCCCCCCCGGGCCTACCACAAAAAAATGCAAGTCACATGCTGCAATATTGATTATGAATTTCATTTCCCGGCTTGTTTATCCCATAAGGGAAAATGAATGCGAAGTTATATAATATATATAGAGATTGTTAATTAAATGTTAAGCATATTTCTTGTTTATAAAAGGGCAGTAGGCCTAAAGAATATCCGTCCCCATGTCAGTAAAATGTACCCCGCTCATCACTGTTTGGGAAACACTGACTTAAAGTTGAGGGGATCATAGAGCAGACACAATGTAAACCCCATGAACTTTTGTGAAGTAGAGGTTTGCTGAATAATTTTCGGTAAGAGTACTTGTTGTTCCAATGATAGAAATATTTTCGGGGGCATAATCGGTATTTCTAAATCTGATTTGATTCGTTACAGTTCTATTAAGGTTTTAAAATTGCTTCCTTGAAAGAGGAAGAATAAAGAAGTTGTTTTATCTGCTGCATCATTGCAATACCAAAACGCGAGTCCGACACAACACATATGCACAGATTTAAGTACCTGCCGATTTAAGGATTAATCTTAAATCTGAACTTGATTAAGGTTTTATGTTAAGGATTTGAATTCTTCTCCATAATCAAAACAGTAATATACCCAAAAGCCTAAAAAGAGAATATTTTAGGCATTATATGAAAATCTTTCAGCATGCTCTGTGTTTCTGCAACTCGGACAACAACATCAGCTGTAAACAAAAACGTTCCATTATTACACAATGACGTCCACGGGATAATTTGAATATCGCTTTTCATGAATCTCTGGGAAAATCATGATGAGAATGGACAATGCAAAAATTGTAATGAGAAATAGAAGATAATAGTTAATGGGCGTAGGCCAGACAGACTGCAGTTAAATATGGGTATGTGGGCGGGGTGGGTAGGGGAAGGAAACCTCCAGAACTAATGGGAGAGTTCTGGGACTTGGTGACCAGTTCCAACTTTGCACGTCATAGCGCGGGGAGACAAAATGACAGCTCGTTTAGATGGGATTATGTTCACTGGGGGAGGATTGAAAGAGGGTTGATTATCAAACTTTGTGACGTTTTCTTAATGACAATGTCAGTTACTCTTGCAGCCTGGTTAAGACTGACTGGATGAGACGTTTAAAAATGCTACATTTGTCCCAAACTTTGCACTGAGCGGTTAAGACAGAGACGAGGAAGAATACCGACATGATGTGTATTCGATTCTTAAAATTTTATTTGTCAAAGCAAGGGACATGACGACATTTGTTTTCCGTGAAAATTTATTCTTATTTTTTTAAAATTTCAGTAACTATATCTAAAACTCATTTGACGTTCTTGACGATTACATATGATCTTATATCTCTCTATGATCTTATCTTATCTTATCTTATCTTATCTTATCTATGCATACGCCCCTTCTATGCAGAAGATAATTGCGTCCACAGACCATGACGGATGATCTATTGGCAAGTGATGCAGCGTTCACAGGTCACGGCTATGAGGGTGGCACGCATTACACAGCCGTCTAACTAGTGGTAGGTACCCATTTGGAGCTGGGTGACTCAGGGACGCCCTAGGCCCCGGGAACAAATCCTTGCCTTCACATGGATTCGAACCCGTGACCATCGGTACGCTAGTCGAGCACGCTGCCACTCGACTATGATGTCATTGATGTACAAATAGTGATTATTATTATGTTGTCTCCGTTAGCATTTCATTTTATATATGGATTCTTTATTCTAGCCTCACAGCCATCTTCATAATTTGGGTTACTGTGGTCAACCTAGCCATCGTAATTCTTGTAATATTTGTTGGACTAAACTAAACTAAACACCTATTATATTCTGTAGGCCTGAAACTAGTCTCTTTTCCTAACCTCCCCGGCTATGTCTAGCGCGGGACACGACGTCAGCAGTTGTAAGACTGTCTCAGAGGCTAGGCTCCAACAATGACGGCAGTTGGACTAAATTAAACGTTTACCAGAAAATTAACCGTACTCTCTTGTGGTCAATTCAGAGCTCTATAGGAAAAAACAACAACATTGCCGTGATTTAAACGTTGTCAACATACTGCGATCGTTAACTGCAATCAATAAATCTAATTTAATATCAGATCAGTATCAGAGATGTTGTGGAAACTATACCTGCTGTGGGACTCCTGCACTCTTATACATCAGAAAACAAAATAATCAAGCGAGGCAATGCGAATATGAAAGCGTTTCAGATTTCTATCCATTAGTCTTGGCGTGGATTCGATCGCCTCCATTCAGATTCACGTATTACACTTCCTTAACTTTGTTGAAATCTCACTCAGCGCCCCCCACCCCACCCCCATATAATTCCTCCAACCACACAACAAGCCTCAAGCAGCCTTTTACAGATTATCGCTTAATCAGATCGCACGCCCCACACAAGAAAACAAAAAGAAAAGCAATTACCGAAATCAAAGCGAAAATAATTATGCTGCTTGTTTTATTTGATAATTATGTTTATTTACTTTTTTTTAAAAAGGACTTTAGTTCCTCGCGAGCTGACTTTGACTGCGTGCTGGGCTGGCACATTAGTCGTACCATCGTGATGGATTGATTCCAGGGAACAGTTTAGTTTTGTTGTACCCAAACAGAGCTGTCGTGTATTTTTACTTAACCTCTTTAAACGGGGGGAAACTAATGCGTCAAGCCAGCGCTATCTGATAGCAGGATGTTGCGAGATTTGCCTTGTTTGTAGGTCTTCGATTTGCTCGGTTTCTCAATGGAGATGCATTGGTCGCGGGGAAATCTAAAACAAAAGAGTTTGTGCGAAGGGCTGGGAAAGTGGGAGTATCGGCAACAACACTTGAGTTATGAGTGCTCGCGGTGTTGTAATGGGAGAGGAAAGTCTTTGAACGTGAGAGTGTGGATTAGGTGTCCGCGTGCACATAAAACGTCCCCCCCCCCACCACAACCCACTCCAATGGGAAGGATGTGTTTGTAAAGTAGTTGTGAAGCAAGTAAAAAACGATATTTGTAGAGTGGTCGGGCGATGGCGTCAGTACGACGTATTGCAGCTACGAGATGCCATGTTAGGGGTAGAGATCGAATGGAAAATATGCAACTTATAAAGGAATGGAAAATATGCAACTTATAAAGGAATGGAAAACATGCCAGTTATAAAAGAATGGGAAATATGCCAGTTATAAGGAATGGAAAACATCTCGGTTATAAAAGAATGGAAAATATGCCAGTCATAAAAGAATAGAAATTATGCCAGTTATAAAAGATTGGGAATGCAAGTTATAAAATAATGGAGAATATGCCAGTTATAAAATAATGGAAAATAAGCCAGTTATAAAATTGGCGAGTTCCCTGTCAATTTTTAAACACTTTTGTACACTTAGTTTTATGATTATTTAATAAGTTTAAAAAAAAATTGTTATGCTTTTCATGGGTTAGAAAAGCAAGAATTATTAATATTTATGATCTCGCTTATAGTATCCTGTTGAACCCATTGAAAAACATAAATTTTAGTGAGATTTAAAAAATATATAGTCTATATATTTTATTTAAAGGGGAAAAAATGTAGCATTGAGCAATTTTTTTCTATTGAATTTGGCACAATCTGCATTCGGTACGCTTCTGAATTAACCAAACCTAACTCTTCCGAAAGTAAAACCTCAGCGCCGACTGCATTTACTGGTCCGTGTACTCACAATCCCAACCGCATCCCCACCACCTCCCCCACCCCCAAGTGAAATCTCAATTAGTTAGCGGTCCACGGAGAAAGGCATGTCGACTTAGTCCCCACCAAATGCCACATCACAGTCTTGAATTTCCGTTTGGTCAAGCTTTCGGTGGCACCGGGATCCGGTAATATGAACGGATAAACTAAATGGCTTTCTTTGTTCGGACATAGAGTCGATTGGTAAGGAGCGTGACTTTATTTAAACAGAAGATTTGGCGGCGGGTCCGTGAGACAGACGGGAAATGTCCACGTGGACAGGCGCGCGAGCAGGGTGGGGTGGGGCGGGTGAGTTACGGCGTTTTCAGTGAACCAACCAATCGAAATAAATTGTTTTTGAAAGTTCTAATCCGTTACATTGTTATGGATTATAGAAATATAAAATAAACACTACTCCAAAGCCAGGATACGGTGAACTTTGACCTTTTGCTACTTTGTGTACATATATTTGGAAGACCAAGGTCAGACAGCAAATAGAAATTTCATATAGTTATGGTCAAAGCTGAGAATAATACTCAATGGTTTGAGAAAACAACCTCACATTGACAACATATAAGAGTTTATATGTAATAACTCTATTGGGGTATGACAACTTGTGTAATATCTCTAGCGGGCTATGACAGCTTTGTAATATCTCTAGTGGGATAGGACAGATTTTGTGTAGAACAAATTATGATAGAACAGTCAAATCTATCTGATTCAGATGTAAATAATAATAATAATATACAAAGTATTTCCAAAACTCGATTCTTCAGATATTATGTTGATAAAAGTAATTTAAACATGTAATGAATAATGAAACATTAAAATGAGTTATTAACGTCATTTTTTCATCACCGCGATTAACTGCAAGCTTGAGGTTTTCAGACGCAGATACTTGACTTCAGCTCACATCCCAACATTCACCTCGAAGAAATGTATGTACTGTGGTCAGAACTCAGAATTTACACCAAAATCCCCTTCTACACCACTAGCACAGGACCGAGGGCCATCTACAGCAACAGGGGCCGAAACTCGCAACACGTGACCGATGGTCGACTACTCAAAGAGGGGCCGAAACTCGCAACACGTGACCGATGGTCGACTACTCAAAGAGGGGCCGAAACTCGCAACACGTGACCGATGGTCGACTACTCAAAGAGGGGCCGAAACTCGCAACACGTGACCGATGGTCGACTACTCAAAGAGGGGCCGAAACTCACAACGTTGTCGTGCATGATGTATCTGACTCACGTAGAAATTGGATTATAAAACGTGACGAGGTGGGTGGGGACGGGGGTCGGAGGGCGCGGGTATGTGTCTGTGAGAGCATGTCACACAACACGACCAGATTGATTGGCTCATGGCTCGGCCAGGGGGACACCTTGTTGGTTCAGAATCAGCAGGAAATACTGGAATAGTTTGAAACAATTTACATGACGCTCATTTCTTTTACAATTTTGTTGTTGTTGTTGTTGAAAATATGGATTGGTTGTGGTGGGAACACATATTATTATTTAAATAGATGAGGCGTCGAAGAATATCGTGGCTTACATTACAAAAAAGGGCAACTCGACATATGGATGGCACAGCAACCAATGTTCCCTTAAGGTTGCGCGGCAGCGTAGATGTCTGACCGACGCCGCGCAGCAGTTAAGAAATACCACGCAGCAAATTTTGTAAAATATTGCACAAAAAACGAATGGTGTGCAACTTTGTACACGAGTTGTTGTTTTTTTACTTTGCACTCGGACCAACGAACCTTAGTTGGAACATTGACTGGAACGCTTTATTATTTCCATCATTTTGTAAGTGCTTATCTTAAGCCTTAATAATAAACAAATGCAGACTTGTTCCTGCTAAACTATAATGTTTTTTTTAAAAATTGTATAGCTATTTGACAATTTTTAAAGATTTAATCTAATATGAAGGCTGCAAAGGGTGAAAAGGGAAAAAATTCGAAAATCTTCTGCGATAAAGTTTAACTAACACGCAAATCCAACACACACACACTTTATTTTTCCTACCCACTTTCTCTCTACAGCTCGATCACTTTCTCTCTCTCTCTCTCTCTCTCTCTCTCTCTCTCTCTCTCTCTCTCTCTCTCTCTCTCTCTCTCTCTCTCTCTCTCTCAAAATAAATAAATAAATAAATACCAACAAACAAACATGAAAAAAAAATCCCAAATAGATACAGCCAACAAAACATTAAGGCTCTCCGGCCAGCTGTCTAGTTCAAACGAAAGTCTTGGACCGACAAAGTATAAGCTTAATTAACATAGATAAACTACCTCATGAACTTTCAGTGGTGAAAACTTGGAAACCTAAGCTTCTGTAAACCTTCACTAATTTTCTCAAATACAGCTGTTGACATAAATAGTCATTTCGGACAGCATCCACTAATTAATTCAATAATCGGTTGTTTAATAATCGAACAGCTCACGGATTCTAGCAAGCCCGACTACTAAGTACCCAACAGAATCTCATGTAATTTTTTTTTATCCCCCCTTCGCAAGAAATCGGCCGACATTTGATCGCTTGTGTCGATCGTATTGGTAGCCGAGTCTAGGACCAGAAGCTGGGAAAACAGCAGGATCATAAAATGGAAACATACAGAATTCATTATCAGGCGACAATTTTTTTTGTGTATGGATTTGTCGCTTTTATTATTGTTTGGCCTTTTCACGTTACTAACATTAAATTCATTTTATGGCTTTTATGGAAATTAAAGAGCGTGAGCTGGCGACAAGGCTAGATGCTGCCGTAATGTTAGACTAGCACACTGCAATATTAGACCAGGATATTCCCTTATTAGGCGAGGAGATTGCCATAACAGATCGAGATATTACCGTTATAGACCAGGGCGTTGCAATGTTACACCAGGTTATTGCCATATTAGACCAGCATGTTGCCCTATTGTTAGACCAGTATATTACCTTAATATTAGACCTTCATGTTCTTATATTATTAGACCATTGTATTATTTTGTTTGATCGTTATATCAACAGGGAATAAGGATAGTTCTAGAGCAGGGGTCGGGAAACCATGGCTCGTGAGCCAGATGTATGGCTCTATTGATGGCTGCATCTGGCTCTCAGACAAATGTTGCATTGCTTTTTTTTTAAAAAACGTTTTTTCAGACTCCTTTGATCTACATAGTAATTGCATATAAAAACTTCAAAATAATGTTATTTAAATAAAATATTTAAAAAATCTTTTTTTTTAAAGGACACGCTTTTATTTACATATAGAAAGTGCACTAAAAGAAGAAAATAAAATGTTCTATGATAACAGGTGAAATCCGTGAACCTATCCACTGCACATAAAAGCGTGGGGCGCCCATCACAACTCGTTTCTCTTTGCAACTATTCTTTTGCATATAGATAGATATTTCTAATTAATATGATAGTAGCATATATATGATCAAAGTTGTGAAACTTTTAATGTTTATTAATATTGATACAAATTTGTATTTACAGCCTTGTACATGATAGCGAGTTGTGATGAGCGCCCCACGCTTTTATGTGCAGTGGATAGGTTCGCGGATTTCACATATTATCATGAAAATTTTATTTTCTTCTTTTAAGTGAACTTTGTATATGTAAATAAAAGCGTGTCCTTTTTTAAAAAAAAATAAATATTTTATTTTCTTCTTTTTAGTATCAAATTTTTTAAATCGATTTTTCGACCTATCAATTCAATTTAATTAGTTAAAGTTCATGGTCAATAACTTAAATGTGAAGGTGGTAATTAGCAACACCCGTAAAAACAAAGTTTTTGACAACAAATCACTTATATATGAGACAGAACTAAAAGTATTGTTAATGTTCATCGCGCGACAAACATTTACAGACTAAAACGCGCTGAACTCTCCTTGATGTAAAACACGGGAATTTGGCTATTGATGGGCTGGAGGGAAACCAGTGAGCCGTGGAGGTCAACTCTAGCAGACGACTAAACACATTCTAAATAGAGATAAACTAAAAATTGATGAATTTAATTACGGTACATTCGATCGAACTGAAATTTTGATACAATGCATTGTCATCCAAGATCTACCTTTGGTAAAATTTTGAGATCCTCTATAAACCTAGTTGTTGTTCCTCTATAAACCTACTTGTTGTTCCTATATAAACCTAATTGTTTTTCCTCTATAAACCTTTTGTTGTTCCTCTATAAACCTAATTGTTGTTCCTCTAGAAACCTAGTTGTTGTTCCTCTAGAAACCTAGTTGTTGTTCCTATTTAAACCAAGTAGTTGTTCCTCTATAAACCTAGCTGTTGTTCCTCAATAAACCTAGTTGTTGTTCCTCTATAAACCAAGTTGTTGTTCCACACTAAACCTACTTGTTGTTCCTCTATAAACCTAGTTGTTGTTCCTCTTTAAACCTAGTTGTTGTTCCTCTATAAACCTACTTGTTATTCCTCTATAAACCTAGTTGTTGTTCCTATATAAACCTAGTTGTTGTTCCTCTATAAACCTAGTGGTTGTTCCTCTTTAAACCTAGTTGTTGTTCCTCTATAAACCTACTTGTTGTTCCTCTATAAACCTAGTTGTTGTTCCTATATAAACCTAGTTGTTGTTCCTCTATAAACCTAGTTGTTGTTCCTCAATAAACCTAGTTGTTGTTCCTCTATAAACCTAGTTGTTGTTCCACTATAAACCTAATTGTTGTTCCTCTATAAAAAATAGTTGTTCCTCTTTAAACCTAGTTGTTGTTTCTCTATAAACCTACTTGTTGTTTCTCTATAAACCTACTTGTTGTTCCTCTATAAACCTAGTTGTTGTTCCTATATAAACCTAGTTGTTGTTCCTCTATAAACCTAGTTGTTGTTCCTCTATAAACCTAGTTGTTGTTCCTATTTAAACCAAGTAGTTGTTCCTCTATAAACCTAGCTGTTGTTCCTCAATAAACCTAGTTGTTGTTCCTCTATAAAGCTAGTTGTTGTTCCTCTATAAACCTAGTTGTTGTTCCTCTTTAAACCTAGTTGTTCTTCCTCTATAAACCTAGTTGTTGTTCCTCTATAAACCTAGTTGTTGTTCCTATATAAACCTAGTTGTTGTTCCTCTATAAACCTAGTTGCTGTTCCTCTATAAACCTAGATGTTGTTCCTCTATAAATCTAGTTGTTGTTATTCTATAAACCTAGTTGTTGTTATTCTATAAACCTAGTTGCTGTTCCTCTATAAACCTAGTTGTTGTTCCTCAATAAACCTAGTTGTTCCTCTATAAACCTAGTTGTTTTTCCTCAATAAACCTAGTTGTTCCTCTATAAACCTAGTTGTTGTTCCTCTATAAACCTAGTTGTTGTTCCTCTATAAACCTAGTTGTTGTTCCTCTATAAACCTAGTTGTTGTTCCTCTATAAACATAGTTGTTGTTCCTCTATAAACCTGTTGATCCTAACCACAGCTGACAGCCTAAAGTCTCATCACATCCTTAACCCCGCCAAGTTAGCCTTGCCCATCGAAACAAATTCACAAAAACAAAAAGAATTGCCCCGCAAGTAGCAATCCAGTGTCCAGCAAACATGAGCTGAGAATGTTCTTTTCGATCGTCGTCTCATTTCTTGATGGGGGAGAAGAAATTCAATTAAAACCGTGTTGGAGTTCGCCCCCCCCCCAACTGTCTTGTTCTTCCGAAACTTTTAAGACGGAAGTCACATGGCCATGACGTCACAAATTCTTGCTTGCTCTGAACCGATGAATAACAAACCGGACAAGGGGATAAACATATTTCAGACACACAAGATACAGTCCAGATTCTCAAGGACTGGAGATGGATAAAACTCAATTACATAGGCCCTTGCCTATAACGCAGTGTTTGACTAACCCTGGCTTGTCTTATGATGTTACTTTGTAACTTGGAGCAGAAAGTGTTAAAGGGTAAAGATGGTCTTTTGTGAGCTGGGAGGTTTTTGATGCATCACAGACTCAAGGTGGACTTTGATGAGTGAGCAATCACGTGATTTTATTGTTGCTGTCATCTACAATCAGAAATGTACTCGTGAGAGGCACGTGTATTTTGTAATGTAATACATGCATTCATGTTTCCAGTTTGGTTTGTTGGGGCTGTTTATAATTTGAAAAGCCATTTGAGCTCCGTTTTATTGTATTATAAACAAAATTCAATCCGATGGGGCCCTTGAACTCTGATTAAAGTATCTGTAAATATCTGTTGGGGCTGATTGCCAGCACGTGTATCTCTCCTTAGGGGCCGCCCATAAAGTACGTCACGCTCCAGAGGGGGGAGGGGGTTTAAGAAAGTGTGACAAATTGTGACAGCAGGGAGTGCGGGGGGGGGGCGGCCATATGTGACGTCACGGTGTTTTGAATTAAATTTTAATTATTTTGTTAATAAAAAAAAAGATTTTTTGTTGGAAAGTGTGACATTCTTTGTGTCCAAGATTTGTGACAGTTAGTGACAGGAGGGAGGGAGGGGGTAAAAATGGTCGAAAATAGCGTGACGCGCTTTATGGACGGCTCCTTAACACAGGCACGGGTTTCTAGAAACAGTTAAGTTCTTTCTTCTGTATTGTAGAACACGCTATTTAAGCCCTGCGATCAAAACTAAACTTGAGACACACTGAATAAAGCTGACATGCCTAATAATCGAGACATCCCGCCGTTTCCATAAGCCCCATACCCGAAAAAAAAACAATTGCCTGAGTGCACCAATAAATCAACTGACGTCACTTTAGTGAAAAATTTAATGTAAAAAAAACGCAACTTTTAACGAATCCCAATGAGTGTTAACCGACTCTGGAACGCCGATATTTTTTTTATGCCCCTGAAATATATTAAAACTTTTTTTTAAAAAAACCTTTTAAAACGACAGCTTAAATAACAGCATTATTTACATGTTCTTTACATAATGATACATTTAAGCACAACTCTTCCTTGTGATATTAAAATACATTTTTAAAAAATCATTCGGTCTGCAAAACTGCTACTATAAATAACCGAAATAAAATCTGAATACATTACTACTGTCAAGATGTTCAGTGCACGTGGATACCTAGTCGCTGTCATGCTATTAATCGGACTGCCCCAGATGTTTATATCTTAGGACTGTCGACATGGTCTATATAAGTATGACGTCACACTGTCCTTACCTTGCGAAAAACGAGACAGCCGCTGATGGCACTGGAGGTGGTGAGCTGGGGCTGGAGGTTGGACTAGGAGACAACACGCCCCTGAAAGGCACGGGTGACGGCATGGCGGGGTGTCCAGGCCACTGTGGGTGATGATGGTGGTGATGGTAGGGTGACAAGTGGGACGAGGAGGACGACGACACGTCAGAGAGGGAGTCTGGAGATGCAGGTCCCTCCTGGCTGCCGTCTTGAGACGGGAGTGTGGCCGCCCCTGGCACGCGACCGGACATCATCTGAGGGTAAATCAAGAAATTTTGTTTTAAAGGATACATGAGACACAAAGGGTTTGTGTGAATAATACAATATAGTATGTAAACAAACAGCAAAATAGAATGACTACTAAGGAATTAAACTCTAATTTGGAAGTACAAAGCATTAACAATCTAAGACAAAACTCAGATATAATATATAAACAAGGTGATACAACACTTTTCCTTTGTTCTCGTATGTCGTATGACATTCGGGCGTGAAATGGTTTGCCTGAACAAGCCTGTAAAACCAACAAACTATCAACATTCAAAACTCTCATACAAATGCAAGACTATTGATGAACAATGGATAAGCGAATATGCAATAATCAGATGGAGCGTCTGTAATGTAAAAGATAATATGTTAACGCTTTATGACTCAATATTGCATGAAAAATAACTACATGAATATCTGCTTGAATACCTACGTATATGAAACACGGCATTAATACGACAAAGAAATTAACGACTATATCTGTGAATTTTTTATTTTTACTATATTTCTGAGTTCGATTTTCTAATCCTTTCAGCCCTGGAACTGGTAAATAGTTCAGTAATCCGCGTTCTGATCTACAAACGAAACATTATGAACTACAGAAGTAAACACAGCTTGCTGGACATGCAACAAGCCATGGCCATCAATGGTTGTCATTTCTAAAGTTTAAAGTTGACCAGCACGATACCCACAACAATGAAAAAAACTCTGTATCGTTTAATGTGTTGTAAGTGTTAAAATACTCTGGTGACTATTTAAATGTACACATTACAGTTTTAAACAAGCGGTGGGAAAACAAATTGCAAGCGATTGCTTCATTGCAGGTCAAAGGTCAAAGCGCTTTGCCTAATCATAAGAACACGAGATCCGACGGATGCCACGAAGACGTAATGGGTTCGATTGTCCACTGCACTAGCGCCACCTTCGCATCAACGGTCTGTTCAGGTCTTGTATGTTCCCTCTAAAGTTCATTGGTCAGTGTGCAAAGAGAACAAACTCGTGTGCAAAGTTGCTCAGCATACATTTTGTGTGCAATATTTTCTTTTTATTATTTTTTAAATACATTTTTTTTTAAATACAAAATTTACTGCGCGGTAGTTCTAAACTGCTACGCGACGTCAGTCAGATGTCTGCGCGGCCGCGCAACCGCGCAGCTTAAAGGGAACATTGGAGTCTTGATTGTTAGTTATGGAAAGATAACGAAAATTGAAAATGGTTTTGTAACATAAACTTAACACACATACACACACCACAGCAAGAGAGAAAGATAGATAGAAAAGAATAGAGGAGAAATAGAAAGAGAGAGAGGGAGAGAGAGGGAGAGAGAGAGAGAGCAAATGAGAGAGAGAAAGGGAATGAGAGAACGTGACAAAACAAATAGGAATCCGATATTTTTAATTTTCAGTTTAGTTACTAACGCTCCACCCCCCCCCCTTTTGTAGCCAGATTTATGATCATCGTCGGCTACATACCACATAAACAACATACTCTATTAATGATGTTCTAAGATATCAGCCTATCCCCCACCCTATGCCTCACACGCACCCGCCCACACACTTCTCAATAAGTCAATCTTTAGGTTAGAAGGCGTGCATACTGTTTACTCAATAGGACAGTGATGGAGCGCCCCTGGAACCTCTCTCTATTTACATATCATATACCTCCCTCATTCCCAGACAGCTACACACTCACTCACTAGGCCATATACTCTGTGGATGACATGTCTGTACTAATTCGTTAGCTCAATAGGACAGTGATGGAGCGCCCCTGGAACCTCTCTCTATTTACATATCATATACCTCCCTCATTCCCAGACAGCTACACACTCACTCACTAGGCCATATACTCTGTGGATGACATGTCTGTACTAATTCGTTAGCTGCTCCTAGGCCATATACTCTGTGGATAACATGCCTGTACTAATTCGTTAGCTGCTCCTAGGCCATATACTCTGTGGATGACATGCCTGTACTAATTCGTTAGCTGCTCCTAGGCCATATACTCTGTGGATGACATGTCTGTACTAATTCGTTAGCTGTTCAGTGAATCACCGCTGTACGAACTGACTTTAGACATGGTGCAAAGTCAATACATGCACAGTTTAGGTTCCTCCAGAAGTCTTGAAGCACAAACTTTGAGGCATTTGAAATCTAAAAACCCTTAAAGAACTCAACGTTTTTGTAATTGAAATTTATAAGCCCTTATATAACGCAAAACTTTAGGTATTTGAAATCTATACGCCTTTTTAGAAATGACAGCGTTGGTTTTTGAAATATATATGCCCTTACTTTTCCGACACGTGAGTTGGAGTTTTGGTTCTTACGTTTTGCAATATGGGAGTTAACATGTTAAATATATAAAATTAACTTCAGTAACTTCCAACTTTCTTAGCATCGTCATTAAATACTGTTATTGAATGTATGCTTTTAAACTTACATTTCTTATTTTACTATCCGACCACCTATCTTATTCAGTCTCCATATATACATCGCTAGGAGACGAAGAACATGTCTAAAAATAGATAATTCAATTCCATCGTTTAAAAAAAATGTGTATTCAACATTTAAAAAAATAAAATAAACAAACTTGGAAAAGGGAAAAGCGCACTAAAGAAGATGAAACTAGATCGAGTGAAGACAGAAGCAAAGGAAAGCTATAGAATGAGATAAGCGCACAGATGAGCCAGGCCTTAGGGGGCGAACACCGATTTGCATTCCTTCCACTTGTCACCCAAATTTCATTATACGCCGCCTGTCGAGGAGTGCTTACGCCAAGAGAACCGGGGCACAAGGCACCGGGCACCGCTGTTTGCCTTAACATGCGGCCAGGGACACGAAATTCTGCTTATATGGGTGAGGGCACGATACCAGAGTCAAACACTGTCGAGATGGTTTTACAATTTTTTTTTGCCCTGGCTCCATCAGCTCAGTTCCCTGTTTATTTGCGTGTGTTTAATCCCCGGCAAAGTTTGTTTAAAGACACTTGGAATTGATTATGACATCAATTTGATTACCAGACATGGATTGGAATCTGCGGGCGAGTCGTATTAGCTCCGTGAACTCTCGTGACGTGGGCAGCCTGTCACAAACGCCAGAAACAATCACGCTCAGGCACAAACCCGAATGCCCGAAGGACACTTGAATTCCGTTATGTTGCTCATTGTTGTCTTACCCCCCCCTCCCCGGCCACGCCAACTATCTGGTCACTCGGTTAATAATTATTGAGGGGCTGCACGAAGAGGAGTCAAACGTATAATTCAACTATGTAAATGTATGCTTAGTATCAGTAAGAAACTTATTTTGACGGTTGCGTTCAGTATATATATAATCTATTGTAGTAGATGAAATCATAATATTATTTCACACTTCGCGTTTTGAAAATAAATACATGTAAATGGTATTATATTCAATACATTAAAAAACGAACAATAAATATCAAGACTGAAAGCGATGTGGTCATCTAATATATGGAAAATCTTTGTTCGCATACCTGATTGTTGTCACATACAACCATGGCTTGATGATGTCACCGAAAGTTCTGTTATTAGAAGACCTCAGCGGGTTGTTTCAACAGTGTATAATATAAGTCCCAAAAGAATTGTATCACTCGCAAGTTAGCAATAATGATTGATTGTAAATTGTGTGCACTTGTCGCTAAGTTTTGGGATACGGTATCTTACAATGAAACGATTTCAGACACCACATCTTAGATCACTTTGCTGTAATTGATACTTAGATATCGATGACACCAGGTCAAGAATCCTCTTATTGATATATAAACTTTCCCAGGTCACATTTGTGATTTATTATGAACTTTTGCAATGCCAAACATTTAAAAGGGGAAAACAATATTCAAAGCACATCCATTACTAAAAATACGCTGAGAAAGGTTGTTTCAACTCAAATTGTCGGGTGATTAAACTCAGATTTACCAACGCCCACATAGACTTGGCCACTTGAAATGCAATGTTCCATTAAATTGTTGGCACTAAATAAAACAACAATGACTAGGCACTGCAATAAAATGCTTTTAACGTCTTCCATCGCTGGGGTTTTCTGGCTCCATTACACGACATCTTGCTTCATTTAACTCGTGTCACGGCGGTCTAACACAATTGGGCACAATGGGTTGCCGAAAGTCCACCTTGGACAACTCGACCACAAAATTTGCGTCCCTGCCCGTGTTGCCCAGGTGATGGATAATCCCCCCTCGAGCGTTGGTGACAGCGGCCTGGAGTACTCACAAAGCAGGTAACCCCATCTCTTTATACCTGGCACCACACCAAAACGGGCGGTAAGCCCAAGGACGTGCAGAATGGTTGCTCGTCTAGCGTTTGTAATCAAGAGCCGTGGATCGATCTACACGCAACAATTAAAGCCGACCACTTCCCCCAACATTATATTTATAATTGTATGAAGGCTAAAGCAGTTAATGGTTTAATATTTTAGTTTTCATCTGTGGCTTAAATTTACTCACTCGCGTAATATATATAAAAATAAATTAAAAAGTCGTGAAATTGCATTTTAAAGTTAAATAAAAATTAAGACATAAACGTTTAAATTTTCCATTGAGGAAAAGAATTGAATACGATCTTCTGTTCTCTGCCAGAGCTTCTTTTCCGACTCATGCCCTTCCTATCTTACTGAAATTCTTTCTGTCTACTCACGCAGACACACGCATTCTTTCGGTTTCTAAGACAAGCACTAAAACATTTGGCGAGGGCGAAAGGTCTTTATCTTTATGTGCCCACAAACAATGGTATTCTGAACCATTATACATTCGTAGTATTACTTCTACTAAGGCCTTCATGACTGCAAAACACATCTTTTTAAATCCCTTATATTAACTTCACCGCCGTCTCATTCGTCGTCCCTCGAGCGTCGTCCCTCGTCTTCCCTCGACCGCGACGCCCGTCCGCCAGCGGAAAAACAAAAGTCGAAAATGACCCTCTTCCAGTAAAGCCATCGAGCTGAAATTTGGCACACGGACCCGTCTCACCAAACAATGCATCGTATCAAAATTTCAGATCGATCGAACGTACCGTAATTAAATTAATGCATTTTTAGTTTATCTATATAAATCACTATTTAGAATGTTTAGTCGTCGTCTGCTAGAGTTTTGGCCTAGTTTTAAAGCCAAGGGAGATAATTTCGGTTTCAGTCTGTAAATGTTTGTCCCTTTTGAATATTATTAATACTTTTAGTTATGTCTCATATATAAGGAATTTATAGTCAAAAACTTTGTTTTTACGGGGTTGTTTATTAAATTTTACTTTTCAAATTAACAATCAAACATTTCTCTGACTGATAAACATTATATAGCTTTAAATTATGTGCACAATCATGTCATTATATGTTTTGTTTAAATGGGATATGAACGTTTTAAACTGAATTGATTTGCAAATATATGTGTGTTATGTATAAATACTGTCAGCCCAGCTGCTTACAGCGCCATAAAAAAAAATATATGGTCTCGAATTATTATTATTAAATATTATTATCTTCAGCATACAAGTAAATAAGTAACACGACAAAAGAATTCTAATTCAAACTGCAATAAAATAGAAATCGATTCTCGACGTGGGGGGGAAATGTATTTGTTTAAAGCACGTTAATTACATGAGATTTTAAAAAAAACATGCAGCCAGTAAGTCATAATTAGGACACAATAAACAATGAGAACAATTGTTTATTAAATAGTATAGAACTAACCATCAGTGAAAATATTTATTTTCTACCGTTAAGCTAACTAATACATAGTCATATTATATTCAATGGCCACATTATATATATGACACCGCACTTATCTTACGCCGCCCTTTTTAAATTATACCAACTACTTCAGACATGTAACATTTTAATGTCTTTCAACGCCTCAAATGCACTTAATTATACGTAGCTTCTGTTTTAGTTGCCATTAAATGGGCAGTTGAACTTGGTTTCAGGTTCATTTTGTATTGGATGCAGCCGGTAAAATGAAACTGGAATAATTATAGTGTACCATTTACTAATTGAAGACTTTTGTCTTTTTCCAACCTTGACTGTGGCACTGCCACGTGACTGAGGTACTTTATCTTCAATTAAGTACTTCATCTTGACTGAGGCATATTTACTGAGGCACTTCAACATGAATGACTTACTGTAATTTAACTGAAGCACTTCGCCTTGACTGAGATTCTTACCTTGATTGAAGTACTTCTACTCGGCTAAGGTTCTGAAGCTAACACTGGAATGATTGAAGTACTTCTACTCGGCTAAGGTTCTGAAGCTAACAGTGGAATGATTGAAGTACTTCTACTCGGCTAAGGTTCTGACGCTATCAGTGGAATGATTGAAGTACTTCTACTCGGCTAAGGTTCTGAAGTTAACAGTGCATGGAATGATTGAAGTATAGAGTAAACTACAGACAAAGTCCATGTTTTCAAATTACTCCCGGAAATTCATTCCACTTGAGTGTAAATGTTAGAATCATAATTTGCATCTT
This sequence comes from Ampullaceana balthica, assembly GCA_944989445.1. Classification (NCBI taxonomy): domain Eukaryota; kingdom Metazoa; phylum Mollusca; class Gastropoda; family Lymnaeidae; genus Ampullaceana; species Ampullaceana balthica. The sequence continues at coordinate 302,119 of CALYLW010000004.1, read as the reverse complement.
TAACTCGTAAATGAGAGCAAAATTACTTATTATCATTGAAAGTTCATATACGATAATACAATAAGTATTTTGTTGTGTGCGAGAAGGAATTTTTTTTCTTTACGTTAACAAATTTTTATGAAATAAAACCAATAAATTTTTAGCTAAATAAAATAAGATTTTGAAACAATAAAAATTTGTGTATTGCAGTTGTGAAGTTAGATTTCTGAAAGTGAGTTCTTGAAACGTTTTGATATAAGCCATGACTGTGGATATCACATCTGTATTTACAAACACAGGCGCGACTGTTTGTTATTTAGTCAAACATTGACACAATCCAGTCTACACACAGGTGACTGTAACAAAGGGAGGCTAGAGAAAGATGTTTCTAATTTCTGTAAACAGACGACTTGATGGACAAGAATCTAAAACACAAAGAAGAATTTGGAGAGTTGCAGACACAGAGGTTAAAGAAACGGGCCGTGGCGGATATTCGGTGTATATAGAAGAGTTGGAGAGGTCAGATACAGAGATTAACAGTCACAGACAATGGAAACATACAGGTGGTGGCCAATGTTCCTTCTAATGTTCGTTGGTCCGTGTGCAAAGTAAAAAAAAATCGCGTGCAAAGTTGCACAGCATCCATTTTTTGTGGAATGTTTTACAAAATTTGCTGTGCGGTACTTCTAAACTGCTGCGCTGCGTCGGTGAAATATCTGCGCAACCTCGCAGCTTCAAGGGAACATTGGTGGTGGCAGATGTGGACATTTGCAGATACTGAGGTTTGAAGCGATTCAAATATAATACTCCTGAGACAATTTTTTTGTGGTTACTCGGTGTGTCATAAGGCAGTGCTTCTCAAAGTGATGGTCCGCGGACCTGTGCCGGTCTGTGGGTCGATCCGCTGCCGGTCCGCAGAAGTTATTAAGAAATGACAGAAAATATAACTATAATCCCTAATTACCAACTATTAATACTTGCCCTATAGAATATGTCAACTTTTCGTTAATAAGCATATAAAATGAAGCAAATAAAATAAAAATAAATAGCATTTCGCTAACACGTCATTATAGGGAAAATAGTTCACCGGTCCCTGTTGCCATGGAAAAATTCCTGCCGGTCCGCCATACTAAAAATTATGAGAAGCATTTGCATAAGGGAAGGGTTAAACTAACAAAGAAAATAAACTAATCAACAAGCAAACACGTTTTTAAAAAAAGAAGGGTAAAAAAACTTCGGCTAGGCTTGTCAGGAATATACAGAAGAAACTTAGACAAAACGGTAAAAGTAGAATAGTAATGGGTTGATCTGTAACATTGGAAACAGAACTCAGTGATGAGGGTCGGATGATACGATTCACATTGAAGGTGTGAGGGCGCTCAAGAAGGCAAAATGATGGATGAGATAGGAAATTAAAGAATTAGAACTGGATCTATATATTTAAATGGGACACGGAAAAAGGGAGGTAAGGGTGAGGGAGTTGTGCGACACGGGAGAGAAGGAGATAAAATGAAATAAATGGAGACAACACTGTTTTGATTACGTCAGTGAGATGTTCCGCTGTCAGGTTAGGTTCGGGCTTAGAATAACTTTGAAACCTGCATGCAGCCTGACGCGTCTAATTTCTCCATTGTCTTGCCGATCAGTCCCCGGTCTTTGATGACTGTGCCACAAAGCTGGTGGACAGGCCCGCAGCCGAGCTGACAAACCCGGGCTCAGTGAGGACGGCGTGAACAGAATGCCACGCCTGGTTGCCTTCTGATATTCTAGCACGGGCAGGATGTTCTCGACGGGACGGCACAATTGTTTGTTTATCATCCATTGTTCAAACTGGCAGGTGGGTGGGAGCTTGTGACGGAGTAGGAGAGGTCGATGGCCGGGGATCACTGATGGGAAGGGTGAGTGAGGGGTGGTAGTAGGTCCGGGTGAGGAGAAGCCTTGGGGTCTGGGTGATAAGGGAGAGCGTCCGAAGGGATCTTAAGGGGGAGTTCGGGGTGTAGGAAAGTAAAGAAGGGAGGGGAGTTGCTCGTTTCTCATTTTATTTAAACAGGAAAAGAAATCAGCAAATTGACAGAGGAAAAGGGAGGCGCCGGGGGGGGGAGAATAAAAACAATAATACAAGTCACAAAACAGTACTATAACCCCACGGCCACCAAAATAAAGCAAGTATTATTATTATAATGGACTAAGACACACATTAACCAAATGAAGATGTCAAAAGAGTGGTTTTGCGGAGGATGTATAAAGTTGCTGAGTTAGAGAATATAATTTGATTGTTTAAAATAAACAATAGCTTCGTAACATGATGGAAAATGAAAAGCTCGCTGTAAATTACCACTGTTGGCACAGAGTTTCTCTATAAATCGATTTTCACAGTTGCCTGCTAATTGCTTTCTTTCAAAAGCTTTGAATATATTTTTTAAACCCTCCCATAAAGGCATTCAACTTAATTGGCGTTTCCTAACAAATCCTACGAGCCGGAGACAAAGTGATTGACAGACCTTTAGATGACAGGGATTTCTGTCCTGGGTTGTCATCATCTGGGTATGTTATACGTTGATTTTAAGAGAGACCCAATGTAATGTGAGAGTGAGAAGGAGGTGACGATAAAAGACGATATTTCAGCAAAAACGTTACAGTCTTATAGTATTTAGTAAACGTTAGGTTCGGGGCACCCCTTTTTTCGCTCACTTTCTGTTTTTACTGACGGCGGGGTGGGGGATGGGGGAACCGTTAGAGGAGAGTGCGGAGTGGGAGTGTAGCCGCGCCAAAGACCGTTCACTGGACTCGCCGCTTCATTGCTCTCACGGTTATTATTGCTATCTGGACCAGGCAACGCAGGAATAGGGTGTGGTAGATTAAGTACGAAGATATAAAGAAACTGGGGTGGGAGAGGATGAGAGAGAGAGGGGGGGGATGTAGTGAGAATACAGGGGGTAGGCAAGAGGAAGGAGGTAGATTGGAAAGAGATTTGAAAAAAAATTCTGATAAATTTAAAAGGGTTTGTCGCATTAGACATACTTTAATCCATTTTAAACTGGGGCTATGGAATTACAACAAAAATTAACTTATAGGGTAATCAGGTTCTTTAATTCCGCTGATAATTTGCACGTAGTAGGTATTAGCTTCTATTTTCATGTCCAGCATCACTCCAATGCTACTGTTGTGTAACGACGTAAGATGTCCAGCATCACTCCAATGCTACTGTTGTGTAACGACGTAAGATGTCCAGCATCACTCCAATGCTACTGTTGTGTAACGACGTAAGATGTCCAGCATCACTCCAATGCTACTGTTGTGTAACGACGTAAGATGTCCAGCATCACTCCAATGCTACTGTTGTGTAACGACGTAAGATGTCCAGCATCACTCCAATGCTACTGTTGTGTAACGACGTAAGATGTCCAGCATCTCTCCAATGCTACTGTTGTGTAACGACGTAAGATGTCCAGCATCTCTCCAATGCTACTGTTGTGTAAGGACGTAAGATGTCCAGCATCTCTCCAATGCTACTGTTGTGTAACGACGTAAGATGTCCAGCATCTCTCCAATGCTACTGTTGTGTAACGACGTAAGATGTCCAGCATCTCTCCAATGCTACTGTTGTGTAACGACGTAAGATGTCCAGCATCTCTCCAATGCTACTGTTGTGTAACGACGTAAGATGTCCAGCATCTCTCCAATGCTACTGTTGTGTAACGACGTAAGATGTCCAGCATCTCTCCAATGCTACTGTTTTGTAACGACGTAAGATGTCCAGCATCACTCCAATGCTACTGTTGTGTAACGACGTAAGATGTCCAGCATCACTCCAATGCTACTGTTGTGTAACGACGTAAGATGTCCAGCATCACTCCAATGCTACTGTTGTGTAACGACGTAAGATGTCCAGCATCACTCCAATGCTACTGTTGTGTAACGACGTAAGATGTCCAGCATCTCTCCAATGCTACTGTTGTGTAACGACGTAAGATGTCCAGCATCTCTCCAATGCTACTGTTGTGTAACGACGTAAGATGTCCAGCATCTCTCCAATGCTACTGTTGTGTAACGACGTAAGATGTCCAGCATCTCTCCAATGCTACTGTTTTGTAACGACGTAAGATGTCCAGCATCACTCCAATGCTACTGTTGTGTAACGACGTAAGATGTCCAGCATCACTCCAATGCTACTGTTGTGTAACGACGTAAGATGTCCAGCATCACTCCAATGCTACTGTTGTGTAACGACGTAAGATGTCCAGCATCACTCCAATGCTACTGTTGTGTAACGATGTAAGATGTCCAGCATCTCTCCAATGCTACTGTTGTGTAACGACGTAAGATGTCCAGCATCTCTCCAATGCTACTGTTGTGTAACGATGTAAGATGTCCAGCATCTCTCCAATGCTACTGTTGTGTAACGACGTAAGATGTCCAGCATCTCTCCAATGCTACTGTTGTGTAACGATGTAAGATGTCCAGCATCACTCCAATACTACTGTTGTGTAACGACGTAAGATGTCCAGCATCTCTCCAATGCTACTGTTGTGTAACGATGTAAGATGTCCAGCATCACTCCAATGCTACTGTTGTGTAACGATGTAAGATGTCCAGCATCTCTCCAATGCTACTGTTGTGTAACGACGTAAGATGTCCAGCATCACTCCAATGCTACTGTTGTGTAACGATGTAAGATGTCCAGCATCTCTCCAATGCTACTGTTGTGTAACGATGTAAGATGTCCAGCATCTCTCCAATGCTACTGTTGTGTAACGATGTAAGATGTCCAGCATCTCTCCAATGCTACTGTTGTGTAACGATGTAAGATGTCCAGCATCACTCCAATGCTACTGTTGTGTAACGACGTAAGATGTCCAGCATCTCTCCAATGCTACTGTTGTGTAACGATGTAAGATGTCCAGCATCACTCCAATGCTACTGTTGTGTAACGACGTAAGATGTCCAGCATCTCTCCAATGCTACTGTTGTGTAACGACGTAAGATGTCCAGCATCACTCCAATGCTACTGTTGTGTAACGACGTAAGATGTCCAGCATCTCTCCAATGCTACTGTTGTGTAACGATGTAAGATGTCCAGCATCACTCCAATGCTACTGTTGTGTAACGATGTAAGATGTCCAGCATCACTCCACTGCTACTGTTGTGTAACGATGTAAGATTTCCAGCATCACTCCACTGCTACTGTTGTGTAACGATGTAAGATGTCCAGAATCACTCCACTGCTACTGTTGTGTAACGATGTAAGATGTCCAGCATCACTCCACTGCTACTGTTGTGTAACGATGTAAGATGTCCAGAATCACTCCACTGCTACTGTTGTGTAACGATGTAAGATGTCCAGCATCACTCCACTGCTACTGTTGTGTAACGATGTAAGATGTCCAGCATCACTCCACTGCTACTGTTGTGTAACGATGTAAGATTTCCAGCATCACTCCACTGCTACTGTTGTGTAACGATGTAAGATGTCCAGAATCACTCCACTGCTACTGTTGTGTAACGATGTAAGATGTCCAGCATCACTCCACTGCTACTGTTGTGTAACGATGTAAGATGTCCAGAATCACTCCACTGCTACTGTTGTGTAACGATGTAAGATGTCCAGCATCACTCCACTGCTACTGTTGTGTAACGATGTAAGATGTCCAGCATCACTCCACTGCTACTGTTGTGTAACGATGTAAGATGTCCAGCATCACTCCAATGCTACTGTTGTGTAACGATGTAAGATGTCCAGCATCACTCCACTGCTACTGTTGTGTAACGATGTAAGATGTCCAGCATCACTCCACTGCTACTGTTGTGTAACGATGTAAGATGTCCAGCATCACTCCACTGCTACTGTTGTGTAACGATGTAAACCAATAAATTATCTTCATTGAGTTTGCCATAGTAAACTGTAGGTTGTATGAAAACCGAATTTGACAGGCATCTCGTTAAATCTCTCAGCCGTTTTAATACCATTTTCTGGCTGAAAATGCACACAACATCACGTGATCACACTTTTGTTAAAACGTGATGTGGCCAAACGATGTTTATGGCAAGCAGAGGAGGATTGTGACCATCCATTGTCTTGGGCTGGACCTCTCACAACGCCCTCACCTGAGTCAGCCCCCCCCCGATTGTGTCATGTTTGGTGGTTCTAATTTTTGTCAACGTCTCTAATCTCTTTGGCTTAAATTGAGTTTGAGTGCAAGGAGTTTATCTGTCTTCAATGTGCAATGAGACAATCTTCCTACCTAGTGCAAGTAGTTTATCGGTCTTCAATGTGCAATGAGACAATCTTACTACCTAGTGCAAGTAGTTTATGTCTTCAATGTGCAATGAGACAATCTTCCTACATAGTGCAGTAGTTTATCGGTCTTCAATGTGCAATGAGACAATCTTCCTACCTAGTGCAAGTAGTTTATCGGTCTTCAATGTGCAATGAGACAATCTTCCTACATAGTGCAAGGAGTTTATCTGCCTTCAATGTGCAATGAGACAATCTCCCTACCTAGTGCAAGGAGATAATCTATTAGGACACAAAGCATGTTTCAAATAAGCACTTTGTTTGGATTACAGAAGAGAAAAAAACCACACATGTTGAAGATTCTGAAACTTAAGTTGTGTGTCCAGGATGCGATTTGACGCCCTTCTTGTTACCGACCGCTAGGACACGTTTTAGGAGCGCCGTAAATACCTATAGTTCCTGACTGCATCAGACGAGATCTCCAAGCCGCGCTTGTCTCATCGGCGATATCTTATAATCTCGGGCCACCCCTGCGCCCCTCACCCCCATCCTTCTACCGTTCCTTATTGACCATATCTGATTTTTGTACATTTCTTGATTTAATCCAGTTGAGCTCTGCTAACGACCGTCAACTTTTACGACCCAACGCCAGCGAGGGCCGCGAGACGCTGATTACCATGATTTTCATCTCAGGAGCTGGCCAAAATGGCGGCAATCTTTGGCCTCTGACCCCTGGCCAGCGAACTCTGAATGAGCTTGAGAAATGTAACGGCTTTAGGGGCCTTCCTGCGCCAGGTTTTATCGCCCTGGCGTGGAACGGTTTCATGGTTGCAGACCGTCCAGAGAGCCCCCTGCTCAATTTCGGGCCCGAGAATAAAAAAAAATGTTGAAGGCAATCAGCGGCCATTGTGACCAGGGGCTCATTAAAAGCGCCAGAGGAGCGGTGCGGAAAATAAGAAGCGAGTCCGCCCAGAAGACGCGGGGAGGTCAGTTGACTGAATCTCAGTGAAACAACGCCGTTGATGCTGATAAGTGTTGATCAGGGGCGGAGATTTGAACGTGGGGCCTGAGTGGGTGATGGGAGCAGTAAAGATAAGCAGACGATACGACCAGCAGCGCACTATCTGGCAAACCCTTGAGGCCGAGTTAAACAATTAAATTTTATTTTTGGTCGCCCATTCTGGTTTTAGTGAACTACTCTGGTTTTAGCCACCAACTCTAGTTTAGTCACTTACTTTATAGTTTTAGTCAGCCACTTTAGTTTAGTCACTTACTTTATAGTTTTAGTCAGCCACTTTAGTTTAGTCACTTACTTTATAGTTTTAGTCAGCCACTTTAGTTTAGTCACTTACTTTATAGTTTTAGTCAGCCACTTTAGTTTAGTCACTTACTTTATAGTTTTAGTCAGCCACTTTAGTTTAGTCACTTACTTTATAGTTTTAGACACCAACTCTAGTTTAGTCACTTACTTTATAGTCTTAGTCAGCCACTTTAGTTTAGTCACTTACTTTATAATCTTAGTCAGCCACTTTAGTTTAGTCACTTACTTTATAGTCTTAGTCAGCCACTTTAGTTTAGTCACTTACTTTATAGTTTTAGCCACCAACTTGAGTTTAGTCACTTATTTTATAGTCTTGGCCACTTTAGTTTAGTCACTTACTTTATAGTTTTAAAGTCTTTATTAATGTAGTACTCTTACATCTATCTACTCTTTTGTCAAGACAAAAAAAAACAAAAAACATTGAACAATTTAAAACAAACGGCATTAGCTGTTTTTATTTCGATAGGCCTGCCATTAATGTTTGCTATGGGATCGCGTGTGTAAAACTGGAGATTTGTTTTAACTTGATCGAGGCGAAGAAGGTCCTGACCAGAGGTTGGAAGGAACGTAGAAATTGTGTGAATTAATATAAAAACTATTTAATTTCTCTTTGATTTGAGACGCTCTATTTCCATTAGATACAAAGCTATTTCGCCTGGAACTAATGGACGTTTTGTGACGCAGGCGAGACTATTCTCTGACTCCCAGAGAAACATTTAACGGGAGGAGTCACGGACTCGTGCTGTCATCCATCAGGATTATTTTCCCCTTTATATAAAGAAAAAAAATACACGAACACCCAATATCTTGAGTGTGGCGGTAAACGACTTTACTTAGTCTTTTAATATCGCTTGACTGTACCTTTAAAGACTTTGGTAGGGAACCTCTCGTTAAAGGACTATTGCCATATCTCTTGATGGAAAGTTCCTTTTAGTGATCACTACAGAAAACACAAAGTATTGTTGGCTGTCCATAGCAGGGGATTATTACTGGAATGCTTGGTCCAAGTATCTGAAATATTGATCTTTCCAACTCTGTGACCCCATCTTGGCTTAATCGTTCTGGGCAGGGGTCCTCAGAATTTAAAAGAGGGTGGCATCAATTAAAAGATATTGGGATATTCTGGTTATGTCAAGTTGTTATAGCATGGCTATCATCAAAATTTGCCTCTCTTTTTTTTTAGTGTTAGTAGCTCTCAAGCTTTTTTTTTCACTTCCATTATTCTCTTCCATAACATTGGACGTCGTAAAAATGTTCACAATACTTACTAAGAGCCAAGCAGAGTGACCTAATAAAACGTTCTACAATAAATGTAATAGAGAGTAGAACGTGTGAACCTTTTTGAATGAAGTTTGATGGCGTCATCTTTATATTTTAAAACAGAGATAGTAGTGACGTGTTTCTTCTATTACATATGACACATTTTAGAGAAAGACGACGGGGAAGAGAGAAGCGGGCGATAAATGGAGAGAAATAGAAAGAAGCATAAAAAAATAGACGCAAAGGAAAAGAAGAGAGAGAGAGAGAGAGAGAGAGAGAGAGAGAGAGAGAGAGAGAGATAAGAGTGAAAGGAATAAGAGAAGTGACATAGTGAGTAGAATATGACAGGTGAGAGACACTTGAGGCAACTGTGTAGAGTTCGAATCCATGTGAAGCTCTAACAAAAACATCGCGCAGGGCCACCTACCATTGAGTACTTCTTTGGGTTGATGTAGGCCCGGACGTTGTGTTCAAGATAGGCCTGGGCCTGTGCTGCCAGGGGCATGTAAGGTGAAGATGGGGACGGCGGAGGTTTTCTACTCGTGTTCCTGTGGACAAGACAACAGGAGAAGTATAAGAGAATTGTTTAAACACTTTTAGTAATTTGAAAATAATGACAATAATAAGATACCGCACTGATAAGATATGGAACTAATAAGATAATTAACTAAATAGATATTGAACTGATAAGATGTTGAACCGATGATTTTTAACTAATAAAATATTGAACTGATAAGATATTGAACTAATAAGATATTGAACTGATAAGATGTTGAACCGATGATTTTTAACTAATAAAATATTGAACTGATAAGATATTGAACTGATAAGATGTTCAAATGATAAAATATTGAATTGATAAAATATTGAATTACTATGTGAGTCGGTCATATGGTTTTAAGTCTGAGGGTCATTCATATGGTTATATAAGAGAATCTAGGGATAAGGGAGGGCGTCCAAATAATTTACTTTAAGTCGAACAGAACGTTTCCCTCCCAGCATCATCACAAAGACATTGCCCAAGAACAGAACGTTTCCCTCCCAGCATCATCACAAAGATATTGCCCAAGAACAGAACTTTTCCCATCCAGCATCATCACAAAGACATTTCCCAAGAACAGAACTTTTCCCATCCAGCATCATCACAAAGACATTGCCCAAGAACAGAACTTTTCCCATCCAGCATCATCACAAAGACATTTCCCGAGTACAGAACTTTTCCCATCCAGCATCATCACAAAGACATTGCCCAAGAACAGAACTTTTCCCCTCCAGCATCATCACAAAGACATTTCCCAAGAACAGAACTTTTCCAATCCAGCATCATCACAAAGACATTTCCCAAGAACAGAACTTTTCCCATCCAGCATCATCACAAAGACATTTCCCAAGAACAGAACTTTTCCCATCCAGCATCATCACAAAGACATCTCCCAAGAACATAACTTTTCCCATCCAGCATCATCACAAAGACATTGCCCAAGAACAGAACTTTTCCCATCCAGCATCATCACAAAGACATTGCCCAAGAACAGAACTTTTCCCCTCCAGCATCATCACAAAGACATTGCCCAAGAACAGAACTTTTCCCATCCAGCATCACCACAAAGACATTGCCCAAGAACAGAACTTTTCCCATCCAGCATCATCACAAAGACATTTCCCAAGAACAGAACTTTTCCAATCCAGCATCATCACAAAGACATTGCCCAAGAACAGAACTTTTCCCCTCCAGCATCATCACAAAGACATTTCCCAAGAACAGAACTTTTCCCATCCAGCATTATCACAAAGACATTGCCCAAGAATAGGCCTGTCAACGGGTACCCGGGACCCGGGTACCCGTTGCCCTGTGATTACCCGGGTAGTAAAATTCCGCCCGGGTACCTGTGAAAATGTGGCTTCAATGTCTATATTAACATAACTTCGGCTCGCATGCGGCTTTTTGTGTTTAATTTACGGCTCGCGAAACAATTTATCAAATGAATTTTTTTCTCTCAAATAAATGCTGTGAAATACATGTAAGGAGAACTAACTTCAACGGGAAATACAATACGATCTCGACAAACCACAATGTATTTTGACATTGGGTTACGATTGTCGATGTTGTTTATCTACCCCCCCTCCTCCTCCCTCCATTCGATTATTTCGTGTGTTCATTACAGCGTGTGCCTTGCCCAAAAACTGATTTTAATAATACACCAAAATTTGTAAGTTTTTAAAGTCAATAAATTAGTTACTAACGTTACGCACCTAGGGGAGGAGGGGAGTCACACATTTGTGACGAGGGGGTGTGATGTGTTTAAGAATAATTGTGACGTCACATCAAAACAGTCACCTTTAAATAAAAGTTCCACTGAAATATTTGATTGCTTACAATTTATTTAATGACGTTTTATATGGATTTAAGCGTGTAGCGATAATTAGAGAGTTCAACTTCACATTAAATACAAAATTAAATGACAATAAAGTTATTTGAGAGATCATTTTCAAAAAGGAAGTACGGCTTTATGGAGGGGGGGGTGGGCGCAAAGCTTTGTGACGTCATATTGGAGGGAGCTCTAAGTTTTTTTGACAACCTGTGATGGAGGAGAGGGGGGGGGGTAAAAAATTGGCCAAAATCGCTCGATGTCATTTATGTACGGCCTCTAAGACGTCGGCCGTGTAGCTACTGTGTGAAATGAGGTGTATGGAAGGTGGCTAAGGAGCATTGTATAGCGGTCATGACGGGGAAAATTATGCGATGTTTCGATCGGGTAACCCGGGTACCCGTTCGAAATTTGTACGGGTACCCGGGTAGCATTTTTCAACAATATTGACAGCCCTACCCAAGAACAGAACTTTCCCATCCAGCATCATCACAAAGACATTGCTAATACAACAGACACTCCTGGTGGATTTAAACAGTATTGACTTCCCCGAAATAGCTTCAAATAAGATACTAGATACTCAAAAGATTTGTAAGAGTAAAACAATAAATGTAAAGCTTTTTTTGACCCCTTTTCCAGTCCATGACGGACTATGGGGCAAGTGAAGTAGCGTTCACAAGTTTTTAGCCACCTCTAACGAGCAGTACCTGGGCTGGAACCAGCTACTCGGGATCTGCCTCGGATCGATGGTCCAGTGCGCCACCACTTAGACCATCGCGCCCCAAAGCTTTCTAATGATTGAAAAATACAGGTGTAGGCTTTTCCGGAAAGCACTTCACCGTTACAAATAAATAAACAAAAGTTGAATCAAATGTACATCCTATATCAGTTTTTTATCACCTAACCTACCATGGAAAAGCTATCGTTACCAAAGCCAGATGATTTAAGGTTTTTATACTTCGTGTATCTTCGGGTCCACTCATTGTTCCCACACTCTCCGTTTTCTTTTCATACTTTCATTTATGTTCTGTTTCTGGCTCAATATTGTCCCCTTCCATTTATTTTTTAATTAGTTTCAAAGATATATGCAGCCTTTGTCTCATCTCAACTTTCAGCTGGCTAATATTTTTGTATTACGATATTACTGCTTCTGTTTTATTACTTCGCCACCCTCCCTTGCTCCAGAATGTCGACCTATCTGAACAGCTCAAGGAATGTCGCTACTACCCAATGATTCCTCTTAATTCGACATCGTTAAGACTGCCTCCACCCCACCTCCTGCCCCCCCCCAACAACGCTTTTTTTTTGGCAACGCTGTCCAAAACATCGCGGGACTTTCTCTGGCATGCGAAAATATTGATCTTGTCACTATCCTACACTACCGCTCTTGTCACTGCAGTGGCGTAGCTAGGGGGGGCGGTGGGGTCGGTCCGCCCCGGGCGGCACTCATTAAGGGGGAGGCATTTGTGGGCATTTGAAAAGTACAACCATTTCCGACAACCACCCTTTTTCCTTTCAAGGGGGAAAACCTAGGTGAAACAAATATATTTGTAATTTCGAGGCTTAATTAACAGATTCGCACAAAATTTTTTTGATTACATAGTGGATATTATAACTAACGCAAAACCGTTCCAAAATTTTAAATCGCTCAAAAAAGGTGTTTATTTGTTTGGAAAACTAAGCGGTTAAAGTTTACAGATGATTCTTTTATAAGAAAAGTACCAAAAAACACATCACCGCTGGGCTGAATAATATGTGGTATTATTATCGCCACGACAGTTTTTACGTGGAATTTCGACATTCGCAGAATGATTCGCGAACACGTACCTACAAGGCATGGTGGTTCAAATATTGTGTTTAACTTGAAAGTTTTCATTTATATTACTGTTTCAGTTTTTAGAAAATTATTGTAAGGTAAGTTATTAAAAATTTAATTTATTTTGCTTTTATTGCATTAAAGTGGCACAAATAATTTGCGTTTTTCATTAAAATGCGGTTATTCATTAAAAATGTTACGCCTATCCAATTTAATAAAGTAATGTGTAAATAAGTTGAATTCGTCTATTTTATGGACAATCATTAAGATTTATGATAAGAATATGAAAATATTCAAAATTCTCCTTTAATAAACACCACAATATGCATAGATAATTTCGAAAAAAAGACATACCATTACTTTAAAATTTCAAGCGTCTTGGAAAAATTGACATCTGAAGAAGTAACTAGTAAAACGAGATCAGATGCTGGAATTTTACTCAATTCAATGCAATCTTTTTCTTTTCTATGTAATCTCAGTTTATGGGAACCCGTCATTTTTTAAATTAATTCAAACCCATTGCATGGAACAAAGAGATGTGCTAATAGAAAACAAATGTTATATCAGCCAAACGTTTGGTGAAGAGTTGGAGATATCAACTAAACGCGTAGTTAGGAAAAAAATATGAGTGCTGAAACTTAAAAAGAGGTGGTTCTATCTTTAGAAAAAGAAGTACATCGAGAAATGTTTTTATCCATGGATGGAATTATAAAAGAACGCTTTGATGAGTTTCATGTCTTTGCAAGAAAATATTCGTATTTAATACCATGTAACCTACAAAATGAAGCATTTGAACATCAAAAAATTTACTGTTTTGACATTGATAAAGGACAGTTCAATATGGAAAGAAAAAGGATCCAGGTTTTTATGGCTGTACCTACACTACAAGAAGAGGCATTATGTTAGAAAAACGGGGGGAAAATTCCTCCTTGATATATTAAAATTTATTCAACAGTATAGATTGGAAAATTCTCAACCCAACATTTTAATTTTGCTATGAACTTTTTCAACTATTGCTATCAGTGTCGCTAGTTATGAAAGGAGCTCCTCCAAACTGAATTTGATAAAAAATTATCTTCATTCCACAATGAGCGATTAAAGACAACAAAATCTTGCAATACTCTCCATAGTCCATAGAACAAGATAGTGAAGATAATTTTAATTTTGATAGCATAATACACGATTTTTCTATCATGAAAGTTAGGAAAGTAAATGTATAAATATGATTACATACTAATGTATAGAATTTCTTTGTTTGTAAATAAAAAATCATTTATTTATAAATACAAACTAAGAAGAATAGTGATTGGTAATGGTGTTTTTTTTTGGGTGTAAATTTGGAATATGTTTTGTCTCTTGTAGAATCTGCTACCTCAGTAACTTTCTTGGGGCCTTTAAAAAAAGTATGTTGTATTTTATAAATTTGTATTTATAGGTATATAATCTTATGCGGCCTCCTTTATTACTGCTTACATAAATATGGCATGCAATGGTACACATTTTCCCCACCTTTACTTCGTTTCAATTACAATTGTTAATTCATGTTTATTAATTGATAAATTCCATAATATAATCAACTAACTGGCAGTCAATAAATGACGTCACGAAATTTTGGCTGATTTTTCACACACCCCCTTTCCCCTCGTCACACGTTGTCACGATAACTTAGACCCCTTCTTCAATATAAGACGTCACAAAGCTTTTACCCACCCCCCCAATAAAAGCCGCGTTTTCTGTTTGAAAATGAGCATGTTTCAAATAAAAATTATGTCATTTAAGTATGTATTTGGTGTAACGCTGCATTCTAACATCGTAACACGCGTTTTACATAAACGTCATTAAATAAAGTGTCAGTAATCAAATATGGAAGCGGAAATTTTATTTAAAGTTGCTCGTTTTGACGTGACGTCACATTTCTTAAACACCCTTCCCCCTCGTCTCACATCGTTACAAATGTTTGACTCCCCCCCCCGGTGCGTGACGTCATTTATGGACGGCCCCTAAAAAGGGCGGAAAATTGGAGACCGCCCCGGGCGGCAAAAGTTCTAGCTACGCCACTGTGTCACTGTCTTATATTATTGATCTTGTTACTATCCTACACTAGTAATCTTATCACTATCCTGCACTATTGATCTTATCTCTATCAATAAACATAATTCCCGTTGTCTGTATTTATGTATGGAATGTAATGTATGATATGACGTCATTGTTTGATCTTATATTTAAT
This sequence comes from Ampullaceana balthica, assembly GCA_944989445.1. Taxonomy (NCBI): domain Eukaryota; kingdom Metazoa; phylum Mollusca; class Gastropoda; family Lymnaeidae; genus Ampullaceana; species Ampullaceana balthica. The sequence goes on along the minus strand of CALYLW010000004.1, from coordinate 286,912 downwards.
ACAAGGTGTGCATCAAAAGGTGTGCAAATTAAAGATGCGCTGTAAAAAAATATTATATGACGTCATTGTTTTAGCTCATATTTTAATTTTGGAAAGGGAAGAATGTAAAAAGAGGATTTGATGATGGTTAATTATAAAATAAAAAAACAACCCCTATTATAAAATACTTTGTGTACATTTCAGAAAGTTTAATATTTCGTATTTATCAAACAAGGACAAAGTGCATTTTTTCAAAATAAATAGATTTCAGCTGAAAACTTCCAACATTTTTGACGGGTTATACACTAGTATTATATTATTGATCTTATCACTAGCTTATATTATTTATCTAATCACTATCTTATATTATTGATCTTATCACTATCTTATATTATTGATCTTGTAAATACCCTACACTTGTAATCTTGTCACTATACTGCACTATTGATCTTATCCCTATCTTATATTATTGATCTTATCACTATCTTATATTATTGATCTTATCACTATCTTATATTATTGATCTTGTCACTATCCTGCACTATTGATCCTATAAATATTCCTACACTATAATCTACAATATCGGAACTCCATTATATCTTCTCTTTTATATTCTTCTTCTTTTGCCCTTGTCCAATATTTCCATCTCTTTTAACGTTGCTCAGAAAAAAATAGGGAAGGAGAATAAAGAAAGTAAAATAGTGAGAAAAAAAAGATTGTGTAGAAGGCCGGGACATGGAATTCCTATTCATTTGATTAAATTGGAAGCTTGCTGAATGTGGACACACAAATGGGGCTCTGGTTTACTGCTGAGGGAAATCGTGTGTGTGGGGGGTGGGGAGAGGCAGGGACGATGCCCCGGAGTTGCCAATTTATTGCTTTATCAATATGCATATATTGGAAATGATCGCAGCTGATGATTCCTGAAAGTAGATTTACTTCCCATTTCTGATACATCACATGGGATTTTGAATACATTACTTTCTTATTGCAATTTCTACATTCTACATGCCCCTCTATATTCTACATGCCCCTCTACATTCTACACGCCCCTCTACATTCTACATGCCCCTCTACATTCTACATGCCCCTCTACATTCTACACGCCCCTCTATATTCTGCACGCCCCTCTATATTCTGCACGCCCCTCTATATTCTACACGTCCCTCTATATTCTACACGCCCCTCTATATTCTACACGCCCCTCTATATTGTACACACCCCTCTATATTCTACACGCCCCTCTATATTGTACACGCCCCTCTATATTGTACACGCCCCTCTATATTCTACACTCCCCTCTATATTCTACACGCCCCTCTACATTCTACATGCCCCTCTACATTCTACACGCCCCTCTACATTCTACACGCCCCTCTACATTCTACATGCCCCTCTATATTCTACCCGCCCCTCTATATTCTACACGCCCCTCTATATTCTACATGCCTCTCTATATTCTACACGCCCCTCTACATTCTACATGCCCCTCTATATTCTACACGCCCCTCTATATTATACACGCCACTCTTTATTATCTCACTACACTCTTTGTGTTCATCTCGCTTGTCCTTTGAATAAACGTTTTGTGGATTTACCCTCCTTTAAACGCTATTACTTTCTTCATTAAAATTTACAGTTTTGTCACTTTAAACTTTGTTCACCTCATTGTCATTACTTTGTACCAGTAGCATCATACGCTTTCTTTATAGTCTCTCTACATTTTATCACTCAGCTGATATAATCCTTAGACTCTTCTCTAATATTTCGTTGAAGTCTTCTTCTCCACATCTTTATTTTTCTCTCAGACACTCGCATAACAACTAATATTTTAGCATTCGTGTACTCTCTCTCTCTCTCTCTCTCTTTTCTTCTCTGACTCTTCTACGTCACTGTATCAAAAATGATTTTTCTCACAGAAACCTTAAAAAAGCGAGAGAAAAAATTCTCACCGCAGGCCCTTCTTCTTACACTTTTTTTTATACCGACCAACATATCCTCACACTTTGTTGGACCAACCGATCCACACACTTTCTCTGATCAACCTATCCACACACTTTCTCTGACCAACCTATCCACACACTTTATCTGTCCAACCTATCCACACACTGTCTCTGTCCAACCTATCCACACACTTTCTCTGACGAACCTATCCACACACTTTCTTTGACCAACCTATCCACACACTTTCTTTGACCAACCTATCCACACACTTTCTCTGACCAACCTATCCACACACTTTCTTTGACCAACATATCCACACACTTTCTCTGACCAACCTATCCACACACTTTCTCTTACCAACCTATCCACACACTTTCTCTGACCAACCTATCCACACACTTTCTCTTACCAACCTATCCACACACTTTCCCTGACCAACCTATCCACACACTTTATCTGTCCAACCTATCCACACACTTTATCTGTCCAACCTATCCACACACTTTATCTGTCCAACCTATCCACACACTTTATCTGTCCAACCTATCCACACACTGTCTCTGTCCAACCTATCCACACACTTTCTTTGACCAACCTATCCACACACTTTCTTTGACCAACATATCCACACACTTTCTCTGACCAACCTATCCACACACTTTCTCTTACCAGCCTATCCACACACTTTCTCTTACCAGCCTATCGACACACTTTCTCTTACCAGCCTATCCGCACACTTTCTCTTACCAGCCTATCCACACACTTTCTCTTACCAGCCTATCCACACACTTTCTCTTACCAGCCTATCCACACACTTTCTCTGACCAACCTATCCACACACTTTCTCTTACCAGCCTATCCAAACACTTTCTCTGATCAACCTATGCACACACTTTATTTGACCAACCTATCCACACACTTTCTGTGACCAACCTATCCACACACTTTATCTGACCAACCTATTCACTCACAATCTCAGTCCAACCTAGACACACACTTTTTAACCAACCTATCCACACACTTTCTTTGACCAACCTATCCACACACTTTCTTTGACCAACCTATCCGCAAACTTTCTCTATCCAACCTATTCACACACTTTCTTTGACCAACCTATCCACATACTTTCTCTTTCCAACCTATCCACACACTTTCTCTTACCAGCCTATCCTCACACTTTCTTCCTATAGCCTATCCACACACTTTATTTGACCAACCTATCCACACACTTTCTCTGTCCAACCTATCCACACACTTTCTCTGTCAAACCTATTCACACACTTTCTTTGACCAACCTATCCACACACTTTCTTTGACCAACCTATCCATACACTTTCTCTGTGAAACCTATCTACACACTTTCTTTGACCAACCTATGCACACACTTTCTCTGTGAAATCTATCCACACACTTTCTTTGACCAACCTAACCACACACTTTCTCCGTCCAAACTTTCTCTGTCCAGTCCCCTATTCATCAGCAGCAACATTGCAACGTTTCCTCACTAATTTGCCGGTGGCCCCATAGACCGTAACTTATTTCCTATGTTCATTGGGCGGACCCTGATTTCCATGTGTATCACGTAGCTAGTCCTTGATTAGAGAGGGGACCTACCCAAAACTTGCCTAACAAATAAGATAAAGAAACTGGCCACTACCTCCCCCCCCCCTCTCCCATTTTAGGACTTAATTCCCCCCTCCCCCCTCCCCTGAGCTGGAAGGCGAGGGTGGCCGCAACTAAATTCAGATCGCAGCTTCTCAAATGCAAATGGAATCGTGTTGGTGAAGGGCAGAGCGAATTCTGTGTCTCTGTCCGGCTTGGGGTGGACAGCCTTTCATGAGTTTATATAAAGATGTATACAACGCCTGGCTGGTGTGTGTCATAAAGAGAGCATGAAAATGTCATGTCTGTTTACAGAAACACAGATAAGATATATGTTTTACAAACATAATATTATGTTTCCATAAAGGGAACAAAGGCATGAAATGAGGCTTTCTGTTACAGGTCAGTCTTTCATGCATCTTTATAAAGAATGAGAATCGCCATCAGAAGTCTATAAAAAGTAAGAAGGTCTGGTATTTTTATAAAGAATGTGACAGTTTCGTATGTCTATAAAAATGTTACAGTCTGTTATGTTTATAAAGAATGTGACCGCCTGGTATGTTTATAAAGAATTTGACAGTCTGGTAAATTTATGAGGAATGTGACAGCCTTGTTCCTTTTAGAAAAAGACAATTCTATGCTTTAAAAAAAACCGTTGAACACCCAATTAGCGAGTTTTAAAAAAAAAGTGTTTTAACCCATTATACAAGTTTAAAGAAAAATATGGTTCTTCTTTTTTCATTTAAAATAACTACGAAGTTGTTTTTTTTTCATTTTTGGCCATCGTTTATTAGACGAAGTAGTTCTTTTTCAAATGTATTTTAAATTAATTTGAATTTATTGTTTGTTTAATAGAAAATCTTTCCAAGTGATGCGTGTATTTAAAAAAAAATAAAAAATTCTTAGACTATCATAATTTGGATTTAAAAAAAAATATTATAAGCTACATGAATGATGATAAATAATGCTATTTCACTCACGTATTTATTGATGTAATTGTATGTCGTTTAAATAATTTTTTTTAAAAAGTAAATGAATAAAAACAATTAAAAGTCAAAGGGACACAACTAAAGTAAAAGAAGAATATTAGATTGGTTGGACCAGAGTTACTTCCCTTTTTTTTTGCAACTAGATCAAAGAAGATTGCCTATTACTTTTTTTTTAAAGCGTATGAATAAGTAAAAGTTTTCAAATGCTTTATCTATTTTTAATTTTTAATACCAAGACTATATAACTGCATACGTGGAAATAAAGAAGAGGTAAAACAAAAGGCTACCATTGTTGCTACTCCCCCCCCCACCCAGCCTCCTGTCGGATCTGGAATTCCCCACGCCATAAATGAGCCCCGTATATTAAATCTAAAAGTAATACTAATAATAATAATTCGTTCTGATATTTTCTTAAAAACTTCAACTCCATTCAGAGAAGTCTTCGAGTTTCAATAAATAAATCATTGAAATGTATCATTTTCTTTTTTAGAAATTTTAAGTTTGGTGTATTTTGTTCTACATGAGATCTTTTGAAGAGGTTGATTACTATTCTGTCATCGGAGTGAGTAACTTGTGGGTAATTATGGGAGGTTGGTAACATGAAACTGGTCAATTTGTTCTTCAGATTTAATAGGTTGGGAGCTAGAAAGCTGTAGGTGTAATTTTGGAAGGCAACAAGGGAGTTTTAGTAACTTTTGTTTACGATATTTAGTAAATTACTGAGAAACATGCGATTTTCAATATATCTTGCAATGAGGATCTCTTGTGTGATTTTTGTTTTGGGGACACCATAACACAACGTGTTGATTTATATTTATTTTTAAAAAGTTCAATTTAAAAAAATAAAATAAAAACTAATGTGTAGTTTTAAGTAGCTGAGTCACAGACTCGGGGTTTATTTGTTGCCGTAAGGTTAACAATCGCTGACGGCGGTTTTTTTTATTGACTACACCAATGTACGAGTATATCCCCATGTAAGATTACCCGAGTCTCACCTATTTCTTTGTTGAGACATGATTCCACACGACCCAACAAGGCTTGGGATGCTCGATGGTGTGGCTGTCGTCTGCGCCAGCTGGATGGACTGTATCATGGCCACAGCCTCTTGTTTCAGCTGACCAATGGGTGTCTCGCACACACCACACTGACCAGTCCTGCTGTACCAGCGGTCATAGCTTTCTGGCACCGTCAGACGCTCGCCTATGTTATCTATTCTGATACTCTGTTGATGAAAATAAAATAAAATAATGGAGGTGAGACTGCAATCAGGCTTTTAAATTAGTAAATGTATAACATATAAACAGGGTATTAGTTAGCCTGACAGGACGTAACACAACAGCGAACGTTTCGGCAAAGAGCCTTCCTCAACGGACAAATAGTACACAAATAAAACAAATATGACACAGGTATAAAAAACACTTAGCTGCGGTGAAATCCAAGTGATGAAAAGAAAGTTCAAAGTGTTTAACAAAAATTAGAGTCGAAATAAAATCCAAAAAAAAATTAATATTATTATTTTAGTTTAATTATAATTTAACCTACCAGCAAAACAGCTTATTTACCTCCCTAAAAAAATACATAAATACATGTTGCTAAATTCTCCAAAGTAACTCTTTATAAGTCATTATCCTCGTTTTCAAAATATTTCCTGGGTTATTTCCCTTTCCATACAAACCGCGTCCGTTATTAATTCCCCATTTGGAACGCGCTCAGGAACTTTTTGAATTTCAAAACATTTAAGATCGACAAGTATATAATAATGTTGCCTTTATTTATTATCACTGCACGTAGCCTTGTCCGCTAAAATATGAGGTTTATTTATTTATTTTATTAAAAATTTTACTGGGTTCTCTCTAACCTAACTTAAAAATTGTAAATGAATGTTGTATAAATAAATGTATTAGGTCCTTTATCAGGTTTTGTTATTCATTATACACTGGATTCGGTTCTAATTTATCTTTCCTTCACACAGCAAGCTCAAATATATAACACTAGATTGTGCCGGGGCGCCGTGGCGCCTGCGGCGCCCACTTTTTTAGGGCGCCTACGGCGCCAACCTTTTTCTAAAGCCCAACTAACTTTTCCTTTTTTGTTAAATACGAAATATTAAACTTTCTGAAATGTACGCAAAGTATTTAATAATAGGGGTCAATTTTTTGTCAAAAGCCCAAGTAACTTATCCTTGTTTGATAAATACGAAATATTAAACTTCCTGGAATGTACACAAAGTATTTTACATCTTTAATTTATAATCATCTTGCGCACCGATGCACACCTTGTATTTTAAAATATAAGATCAAACAATGACGTCATATTAAATATTTTACAGTGCTAATCAACACACGATTTTTCAACTGCTATAGACTGTTGTACATCGTTCCTCATAGTTCCACATCCGTACATCCAACAGTGAGTGACTTGGGCTTTTATATTATTTATATGCAATTAGTTAAAATATTAAATCCACAGTATTTAATCATTTATTTCGTTTTTAAGTAGACAGTAAATCTCAATCAATTGTATCATTGTAAATATTTGAAGCCATCTTCATTGTCCTATACCGGTCCACACAGCACGTATGCAACGAACAATAGTTACAGTCTTAATAGCGATTAATAAATTTCAGGTAATCCAATGTATAATTGCAGACATAATCACAGTACACAATGTACATGTAATAAAACTTATTCAATCGTAAGCACAGTACACAGTACTTGTAATACAACCTACAATTACAGTCATGTGCACAGTACACAGTAGATGTAATACAACCTACAATTACAGTCATGTGCACAGTAGACAGTAGATGTAATACAACCTAAAATTACAGTCATGTACACAGTCCACAGTAGATGTAATACAACCTACAATTACAGTCATGTACACAGTACACCGAGTACGGTGAGACGATCCATTCCTGTCTAGTGTCATCATGTCATAAGTGCTGTAAGAGCTGACAGCCAGCTTGTCAGTAGACGGACACAGGTAGTAAGTGGCAGTGGTCAGTAAGTTTATAGCCTGATAACTCGTGGTATGTCATGAAACGTGGCAGATTTATAACCGCGTCCATTCATAAACTATTCCGAGTGTTATTTAGGTAAGGTCAAGGTCAAACATTTACAAACGATAGAAACGTGTTTGCATAATTAGGTTTTTGAAGGTATGCCAAAAAATGTGGGTCTTATCAGGTTTGATCTAAAACATCAGGTCTTTAAAAATGGCTTAAAACGTGAACATGATGCTGTCTTGACGTGTTTGGTGAACAAAAGGTTCATGAAATGTATTGTAGGACGAACAATAAACTCTCATTTCGTTTAGTCCAAAATTTAAAAACCGGGCGTTCATGGCTTACAGTGTAAAAACAGAACACATGTGATATAGTGAGAAGAGTTCGTTACACATTCGACATGTAAATATCGCGTTTTGTCCGAGATTTCACCTTTAAGATGAACGTAAACTGTTTTGGACATTGAAATTTCCGATTTACAGCTACATAAAAAAATATCAACACTGATATGTTGGAAACATCCCAAAAATAACAAAGATATCGGTTTGTTGAAAGCAGTTGGTTCTTAACCTTGGAGGTATCGAACCCCAACAGTTTCATATGCGCATTCACTGAACCTGATGGCCAAGTGGGGCGAGTGCTCACGAATCCTATGAGTCGGGTGTGTATCTTGACCTCCGCCGAACCCCTGAGATTGACCCACAAACCCCTGGGATTTCATGACACACAGGCTAAGAACCACTGGTTCAACTGCTTGTTGACAAAGAAGATGGAGTGCACTGGTAGATGATGTCACAGAATGCTATGTAACGAATAATAATCTCGAAAAAGCTCGCGTGGCTTAACATGATGCTAAAACAAGATGGCTTCCTGTAAACAATGATAACTAAGGAATGAGCTCGTGCCCCTTGCATGACAGATAAGAGCAGAGCAGCCTAATTTTTTTAATAACACGAGGCGGTGAATGTCAGTAGAAATAAATGACCCGCATGTCTTGGCTTGTAAATAGAACCTTTTTCCAAATGAAATGGATCATGAATAACTGAAAAATGTGGTAGCAGAGTGAAAGGCGCATTGGACTTTTCTGTTTCGTTTTAACAATACAGAGAATTCAGAAACAAAAATCGTACTAAACAATTTGCAAGAACGTAAGGGGGGAGGGAGATAATAGAGCCGTCCATCGCTTAGATGGCTAAGGTTGTAGCCCCTCCCCCGCCACACACACAAATACGATTGAGAGTGTCTCAAGTCTTCATATTAAATTTACTCCCGTCTTTTAAAATAGATTATATTAAAATTCCTAGGTCACTAGTAAACTTTTCTCTTGAATGTTTCATTCACGTGTGACAGACGAGCAGACCTGGCCTACATAAAGAGTTCGGAATAGTTCGGATAACGTGATCCTTCGGAATAGTTCGGATAACGTGATCCTTCGCTGTTAGACCTTCAAGTGATAGGTGAGATTTGGCATGGGCTTCAACAACGTTTTAGTTTTATTTATACATTTCAAGAAAATAAACCAGTTGAATCCTGCAAGTACTCCATTGAGATATACAGAAGTGAAATATTTACCAATGATTATCTCTGGAGCTCAGCCTCTTGTCAATAAGACTTTCGTCTGCGTTTTTTTAAGTTCTGGTTTTTCTTTTTTAGATTCAGAAGTTCTATATAGTGAATAATTTTTTTTAATAAATTAGAAACGTTGGGAAAAATAAATTCCAAGATTGTTCATAGGTAAATAAAAAGACATGGTTTAAAAATCGCCTGAAACTTTGCAGCCAGTTGTCTGCTAATGAAACAAGACGCCCTCTGGTGGCATAATTAAAGCTATAATAAAAGATGTACCACGATAAAACTCATCATTATACACATCTACAAGTTATTTGTGCCCTCAGCCTTGCAGCCGCGGTGAATAAGCGACGCCATTAGATGTGTATATTGTGTGACTACATGGTGTGTGGCTTAAGTCTTGTGTTGGAATGGAGTTAAGGCTTGAATCTCGGGATGCTGGGCACATTGATGTTGTATTTGGTTTATAGTCGAATCCTTGCAATGGGGCACATTGCTTTTTTGTCTCGTTTATAGTTGGATGTTTGCAGTGGGCACACAGCTGTTTTTTTTTCTGGTTTATATTTGTATGTTTGGAATGTGCACATATTTGTTTTGTCTCGTTTATAGTTGTATGTTTGGAATGGGGACATTGCTGTTTTGTCTGGTTTATAGTTGTATGTTTGGAATGGGGACATTGCTGTTTTGTCTGGTTTATAGTTGTATGTTTGGAATGGGGACATTGCTGTTTTGTCTGGTTTATCAAGTTGAGATCACACACGATGCAAGGTCGGATTAGTTTGTTTACATTTTTCTGTGATGTTGTGCACGTGTTCAGGAAAACTTTACGGAGGTATATTACACTTATAGTTACAACCCTTAAGGCGTGACAAGCGGTCGACTCAAAGACCAAAGTGAAAGTAACAAAATTGATGGATATTAACATGTAAACAGGGTATGAGTGAGACTGATAGGACGTAACAAAACTGTTTTGTTACGTCTTGTCAGGTTCACTCATACATTGTTTACATGTTATCCATCTATTAATCTATAATCCTGATTGCAGTCTCACCCACATTTTGAAAGTAACAACGATTTTACTTGCTGATTCATAAGGCCATGAGAGGGTAACATGTCATGATCCCCCAAATTTTAACCCTTAAATGCATATAAAAAAACAGGCATTTAAGGGTTAAGATCCGAGTTGCATAACCAGCCACTGTCCCTTCAAAATTTTTTTTTAAAAGTATAAACGTTTGATAGTTTGTGTAGAATTTATAGCGGCACACTTAGTATGCATAGTCTCGCAAAATATCAGTGTGCCGCGGTACATCAGATGCAGGTTTTTATTTTTTTTAATTTCTATTAGTAAATTTAAAAAAAATGAACTTACGTTATTCAATTCCAATCCAATAAACTTTTTAAAAAAAAGATAATGAAAATGGTTTCAATCTTTTAGAACTAACACATTTCTTCGTCCTTACGCCCGTATCCAACAAGGCACTTCTAGTATACACATGACTATGCCACGGCCGGGGACTTGAGGAATCCAATGGCCTCACACAGCGAAGTTTTATGGTCCAGTGGAGTCCAAGTGGACGTAAGCAAAGCTCGATTTTATTGGTCGTGGGTTAGGTAACGCCTGTGACAACACGGGCTCGCTAAGACTGACCGGTCCAGGTGCCACAATAGGGCACTTTAACCAAGTGACCAGTGAGCCCCGCGAGATTAAGGGTTTTACTGGCGGATTTACTTGAATGGTTGTTAGCGAATCGTCATATCAAACAGACGCACCAACGCCGAGTCGGGTCTGACGTGTGGCACCGTGACGGCTGGAAAAGTTAGATCATTGGACTAGACATTATAGGAATCAGATGAACAGTGGGTCAGTTTTGGTAATAGACCACGTGACCTCTGTCATGGGGCAATGACCAAAGTGCTGACATAACGATGGTATGGTACATGTGAAAAAAACAGTCGTCGGTATAGATTTATATATGTATAGATTTATATATGTATAGATTTATATATGTATAGATTTATATATGTATCGATTTATATATGTATAGATTTATATATGTATCTTTGGCTTCACAAAAAAGACAGATTATATGAATTGAAAGATACGTGCTTATTGAAAATGTGCTGTAAGATTATCTAACTGTTGGTAGAGCTACCAAACAATAGGACTGTCCAACCGTTGGTAGGGCTACCGAACAATAGGACTGTCCAAACGTTGGTAGAGCTACCAAACAATATGACTGTCCAACCGTCGGTAGGGCTACCAAACAATAAGACTTTCCAAACGTTGGTAGGGCTACCGAACAATAGGACTGTCCAAACGTTGGTAGGGCTACCGAACAATAGGACTGTCCAACCGTTGGTAGGGCTACCAAACAATAGGACTGTCCAAACGTTGGTAGGGCTACCAAACAATAGGACTGTCCAACCGTTGGTAGGGCTACCAAACAATAGGACTGTCCAACCGTTGGTAGGGCTACCAAACAATAGGACTGTCCAAACGTTGGTAGGGCTACCGAACAATAGGACTGTCCAAACGTTGGTAGGGCTACCAAACAATAGGACTGTCCAAACGTTGGTATGGCTACCAAACAATAGGACTGTCCAAACGTTGGTAGGCCTATCAAACAACTGTTAAACTGCTTAATCCCAGGTTTTGAAAAAAAATCTTATAAAATTACAACGTGAATTTAAGACGAAAAGCACTACCAAAGTTTTTTTTGAGAGGCTCTTCACTTACTTACTACCACATGGTTCACCTTTTGTTGTTTATATCGAAATCTTCACTAGTTAACACGGGTGCGAAGAAACTATTTAGATTATGGCTTGTAAGGAAAAAGCAACAACTAATATTATTTGAAAAGAAAAGAACTGCGTACGGTTTGTTAAATCTGATTTATAATAAATGTGTACAAAAAATATGTAAAAATTAATAACTTTAAGAACTTGTAAAAGCTTGTAATTCTATAACCTATGTGCATTTTTCTTAGTATGATAATTTTAGATCATCAAAATATATGTTCATAAAATTTAAATTTCATGCTTAGTAGTTTGGCACAGAAAAACTAGGGAAAATCCAATTCTGAGATCACGGGAGTTACTGCCCTTGCAAGGCCACAAATAGGTTGTGACGGGATTTCTGTGGGGTCACCGACTATCAGTGATGGCAAGTAACAAAATATATAATTGGTGCCTTAATTAGAGTCGTAGTTAAGATCTCCCTCGTGACATTCATTATCCCGCTAATTACAGTATACTGGTAATTTATGGTGTAAGATATTTTCCTTTCCAAGTATTTCCATTTTTATAAATTTAACTCTTTTATTACTATTATCCAAATCATCGTGATTCGTTGTCGACGTTGTTCTTTGCTTCTTTAAATTCTATTTGAGGTCATATTTAGAAAACCATTGAGAACCCTTGACAAAGTAGTTGGCAATTATTGACAATGTTACACTATGTCAAAAACGTATGACGTATGTCTTTTCTATAAGTTTACAGGAATTTTTAAAGCTTCCCGAACGTTTTGTAAACTCAAATTGTGCTTGGTTCCAGGGGGACGAAGACATTTTATTTCAAAGTTACTTAACTTCTTTAAATACCTGTAACACCTGCGCTGCTGTCATGGTCATCCCCGTGGGCTACACAAATCCTGGAAGATGTCGGTGACATTGACCAGACAACAACAACAAAAGTGACAGCCTTTAACTGCCCGAAGGTCTAGTGACACAGAAACGGCCATCGTGTCCCGTGTAACAGCCGCACATTCCATGAACGGTCTCGTTTATCGTTGACTCCCGGCTTGACTCGCGCGTGACTCCTACACGCCAAGGAAAGTCATCAGACAGGAGCGTCCGTAACAGCTCCCGACATGTGGCCGTGTTGTGTCCGGCTGGCCGTCCCTCCCCAGCAGGTGTTGGTCGTACACAATGACCAGGCCGGCGTCCGTCAGGTGAGACCGCCGAGCGAGAAAGTGAATGTTGAATGGGCTTGACTGGTTCGAGGGGGTTGTAACTCAGGTGTCGGGGGGCGGGTTGATGGAACATCGGTGTCAAACACCCAGAGCCCAGAGCTCCTCGGGTAGGCGCTGGCAAAATGGGTCCAGTTCCCCGGTCTCTAAATTGTTCGTATTTTTTCTTTTGTTTGCTCTCGGTAACGCTAACTGACCTCAAGGGTCAAACTTCATTTAATAAGATGACAAAGACGGGAGCGTGTGGAGGAGGGGAGGAGCGAAATACTCTCTCAATGTGCACAAAGGATTGAGTTGCGCTCAGAACAGATAGTTGAATAGACTAGCCACAAATTTATCTTAGCTATTACAGTATTTAAATTAGTATGGTTAGTCCATGATATGATATTATTTTACGTGTTTGGCCCCGGTGCCTAAAATAGTGTACACGTATGAAATTATATTGATCTCTCTCTTATTATAACATAAATTGCGCAGCTTAGTTTTAATAACAAGCAACACCAACTAATAACAAGCTACACCAACTAATAACAAGCTACACCAACTAATAACAAACTACACCAACTAATAACAAGCTACACCAACTAATAACAAACTACACCAACTAATAACAAGCTACACTAACTAATAACAAGCTACACCAACTAATAACAAACTACACCAACTAATAACAAACTACACCAACTAATAACAAACTACAACCAACTATAACAAACTGCACCAACTATAACAAACTGCACCAACTAATAACAAACTGCACCAACTAATAACAAACTACACTAAATGATAACAAACAACATCTAATTTTCTCATGACAAACGGGCAGATGACGTTGACTGTCAAACAAGTTAGCCCCCAACATGACCAGGTGCTTCATGTCAACATGTGTGTGAGAAAACCTGGCCACTTCCCTGCTCCTGCCAGCAATACGGAGTGATGTGCCATCAAGGGCTCTAGTGGTGTTGGGCCAAGCAAGTTATTACTACATATAAACTGAACCATGCCACATCAAGTTATTACATATAAATATGTAATTGTTATTTTAACATGCAGCTCAAAATATTTTTTAAAACGCCATGCCTTTAAATTTGAATCTGCACTGTCCGTTATTAAATTGTAACAATTGGTATCTTATGGTAGGTAGGATATTAAGTGTCAAAAGCTTAACATACTGACATAACCATTAAGTTAGTAAGGCGTAAGCGTATCTCTATGATAAAAAGTCAGGCATTTATAGATGTATAGCTGTATTTTTTAAAATTCTATGGTTGGTGGACCTAAATTGAGATGAAATTTTTTAAATATCTTTCACGTTTCCTACAAGTTTTTTTTTCCTGTTAAAAATGCGCCGTTCTCTACATTCATCAAACACGCCCTCCTTTACATTCATCAAACACGACCCTCCTTTACATTCATCAAACACGACCCTCCTTTACATTCATCAAACACGACCCTCCTTTACATTCATCAAACACGACCCTCCTTTACATTCATCAAACACGACCCTCCTCTACATTCATCAAACACGACCCTCCTTTACATTCATCAAACACGACCCTCCTTTACATTCATCAAACACGCCCTCCTTTACATTCATCAAACACGACCCTCCTTTACATTCATCAAACACGACCCTCCTTTACATTCATCAAACACGACCCTCCTCTACATTCATCAAATACGCCCTCCTTTACATTCATCAAACACGCCCTCCTTTACATTCATCAAACACGCCCTCCTTTACATTCATCAAACACGCCCTCCTTTACATTCATCAAACACGACCCTCCTCTACATTCATCAAATACGCCCTCCTTTACATTCATCAAACACGCCCTCCTTTACATTCATCAAACACGCCCTCCTTTACATTCATCAAACACGCCCTCCTTTACATTCATCAAACACGCCCTCCTTTACATTCATCAAACACGCCCTCCTTTACATTCATCAAACACGCCCTCCTTTACATTCATCAAACACGCCCTCCTTTACATTCATCAAACACGCCCTCCTTTACATTCATCAAACACGCCCTCCTTTACATTCATCAAACACGCCCTCCTTTACATTCATCAAACACGACCCTCCTCTACATTCATCAAATACGCCCTCCTTTACATTCATCAAATACGACCCTCCTCTACATTCATCAAATACGCCCTCCTTTACATTCATCAAATACGACCCTCCTCTACATTCATCAAATACGCCCTCCTTTACATTCATCAAATACGACCCTCCTCTACATTCATCAAATACGACCCTCCTCTACATTCATCAAATACGCCCTCCTTTACATTCATCAAATACGACCCTCCTCTACATTCATCAAATACGACCCTCCTCTACATTCATCAAATACGCCCTCCTTTACATTCATCAAATACGACCCTCCTCTACATTCATCAAATACGACCCTCCTCTACATTCATCAAATACGCCCTCCTCTACATTCATCAAATACGACCCTCCTCTACATTCATCAAATACGACCCTCCTCTACATTCATCAAATACGCCCTCCTTTACATTCATCAAATACGACCCTCCTCTACATTCATCAAATACGACCCTCCTCTACATTCATCAAATACGCCCTCCTTTACATTCATCAAATACGACCCTCCTCTACATTCATCAAATACGACCCTCCTCTACATTCATCAAATACGCCCTCCTCTACATTCATCAAATACGACCCTCCTCTACATTCATCAAATACGACCCTCCTCTACATTCATCAAATACGCCCTCCTTTACATTCATCAAATACGCCCTCCTTTACATTCATCAAACACGACCCTCCTCTACATTCATCAAATACGCCCTCCTTTACATTCATCAAACACGCCCTCCTCTACATTCATCAAACACGACCCTCCTCTACATTCATCAAATACGCCCTCCTCTACATTCATCAAACACGACCCTCCTCTACATTCATCAAACACGACCCTCCTCTACATTCATCAAACACGACCCTCCTCTACATTCATCAAACACGACCCTCCTCTACATTCATCAAACACGACCCTCCTCTACATTCATCAAACACGACCCTCCTCTACATTCATCAAACACGACCCTCCTCTACATTCATCAAATACGCCCTCCTCTACATTCATCAAACACGACCCTCCTCTACATTCATCAAATACGCCCTCCTCTACATTCATCAAACACGACCCTCCTCTACATTCATCAAACACGCCCTCCTTTACATTCATCAAACACGCCCTCCTCTACATTCATCAAACACGACCCTCCTCTACATTCATCAAATACGCCCTCCTTTACATTCATCAAACACGCCCTCCTCTACATTCATCAAACACGACCCTCCTCTACATTCATCAAATACGCCCTCCTCTACATTCATCAAACACGACCCTCCTCTACATTCATCAAACACGAAACCTCCTCTATATTCATCAAACACGACCCTCCTCTACATTCATCAAACACGACCCTCCTCTACATTCATCAAACACGACCCTCCTCTACATTCATCAAACACGCCCTCCTCTACATTCATCAAATACGCCCTCCTCTACATTCATCAAACACGCCCTCCTCTACATTCATCAAATACGCCCTCCTCTACATTCATCAAACACGACCCTCCTCTACATTCATCAAACACGACCCTCCTCTACATTCATCAAACACGCCCTCCTCTACATTCATCAAACACGCCCTCCTCTACATTCATCAAACACGCCCTCCTCTACATTCATCAAACACGCCCTCCTCTACATTCATCAAACACGACCCTCCTCTACATTCATCAAACACGACCCTCCTCTACATTCATCAAATACGCCCTCCTCTACATTCATCAAACACGCCCTCCTCTACATTCATCAAACACGCCCTCCTCTACATTCATCAAATACGCCCTCCTCTACATTCATCAAACACGACCCTCCTCTACATTCATCAAACACGACCCTCCTCTACATTCATCAAACACGCCCTCCTCTACATTCATCAAACACGCCCTCCTCTACATTCATCAAACACGCCCTCCTCTACATTCATCAAACACGCCCTCCTCTACATTCATCAAACACGACCCTCCTCTACATTCATCAAACACGACCCTCCTCTACATTCATCAAATACGCCCTCCTCTACATTCATCAAACACGCCCTCCTCTACATTCATCAAACACGACCATCCTCTACATTCATATATGACTTATCTTTCTTCTTCCGTCCGTCCACCAACCTAAAAAGTCTTGATTACGTTACGAGGTAGCGCTGCTTGTTTGGTTAAGTGGGTAAATAAACTATTCATTGACAAGTGTATGGTCATAAAAGATGTAACGTCACCGACCCGAAGGAGACACTTGCATCCGGGATAGCAAGATTCTTTTCATGTAATAAAATTTTTTTTTATAAGCACTAGCGATCGACATTGCATTTACAATAATGAAAGGGAAACACAAACGCTTTTTTTGTGTTTTTGTTTTAAATAGAAGGGGAGTGGGAGAAACATATACTTTCTCCCATGTTTAACAGGGTCCATGAGTCGCATGTGAAGTGACTGTGTATCGACCACATTATGTTCTCATTTACGCAACAGACTCACGCACTCCATCCAGACACATCAACATTAACATCGTCATAGCTACCGTCGGAGGTGGTACCTGACCGGACGATATTATACACCACGTCACAGTTGTCTCTCCTTTGTTTGTGGCCAACACAAGTTTACACTAACTGTGGCGATGTTACAACACCCGCCTCCAAAACCCTCACGAAACATCACAAAAGGTAAAAGGAAATGCGTGTTCCACTAATTGTACAACAGCCATTTCTTTTAACGCACACGAAATCACAGATGACACCAGAGTGGAGAAACATTTTGTAGGAAGACAGCCAAGAGAAATATTAATTTGAAAACTTTGGCAAATTAGAATTTACTAGAGTTGTAGGGGAGATAATTTGAACGAATATGCTAACTCTTCATTTGTTTAATTTATGTTTTTAATTCATGTCGTCATTTTTATTACATTCTGAAAATTTTACGCCGTGTTTATTTATTGTAAACAAATTTCACTTATTTTTTTATACGAATTGTCACAAACTTGACATTTCCAAATGTTCAGCGAGATGGTTCGGGTGGATTAAAAGTTACAGTATGTCAAAGTGTGGCTCTTGTGCCTGGTGGACCTTCAAAACAATGCATTTCATCCAAGGCTTTTAGTGTTAATTTTATAGTTTGATTATTTGTTTAATATTTAAAAGTTTTGTTTGAGTTAAATTTATCACAATTGCTCATTGCCTTGGACTCGATCATTTCCATTTACATCTGTGACGTCATGCTGTTTTGAAATCTTGACCTTCAGCAGTCAATCTGCATAGTATTAGATTTCTTGACATTCAAGTCAAAATAAAAACCGTTTCAAATAATCCCCATTAAATGTAAACTTTAATCTACAGCACTGAAATTTTTACCAAAACGCAATAGCCGACAGACGGTGCAGCAGAAATCCTCTCTACAGCATTAAGGCGATGGGGTTGTTGGGGAAAGAGCGTGCCGACTAATCCAGCTAGTCTCATTACCGTCACTTCAAAGGGGCGGGTGAGCCGTTGGAGGGGGGATCAGACTTACACGCGGAGAAGGAAAGATGAAACGACTGTGCTGGAAAAACTATCTGGGGTCATTAAAAGAAAGTTTAAATAAAATAAAAATAAATAAGTCTCTGAACTGTGACCCACGCGGGTCAAGAAAGATGAGTGCTGTCCAGAAATACGTTCTTTAATTAAAGCTGCACGTGTTGAGTTTTTTGTTGTTGTTATTTTGATTATTATATTTATTATTATTATTGAATCTGGTCGGTTGTGACTGTCCGCGTATGCACTTTTACACCATATACATGTATGTATTTGTTATTGCTATCAAGACATCCACACGGCTAGTTGTGATTGCAGAAATTTCAGGCTTTTAAAATATATAGTGATTAGTTATGATACGCGAACTATACACAACTCTTTAGTTATGATGGCTAGCTATCTAGCTGGTTGTTCAACTCTTTTATGGTTGCTGTCTGGCAGGCTGTTTAAAGTCTTTAGTTATGACTGCTGTCCAGACATACTGTTTTGTTGTCTATATATGATCAATCAATGACAAGATGAAACTGCACGGAAGCCAGAATTAGAGCAAAATATTTATCAACAATATAATTTTACTGATTTTGAAAGTATAAAGTATAAAATATTACAAGGGCTAGAAATCTTATACTGCTGACGATTGATGAGCAAGCCGCTTAACATTTTTTACAAGCACCAGGCCAATAAATCAACGTGTTAACGTCAAATTAAAGGCGAACAGGTTGTCAAGGCCGTCATGATCAAAGGCGTGAACTTACTGGTGTCTATGGAGTCAGGGTGATTGAAAAATTCACAGGCTCCAGAGGTCAAGGAACAGGTTTGAATCCTGTCAGCGGACTGGACCGTCTAGCATTCTCAACATTTCTTACATTCTGGACTCGTGAGGTCGGCGGTGTAATTGTTTTTTCTGGTCTGCTTCAAATAAATTGGGTCAGGGGCATGGTGACCTCTACGGTTGAGTTGTATATCAGGGACTCTCAAATTAAGATCCCCAAAACATTGCTTCCTGTTTTTGAACAGATTAGTGTGCCTACAATAAACGATGATAATAACAGAGTGCCGGATATAACCACGCCTACCACCAAACAGAGTGCCGGATATTACCACGCCTACCACCAAACAGAGTGCCGGATATTACCACGCCTCACCAAACAGAGTGCCGGATATTACCACGCCTATACCACCAAACAGAGTGACGCATATAACCACGCCTACCACCAAACAGAGTGCCGGATATAACCACGCCTACCATCAAACAGAGTGCCGGATATAGCCCCGCCTACAACTAAACATTAATGTTCCGTCAATAACCTGATCTGCAGCCCCCCCCTTTCCACCTCAGCCTTTGCTATGTCAAAAAAACCCTCAAACCATTAAACAAAAAAAGCGAGTGTCTGCCATGATCCCCAAGACTTGCTCTGACGGTGGACAAAGACGACCAGTCAGTGAACAGGTCCAGCGGCTGTCTCAATTTGCCAAACCTAAAATCAATTGCCAGAGAATGTCCGACTGTAACAAAGGAGATGCACGGCGTGCAGATTTAAACGTCAAAACAAAATGTGACATTTATTTGCTAGTCGTGGACCTTTTTATTTCCTACGTCTCCACCCTTTAACAAGAATCGTTTTAACAATTCAACCATTTCCGTTGAAATCACTCACCATACAACCCCAATACACTTTAGATATTTCTTCCAAATTATATTAACTAACGTATCATCAGTCAAAAAATGACGGAAGTTTTCAAAATAAATACACTTCAGATTAAAAAATAACGTAATACAGAACTTTCATTTGTTTTATTTATTTTTATCTGATTAATTTATTATCATATTGAACAATTTTACGCGAAACGTTCGAAAAGAGTTATTTTTGGTGCAGTAATTTGGTGCGCTGCTTGTTACATCCACACATACATACATACATACATACATACATACATACAGACGAGGGGAATTATGTATATTTGTGGGGGGGGGGATACCCTAAATGTTATTTTATTCTGTGAGATTTTCAAAGGATAAATACCAATTCCAATCGTGTTCATGTTGGCCTGTTATTAGTTTAGAAAATATATTTAAAGAAATCTTGAGATATTGAAGCGCAGTAAGTTAGTTGTCGCCAGACCATATCAAGTTCAACTCTTGGCATACATTGGTTTGTGGTTTAAAGACAATTTAATTAATGTTTTTTGGTTGAGGACATAATCATCTTTATTTCTAATCAATGAATCTCAATAATTTGTCATTTGGAAATGAAACATAAAAAAAAATATTTAAAAATTCTGAATAAATTGCATAACACGAAGGAGTTCGGGACATTTTTAAAAAAGTTGGCTGGGAAGGGGAGAGTAGTTGGAAGGGTGGGGAATGGGTGAACTGATTACTAATTGAGGCCCCCGGCATTAAGCGCATCAATGGTCAGCAGACGACACGGAGGTCTAATTATAAACCCACTCACAAAGCACAAAGCATTCTTTCCTCCAGACGGGCTCTCTATGAGCCCCCGACCCCACCGCCCTTCACCCCAGTTCTGTACCGAATGAATCCCACCATTCATTGATATAGCTGGGGCCCTTGGTCTATAGATGTGTGTCGTCAAAGCAGAAAAGGATGAATAATTGGTTGTTTTAATTTAAACGTATTTGATGAACTTGTCAGGGTTTTAACATTTTGATACCCGTGTTTATTGTTAGTGAACCTGTCGTGTTTACTTAAAGTGGCTGGAAACTTCTTCCCAAAATAAATCTGCCTCTGATTAAGCATTAATAGATGAATAAACGGCTCCATGACAAAACGACAAGGGGACAAAACAACAAAGTGACAAAACAACAAGGAGACAAAACAACAAGGAGACAAAACGACAAGTGGCAATACGACAAGGTGACAAAACGACAAGTGACAATACGACAAGGTGACAAAACGACAAGGAGACAAGTTTATTAGGGCAGGGTTGTCTGGTCACCGAATAAAACAAACACGGTAATGGCATCTTAAATTGCTCTATTTAGTCCAATAACGAACGCTAGCGTGCGCTAAGACATCACGCTATTCCAGCACTGCGAGAATACATGTAAGACACCAATTGAAACCAATGCACCACCCGCCTTCCATAGGTTGACCGGACCCCTCAGTCTTATTGGCACCAATTTTTGCCTATTTTCACTTACCCAACTCAGCTTGGGGGGAGACAACCCTCGCTCAGCTCAATTCAAGGGGAACAAACCCTGATCTTTTCAATTCTCGTCATGGACTCCCGACCCACCCAGCTTATATTTAAAACAAATGTTTTCCTTTGAAAGTGCCCGTGGAATTTATTTTTATGGCCTCGATCGGAGCAGACGATGTAGGTATTTGTATAAATCCGGTTAGTATTATTCCAATCACGGCCTGTGCTGTGACGTGTGGGGGCTTGGGAATGTGACAGAGACGCCAGCAAATTGACACAAGTTTACTCTTTATTCCCTTTCACCAGATAAACACGTGACCAAGAGAGCTGCTATTTACTGCCCGCCCCCTTTTTCTATAAATACTCTAGAAAATTAAAAACACAAAATCTCTGGGAACTAGAGTCTACTTTAAAAAAGCTGCAAATTTATTTCTAAACTATTTTGTGTTATTTTGGAAAGGAACTTGTGTCTTCTCAGTAAAACAAATTATAAAGGATTCAATTTTTTTTGGCCAGGAAATAAAAACATAAATCGTGGACTAGGCACAATAATACCCGAGGTAGTGGCGTAACTAAGGTGGCGCAACTAAGGTGGCGCTCTGTGTGTTTGTAGTTTCTGATCAATTTTTTTACTTGATAAAAATTTCAAATTTAATTTATTATATTTGTCATTTTTTATTTGAAAATATTTTAATTATTTTTTTTCAAGCTGTCTAAAGTTAACAAAGAAGCAACAATCGAAAGGAATTTATTGGAAAAACTCAATCATTATCAATAGAAGAAAGGAAAACTGTGTCCAGAAAAAATGAAAACTAGAAGAAAAAGAAAGTTATTTTGAGTAAAACCCCGTAATCGATCTGACCTTGACGTTTCGCAAAGATTTAAAAAATACTCATAAAAGGCAACCATCTTGCCCCCCGGCCCCTGAGATTCAATAGCGCCAGTTCGTCTAATGTCCATCTCACTCAGGGGGGGGGGAGTCCCAGCTTCTAATGACGTATGGTTTAACGAGGCGCGTGAGCGGCAACTACGCCTGCTTGGGTCCTGGTGCGCATTGCATTACGGCAGCCTGGCGGAACTCACTGAAAACTAATTTTGGTCATAGAGAAGTGGGTCACTGGTGTAAACATTAGTCTTGGAAAAGTAGGTCTCGGGTGTTGTTAGTGGTCTTTGAAAAGTAGGTCATTTATCTTCGATACGCAAGTCAGTGACGTCATCGTCACAGGAATATATGTCATAGCAAACATAAATTACTGATTAATATTTTGTACTCTTGTCTTTTTTCGTTTCCTACAATCGTCATCGTTTAAGGTTCAAAAGAAACCAGCTGCTTTACACACGACCGACACCGACAATTTAAAAAAAAATATCTATCAAGATTTTAAGCTTAATTTTCGAACGCAGAAAAACGTCGCTCATCTATCTCCAAAAAGAGGATGCCATGATCTAGACATCAGGCTACCGGCTAGTTAACTCTATATAATCTATATAATCCACACTAACAGCTTTAGCGATATCTGAACACTAACAGCTAGCTACGTCTGCGCTTGACTAACAGCTATAGCTGTTGTTTTGTGACGTCTTTTCAGAATCATACATACCCTGTTTGCATGACATATCTGTACCAGACTAACAGCTATAGTTCACGTCTGTACCAGAATAACAGACATAGCTATATCTGAACCAGACTAACAGCTATAGTTCACGTCTGTACCAGAATAACAGACATAGCTATAATCTGAACCAGACTAAAAGCAATGACCGAGTTTCTAAAATTAATTCCCCAAATCGAAACAATAGTAAAACCCTCTTGTTGTTATGCATTTAAGAGATATAAACGTTTTATTTGTTTAGCGACCAGGACATGGACTGACATCGCCAGACTCCGGGAGTTTGTTTTCACGACCGATATCCTCCCGGCCCGGCGTCTTCACACTAAACACCAAAAGGTGGTCGCACCAGCGGGTACCCTTGAGACCCCCGCTTGGCAGTAATGAAAAAACAACACTCGATCACGTGGCCTTTGTATGGCGTCTCGAAACATGATTTTATAGCTTCACCTCGGCAGCCATTGATTAGTAATTCTTCTAGTGTTTTTTGTGGTGAATGAAAAATTGACCCCAGTGGACCCCAGGGATTAAGGATACTGTGGTGTATAGCAGTCAAAAGCAAGGCATAATACAGTAACATAGCAAAGCTGTAGTAGTTACTGTTAGACTGTAGTAGTATCAAAAAAAGTGATGGGGGTGAGACTGCAATCAGGCTTTTAAATAGGTAAATGTATAACATAAAAACAGGGTATTAGTAGGCCTGACAGGACGTAACACAACAGCGAACGCTTCGGCAAAGAGCCTTCCTCAACGGACAAATAGTACACGTCCTGTCAGACCTACTAATACACTGTTTTTATGTTATACATTTACCTGTAGTAGCATAATAGTTATACAGATGGTTCGTTGGTGAAAAGTTGCATGGATTTAGTGGTTCTCAAAATCATTTTTATTTCACGGGGTCGTTTAAGAATTCATTTCAGCGAACAGCCCCTAATGCCTATCATTTGTCTTACAAATTTCTGTGTACTCTGATAATGAAATTTGCAAGGTGAGCTCGAGGCAATGTTGAGCAGATACTGGGAACCACTGACTTAGTGCTTAGTAAATCATGTGCAATATATCGTGTCTTTTGCTAAGGATATCATATGAAAAATGGAAGTGGATAGGGAACATCTATTTATAGATAACACCATAAAACAATCTCTTATTGAAAATGTGACATTGTCTGGTAAATTTTTTACTTTCCTTGGCTCCTCTCATTAACTTTTTTTTGGTGAATTTACTTAAAATTTACCAGTTATTGCGCGAGTCAATCAATGTATTGTAGCAACATAAGTACTTACACACATGAGAGGTGGAATATGACGCAGTTGTGTGTGTGTGTGTGTGTGTGTGTGTGCGCATGCGTGTGTGTGTGCGCATGCGTGTGAGTGTGTGTCAGTTTTACACATACAATTTCTAGCACGCACACCGGTCGTGTTCCAAACAAAAGGTCGTATATACGAAGCAAAATGTTTCGCATCAAAAAAGGACGTATACCAAGTTGGACTTATACCAAAGCAGACGTATACCGAGGTCCCACTATATTTCAAAGATCACTGTTGATTGATTGATTTACCTTGACATGATGGTGCTTTTTAATAAAAACCTTTCTTTCAGTTTTATTCAAATGATAACGTTTGGCATAGAGTTGCTATAATTTACTACACGAGTTCAGCGTATCGTAGCGTGAACGTTTAAAGATACTTTTGATGATAGGGCGTTTGGGGCATCAGACGATGGGGTATTTGAGAACCACTGGTCGGGCCCTGAAGTCCCACATTCCACGGAGCCCATCGTGTTCTATATTTATGTTGGCTTCTGTCTTGTCCGTGGTCTCAAATGGGTTAAACATCCCGGCGTTACTTTGGGTCGGCCCACTCGACGACATCTCAAGTGGTCATTTAACAGAGATGCCAGGACATGAAACAACGACCAAAGATTGCACTTGATTGGAGAGCAGTAGAGGCAGCGCACCGTTAATGGTGTGTACTCAAGACTTGCCAGCACCAAAAAGCACGCGGGCGTAAAGCTGGGGGTGATGCGAAGAGGTCTCCCCCAACAACAAGAGGGTTAATGAACGTGTTAGACGATAACCATTCCAACTGTTGGGTGTTGAGAGTGCTGGGGAATTTGTCATGACTCAAGATTAATGGTTCGCAATCAGATAATCAGAACTGACTTCATGAATTAAAAAGAAAAAAAAACGCGCACTTGAGTGTCAAAAAGTGGAGGAATAAAAAAAATTATCTTCAGACGTAGGGCTGGGGACTTATTGAGCTATTTTTGTTGTTACTAATTCCTAATTTCGCGACGCATGTTTTCCATAGGCTCAAAAGTCTGAATAGAGGTTTAAACTGTCTCCCTAATCCCAAGGTCTATTTCCCTGAATCCCACCATTAAACGAAGCATTTGTGTCGTGGAAGTTTACCGACAAAACACAAGTCCAAAAAATGGAAATTGGGGTAATAGAAGTGAAAAGGAATGTTGTTAAATTGAACCGGGCCTATCCTTGGCTTACGGAGAAATCAATGTTCCATTAGCTTATACTATAGGCACAAGCCGGGCATAGGCCTCTAGCTCTTCTCAAGTTTTTCAAGGACAACTCTCAATTTTCTCTTTTAAAAAATAAGTTATTTTCCACTGTGTAAGTGATCAGGCAATGATACCCCACTTCCTTAAAATAGAGTTGTTAGATCACGGTTGAGGATCAAGGTTTTTGTGGTGTTTGTGTTGAATTCGGAAATATACTTTAAATATTCGTAATAAAAAAAATTTAAAAAATTTAAATGTTTTAATCATAATAATAAGAACAAAATTGCACATTCGGTAAGCAACTGATGATATTCTTTAAACAAATGTACATACATATATATTTGTATAATCCCAAATAAAGAAGTGTCTTGTGAATAAAAATAAGTACTTTCTCTACTTTTTTCTTGACGGAAATTGAATATTGCTGAAATAAGTCTGAGGATTACATGGGAGTTGTCATATATCAATCTACTTTCTGGATAAGCGCGAAATCATGTGTCGCCATGCGTATTAAAATTGGGTTGGGACACTCGGGTGCAGTACATCGATTCTTATAAAGTTAAAAGTACGTTACTTGAATGGATTTTAGCAACGATTGTAAGGTTCATTGGCATCATTCTTTTCTCATTTTCAGGTTTGGTGGGGGTAGTGGATTAGGGGGGGGGGCTGGGGTATCTAATCGCCATTGCTTGGCAGCTTATTATAGCTCAGAATTTCAAGTACATGTTAACACTAAACATTTTTTTAAAAGGCAAAGTGTATGATTAAACAGACTAAATATTCAAAATACAATGTTATTTTTAAATCCTTTATATTAACTCGTGGTGTCTGCGGCCGACCGACCGACCGACCGACCGCCCGCCCTTGTCGCCAAAACTTTTGAGCGATTTTGAACCCACTTGCTCGTAAGCCAACGAGCTGAAATTTTGCAGGCAGTTTTGTACCGATAATAAAAACAATGTATCAAAATTTCAGATCGATCGCATGTACCGTAATTAAATTATTGATTTTTTAGATTATTTTATTTATTCCTATGTATCATGCTATTTTTTGAGATAGAGCGTCGCGGTGCGTATTA
Source organism: Ampullaceana balthica (assembly GCA_944989445.1). NCBI lineage: Eukaryota > Metazoa > Mollusca > Gastropoda > Lymnaeidae > Ampullaceana > Ampullaceana balthica. The sequence goes on along the minus strand of CALYLW010000004.1, from coordinate 259,859 downwards.
TATTGAACAACCTTTCTGTCGCGCAATAAGGTGCGTATTTTATTGACAGCTCTTTTTATAAACATATTCCTGATCGGTGCGCATTATATTAAACATGTTTTACGACACAACTGCAATTTTGTATTTCTGGATGGTCTTGCGCTGCGTATTATAATGAACATTCTTTTAATTACTTCTTGTACATAAAGGATTTATAGTCAAAAACTTGGTTTTTTACGGGTTTTTCTTATTTTAGAATATTTAATGATGTTCTAAAGTAAAAACAAGCGTGAAGGAGCAAGTGTTCAGTCCGGAGATGAAATCGCTTTGTTTTCAAAGTTAGGAATCTGAAAAAAATCAAATAAATTGATTCAAATCAATGACATAATCAATTAGGGTTGTACCGGATTTCGGCTCCGGCAAATACGGAATCCGGCCTTTTTTTTCCAACAAATCCGGGTCCGCGAGCATTTCACTTCATACATCTGGCAAAATCCGCCTTCGACCGGATTTCAAACATTTGAATCAGGTACAGCCTATAATCAATCGTAAGATTATATGATCTTCCATCCAGGAAAAATAACAGCATCTAAGATCTCGCGTTTTCAAAAACAATGCTAAGCTGTTCAGGCAAGTGGAGTAACGAGAACACCATCAAAGCTACCGGGTGAAAGATCTTCACACTCGATGCCAACAAGTGCCTCAAGAATGACTTCAACTGCACCTCAAACATACCAGGGTCACTCCCTCCCTACGTTACACCTGTGGATGCGCCCACCAGACGGCGGATGCTACAAAGGAAACAGAACACACAAGAGGTCAAACTGCGAGACAGCCACGGAGAGACCAACCCGCGGCGATCTTATCGCGTCCACCTGACTCCGTGACTCCCAGGGGGGCCCCGATAAGGATAACGATACCGACCCCAATGAAGATTAAGCAAGCCCTCCCCCCCCCCGCCCCCGTGCTACCACTACGCCTGGGATTCGAATGGCTGGGTGCACACAGGGCATAAGCCAGAATTTAATGCATGGAAACTTCACATTAGTACAGGACAGTATTCTCTCCCCTGCAGCTAGGGTAAGATAATCAGTCTTTAACACAGCTTACGCGGGGGTAGTAGAGATGTAGACACCGTAATAAGTCACGGGGAACCAGGAAATGAAGCATTTACATAACTTCATTTGTACACCTTGTTATATATATAGAGGTTCATGTATAGGTCATGTCCATGTTATCTATAGGTCAAGTTCATGTTATAATTTATAGGCCACGTTCATGGTATAATGTTTAGACATGTCCATGTTATAATATATAAGACATGTTAGTTGTTATATGTTTCATGAAAGCCCATTGAAAAAACCTTAAATTAAAATGTATTTTTGCCATTTTTTGCCAATGAACCAAAGAAACTTAAGAGAACATTATCTAATATTTAAATCCCTTATATTGAAATCTTATCGTTCATCGTCGGGCAGGCTTAAAAATGAAAGTAACAATTGACACACTTCCCGTTGTGTTATCGAGCTGAAATTTTGCACATAGACTTGTGTTACCTAACAATGCATCCTATCAAAATGTCAGATCGATCGAATGTACCGTAATGAAATTAATGCATTTTTAGTTTATCTATATAAAACTATATGTAGCGGTAGCTAATGTTTACATTTTACGGGTCACTTGAGTTCGCGCCAACCATTGATGACCACATCTCGCGTTTACACCAGGGAGCAGTTCACTCAGTTTCAGGCTGTAAATGTTTGTCGCGTTTAAACATAATCAATACTTTTAGTTATGTCTCATATATAAGGGATTTATAGTAAAAATCTTTGTTTTTACTTGGTTGTTTTTCTTGTTTATCTATTACAGACGCTCATTCTATCAGTGGCATAGCTAGGGGATCCAAATTCAAAAGTCCCCCCGGGCCCCCAAAGAAATGTTCAACATTGTTTTTTTTTATATTAAGTATTAAATATTATGCCACCGGTCAAAAAGCAGCGGCCCCTAAACAGGCAAAACCCCCGGCCCCCAAATCCCTAGCTATGCCACTGCATTCTATACAGATGGTTACTGCGTCAGTGTTGATATCTGATTCAAAATATATGCCAAGGAGTTTTCAGATTATTTGTAGATCGACGCCGAATGAAATGGTGGATAATCGGAGTCGTCGTGTGTGTGTGGAGGAGAAAAGGGGGGGGGGTCATATTATGTATGATGTCTTCTCTGGATGTAAAAACATCTAATACCAACATCATTGAAACAGGAAACACATGAGCCCTGAATGTAAGAAACATCTAACACCAACAGCAAGCACTGACACGGGAAACACGTGAGCTGATAAAAGGTTAAGGTCATTATAGTCATGACAGTGAGCCTTGAAATTTCTGAATCAGTAATCGTCTTAAATTCAGCGGGGACATAAAATATAGTTTTATATAAGGGAAGGTATAAATAAAAACTTGAAGTTAGCTCCATGAATATGTCCTGTTACTGACATTACCTCTCTTAAAACTATCCTATCAGACTTGATCAAGTCAGCGATGAAGATCTGACAATAAAACCGTGTGATTGACAGCCTGAGTTGCGTGACACGAGTGAGTGGCACTGATAAATACGATGGTATCGGACATCAACGTCATGTTCACGTAAACTCCCCCCCTCCGCCACCCCCACTCTCTTTATGAAATCCTTTCAATTGATTAGTCTTTCAATATATGGAAAAGTAGGTTACTATCGATGAATAGCTATATTTAAAGGTCAAAGGTATTTCCTCGTGGTATTGTTATCAGAAAAGGATTGAGTTTTTTGTTGTTGTCGTAATGGTTCACTCAGATATATATTTATAGAGATGTTCACATTTCACATATCAAAAGATGTACACAGCAACGATGTACACACGATCAATGGCCACGGGTGTACGCTTAGCTAACTGGGAAATGTTTATGTCACTGATTGCTAACTGGGAAATGTTTATGTCACTGATTGCTAACTGGGAAATGTTTATGTCACTGATTGCTAACTGGGAAATGTTTATGTCACTGATTGATAACTGGGAAATGTTTATGTCACTGATTGCTAACTGGGAAATGTTTATGTCACTGATTGCTAACTGGGAAATGTTTATGTCACTGATTGCTAACGGGGCTCGCACATTTAACTGACGTGAAAACAACGTAACTCGGATATTTGTTTATAAAATCCGATATCTAAACAATATTGATAACTCGTTACAGGTATTATCGAAATATGGTGTAATTTCCGTTACATAGCTTACGAGTTAAACACTTTGAGACCTGTCTAAATTAGAACTGAAATTGTCTTATAGGTACACGGACTATTTCCTTTCCCTTTAAGAAAACAAACTCCAAGTTAAGTATGGTGTTATATGGTCTTCGTAATAACGTTAGTAGATAGAAACTTTATCAATCATGACAAAATCAACTAAAAAGATTAAACAAATAATTCCACGAAAAGTATTTAGCAGTTTTTTCCCCATCTGTCTATAATACCTTCTGTTGAAAATTGAATAGATCGATAATAATTCATTGATGTAACCAACGAGTTCCTTTTGTAATGACTAAACATTGTTAACGCCATATCGTATATTCTCATTTACACTGCAATATACTCACGTTGTATAAATTTTTAGGATAAAATCATTTTCCTGACTAAGCCTATCCACAAATCATCAACATTAAACGCCATGACAAGGTGCCAGACACAGACACTTCTCTCCAGCGTCTTAAGAATTTTAATGCGGTCCCAGCTTCCCTATAGGGCGGGGGATGTTAGGACTTCAGAATACCGCGTCTCAAAAAGAATAGTCCATGATGAACTTGTGGGTGGCGGGCGGTTTGCTTGTGAAACAAAAGAAACGGTTTTAAAACCGCCAAAAGAAGCCGGAATTCTGTGCACAAACATCCTAATTGAGATCACAAAATTGTTTGGTTTTTAAGTAACAATTAAATTGACGAAATACACGTGGCCATCAAATAAGTCTGCATGTCACTCAAGCCAGCCGCACCCCCCCCCCTTTTTTTTTCTTCTTCTTTCTCTACAGTTGTATCAACTACTGCCCAACAACCCTTCCAACCACGAACCAACCACACATCTTTCAACCATCCATATCCATCAATATTTAGCCCCTGACTCCACGCAAGGCAATATTTCATTACGGGTGCAATATTTTCAACGCATCTTTTCATCAATTACTCCGATATTGCTCACCGGGGCGGTGTCTAATGAAACGGAGTCCTGACAGCTAGAACAATAGACGGTGTCCACACATCTTAACCACTGAGATTTAATTACCCGTGCTAATAGTGGCGACAATACCTTAAAGCAGGCGGGGCTATAAATAGACATCTCGTGAGCTGGTGCTGGTTCAAGTTCAAACAGGGGTCCTCAAAAAAATTTTGTCAAAAGGGTCCCTTGTTATTTTGTTCTATGAATACATTTTATTGTTCTATCTTCTAAAATACAAAAAGGCATTAGCATTATTTTCAGTATTTAAATACACCCAGTGGGATCTTTGACCTATGGCAAAGTTTGTTCTTGACATTTTGTACCTATATTTTTTACCTTTTGCATGTTTGACTTATGGGACGTTATACTTATGACATGCCTGGATTGTGAATTTCTGGACTTATAAGCCATAAAATACAATGCTAGGCATCGAGGTATGTAGGAATATGATGCGCGGCCTGTGGAGTTCCTCATTCCCTGTTTGAGAATCCCCATTGTTCTAAAAAGCGAGACAGACGACCGGTCAACCGTATTTAACGTCAAGGTAATCACGCGAAGGCCTCTAAAGGCGGGAGAGAAAAGTCAGTCCGGCTACTTGTTGGGAGAGTCAGCCATGCAGACTTATCCCTGGACAATGGTTGGTTTTTGAGATCCACCGATGAAAGAAATGCCTGCTGATTCTGGAGGGTAGGTATTGGTGGGCTGTGAAACTATTGATTTGTTGAAAGGTCGATTTTATTAACTGGAAGTAGTGACGTTTTCAATTATTGGAGGTGTGTGGTAGAGGTGAGTCGCACTGGCACTGTAAAAAATATGTGCATACGGTTTGAACACCAGCGAAAACATGGAATTGTAATTCCATCAAATAAGTGGAAAACCTAAATATGTTGAAGATAAGCCGCGCATCCCTAACAATATTGCATCTTATTATAATTTTTTTTTAAACGTGTGAATTGGCCGTTAAAATATTACAACCTAACAATTTTGGAGTGATCCTTGTTCTTAAAATATAACAAAACAAAAATATTACATAGTAAAAGTAACTGAAAGAAACTATACTTTGAATGTCTGCAGTTCATTGCCTTCCGCAATCTAAAATTATTTGACAGTGCCACGTTATCAACAGTATTGAGATCCATCGCTAATAAACGAACCAAGGTGGGCAACTGAAGTGTACAGCATAATCTTATATCGATTTTACCGAAATTTTCTTTTCAATTAAATATTAAATTTTTCTCCTTCACGAGCTTAAAATAAGTGAAAACGTGAGCCGCGAAGAGTTGAGGTGATTACAGCCATGCTATCATAGTTCTCTTCGATTTGCCTATTGACAAGCATTGAATTGACTGGCTGTCCCTGAACTGCAAGTAAGAAGTGACTATAGGGAAGAGCTTATGACAACCTCATAGTCCGCAAGACAACGATAAATACACGTGGATCATAAAATTTATCAAACGGCAAGAGATATGTTTTAAAACAAAGACACAAAGGCAGACGAGTGGTGAACAATAACTTTTATATAATATATTCTAGGCAGAGATTTAGAGTAGAAAACATGAAAGAAACAAATTGTTGGCTCTATGAATGGGACTCAGGAGACACGCTAAAGATATGCTTTTAAATAACATTATTTATATGTCCAGTATACTTTTCTTGTGTTGGAGTAGCAGTTTACGTTATTTATCAAAGCGATTGTCAATTGTAAATTTCAAACTAAAAGTAACTTCCACATGGTTTATTACTAATACTGATATACTGTTAAATGAGCATGCGTTGGTGTTACATAGCAAATATATATACTAAAATTAAAAATGAGAAATTATTATCTATAAAAGATAATTAGTTATTATTAATAATTTAAAAAATAATAATAATAATTAATAGTTTGTCACATATCGAAGAAATTCCTCTTCTGATCTCCCTGTAAGTGTTTTTTTTTAATCCTATGGAAAGTTCCATTATTAAAAGGATTAATTAGAAGAACAAAAACTCCAAATCGGAACATACGCAAGTAAAAATGCTTTACTGAAATTTGAAATTATCTAGAGATTTTAAAGATACATGTATTGCTATTCAATTAACCATATCTATACACTGCATCGGTATTCAATTAAATTCTTTCTTTAAAAAATCTTCTTTAAAAAAACAACTTTTCTACAATAGTAAAAGTGTGTGTAAATAATAATAGCAAGAGTTTCTGAGTTCACATCTCAGCCAAGGCCAGAAGGCACGGTGGGGTTAATCCAGTTCATGGCGTCCTTTAAGTAAGGGAAGTCGTACGTGCCATACTGTGATGGTAGTGAATTAAACTGGGGCTTACTGAATCAACAGGTTGCCTTTAGAAAAATGAGGGGTCGGGATGATGGGGGAGGAGACATTGTTACCTTTAATCTGGTCTCCAAAAAATAAAATAAACTGATGCGCTTTAGAAAGAAGCCATTGATCGAAAGCTGTTGCTCAGGAGTTTGGTTTGAAATTTACAAGATTGGGAAAAAATAAAATTAACTGATACGTACGTAGTTACGTTTAACCAAAAGTTCAAAAGTTGCCAAGTAGTCTTTAACTTGACAGCTTAAATTTGTCCTAGTCGGGAAACGTCAAAAATTCATTGTGCGGATTTTTTAAATTAAAAAATTAAATTGACACTCAAAAGCCAACTAACTGAGAGTCTGTCTGATGCATGCAAACTTCACAAGTCAATTTGACAGTTTGGCTGCTAACATAAATATAACCTGATGCTAACGGGTTGCCAACATTATCAGACCCTATCAAAGTGAAAGCGCGTTATTCCCACGTAATGAAAGGATGTGTATGACAGCGCCTTCAGTCAGCTTTTCACTTCACAGCACGTCACCACCACCAGCATGACAGGCTTGTCACAACCCTGATGGTTACCGTCCAGAAATGAGCCAGTTGTTTTGAAATTTATCTCGCATTATTTCCCAGGCCTACAATATCGGGTCACTTATTCTTGGCAACAAATATAAGGCCAACAATAGTAGGGGAACAGTTTTAGGCCACAAATCCCAGGCCATTGACAAATTCTGTTCTCCCAGGCGCCGTTATCCGCAGACATGTTTTACCAGGCTATACAAAGATTTCAGTGTAGCTTAATTGTATAACCTGAAGACAGTTTCTGGTTTTATTGTTACAAAATAGGCCCTGTGAATGTTTTCATATCTGAGACCTGAATGTTAGAGTTGGCCAAATATCAGATTTATTACTGACTCAAGTCATCTTAGTTTCGACAAGTGACAAAATGAAAACGAAAGTTTAAAACCAAAAATTAATTTTAAATTAAAAAATCTGATCAGTTACCCTTGTTTACGTTGAAAATAAAGCTATTTACATTATAGGCCGTTGGTAAAATGAAAATCTGACAGTTAGTATCCATTTGGTTTAAACCGTTATTCCTTTTGTTGAAATATTTATAAAATTAATTTCTATTGTCACAAAATTAACATAAATAAAATATGCGGGATTTAAATGAGATTGCGTTAGAGGAAGTCAAAAGAATAAAAATTGAGGACGGCAAGCACGAAAACAGTGGATTAAGGATAAACTCTAGATGTCAACTTCCACCTAACGTGTTAACCTACCTGAGCCAGGTGTCCTCCCTCACCGTTGTCGGGGAACATCAACCGCAGGGCTTGTCTCTTCAACTCCACAAGGCAACCGTTGCAATGTTCACAACAAATTCCTCCCTGATGGTGTATCCTCGGCTCTGCCGCCGCCCCTACTCCCAGGATTGGGGGTGGTGACAGAACCCTCCGGTTCGTTACAGTCCCTACCCTCCTCATGGGCAGCACGTCACTGCTGGGGGACAGCGGGCGGGTGGAGTAGGACCCGGACATGTAGCGACCAGCGGACGGAGACAGACACCGCACGATACCTGGGTTGCTGTAATGCTGATGCGAGACCTTGCCGCGCACGGCCTGCTCACTCGTGGGCGAGGCAGGACGTCCAAACACGAAAGAAACCTCATCGACAGGCCCGACTGACCTTTTCACAGCCACGGTGTTCGACAGCGGAGAAATAGTACCGCGGATAGGGTAATCCTTTTCAGATATGGCCGCCAGTTTGTGGGGGTCCATAACGGGCGTCCAACCCCTGACGTCAGCGGATGACGCCTCGCTTTTGTGGCTCGGGTCTTTCCTGTCGACGTCTGCCTCTGCCCTTTGTGCGGACGTGTTTGTGGAGGGATTTGTCGAGTCTTCACCATCCCCGTCACAGCCGGACCTAGGTACGGAATTATCCGCCACAGAATAGCCCCCGTAACACGCATCTTTGGTGTGGGTATCTGTATTTCTATATAAACTAGAATGTGAAGTCGCCTGGTCTGTACTTGATACCTCCATTTGGTCAGAGCTGGCCTCACAGCCAACAACAGTCCTTTCAAACGCCTCGTTCTGTGGAAATATGGTAAAAACTAATTTGGGTTTAATTCCATTTTAAGAAGTACATATTCCCGCTACTAAAGTTTGTCTCACAACCCATAAAATATCTCCTCGCGTCTTTGTCCTTCCAATAAAATATGGGCTATAGGACACTTCGGTTGTGTTATTGTATTACAGAAAGTCTTGGCAAGGACACTCCAGTTGTGTTATTGTATTACAGATAAAGCCTTGACCAATACACCCCTTCCTTGTCATTATCACGCAAGTGTTCGTTTCACATTACAAATCCTCGCCATTTCGCGTTTACCTGGTTAGACAACACCTTTGAAATCAGAGCGTCTTCATCTGCGCGAACATAATATCCTTACCTGTCAAATAGGATGATCGCATTGGTTTTTATAACAAGAAATAAAAGCGAAGCAAATATTCTGCTTGTCGTATTTTTTCATTCAACCAAGGTTAAATGAAGTTTCTCTTTTGATTAGAATAACAAAGTAAACTGGGTAAATCAAACCGATGTCTAGTCAGTCCTTGAAGCTCTTCTACGAATTTGTTGATTAAACAGTTTCATAACGGCCAACGCGAGGGTTGAAAATATCATATTCTCCTATTCTGTATCAATCTATGATTAACATGGCACATATTTTTTTTTAAAATGGGGGTGACTCTGCAACCAGGCTTTTAAATTAGTAAATGTATAACATATAAACAGGGTATTAGTTAGCCTGACAGGACGTTACACAACAGCGAAAGTTTCGGAAAAGAGCCTTCCTCGACGAAGAAATAGTAAGTAAAATAATGGGGGTGAGACTGCAACCAGGCTTTTAAATTGGTATTTAGAAGAAATTAGAACAAACGACTATTTGTTCGTTGAGGAAGGCTCTTTTCCGAAACGTTCGCTGTTGTGTTCCGTCCTGTCAGGCTCACTAATAACATGTTATTATGTTATACATTCACATATTTTTAGCATGAAGTAATTGAATGTCCTTTTTAAAAAAATCAATAATAGCAACCGCTGTGAGATCGGGTTTTTTCTTTGCTAAGAAATCTTAGATTAAACACTTGTTTAGATAAGCGAGAAAAACGGCATGACTTACCTGAGAACTTTTGTACGTATCACTACGCCTTATGTGGGCGTAAGTCACCTGATAACGTCCAGTGGGTGGACGGTGCTTGTTGTAGGGGTGCCCCACCTGACCAACGTCCTTGGCGGTCCGCCCATGTCGCGAGAAAGAGTTTGGTTCAAGTGCGTTGTTTTTTGCATTATCATGGGCGTGCGACACTTTTCCCGCTTTACCGTCTTGACCGTCAAGATGTCCACTACTCGTGTGATGACCAGAGCGCTGCAGGCGGGGTGAGGGGTGGCGGATGTGACTAGGTTTATCTTTCCTTTGTTGCTGGGAGGAGCACGCAGGGGCGTCCCCCCTCCTTGGTGTCTGGTAGGCTACTCCATCCCCCCTGTCCTGCTCCGGCGTTTGAACCCTTCCATGACTGGACCCCAGGTAGGTCGGGATGCCAGAGCGAAGGGGGTGGGTTCTCTCCATCCCCTCACTTGTCTGGGGAATAAACCCAACAAATCGTTATTACATGTGAACACAACTTGTGTTAGTGCGGGACTCAGAACTTCCGAGTATAGCAAGTCATAATCTAAGAATTGTCAGACCGTTTACTAAATCTAATAACATTATCATTACGACACACTTCTTTTTCTTGTAAAAAAAAATATTTAAAAAAAATCAAAAGTAGTAAACTGTAACAATGTTTGAGTATTCTGGTCACTACCCCCAATTATCAAACGCTTGTCCATCTGATATGTTACCAGCTGTAACGCCTGCGACTAAGCAAAGCATGGGTTTAACCCAGGTCTCCAAAGTGACCCGGAGGGAATGGGCGGGTATTCGCAGAAAGGTTAAGTATTTTTTGTTAGATTCGACGATTAAATATCTCTTATCATACTATTTTCACATGTGTGAATAAAAAAAATTACCACGAATTTATCATGGTGAAAAACTTCTATTCTTTTCAGGTTGTTTTAGCACAGTGTGATAAAGTAGAGCCGCCCAATAAAATCACACAACAAACAGATTAGGAGTGCCATACACCATCATATAAATACCTCAGTCGTTCGCACCTATTCAATACGCTATTGTCAATTTTTTTTTAAAATATAACAACAACAAACATTCCATTTAAGCATTCAATACTCTCTAAAACCTTGTTATGTTTTACATTCGAGGAAGAAAACAACGCAGTTGAAGATTATATTCATAGAACATTGACAATTCATCTTTAATATTACATCAGTTTTCAATAATCTTTAACATAAATTATAACTTTTATAATTTATAAAAATAGTAAATTTATTCATTCACTAATAAGAAAACTGATGTTTACCACGTTTCATTTCTAATTTTGTTTTTCTATTGTTGTTACCAAAATATTTTTTAGCTCTTTGACGTGCCTGGAATTTCTGCGGGAGTAAACGAAATATGTTGCTTAAAATTCTTTATGTATAAATACATGCGTAACATTCCCAAGAAGATGAGAAATTACGATATGGAGAAAATAGCTGAGTTTAATATGAATTCCAACCAGTGGCGTGTAATGGGGGGTGCAGGGGTGCCTGGCAGGTGGTCCCTTTTTTGTACCTTTATCTTTCGATCTAACTGCGTAGTTTGATCGGTGTCTTTGTTGTTTTCGGGGAAGGGTGCGGTAAACTTCTCTCGCCCTAACTCCACTAAACCTAGCAACGCCCCTGAGCTGTCCTTACGAGCTACAACCCTATCCTCCTCCTCCCCCCCCCATCTATGACAGGTGAGTCTCCTTATGAGATAGCCTCTCCTTGTGGGAAGGTCCCCATGCAACCTATTTTAAGGTCGCTTCCACCATAATTTCGAATCATTTAAAAGCGATCTTCCACTATAAGAACATTTGAAAGGGCTAATGGACTCTCCCGACTAAGAATTGCAGGGTGGGGGGGGGGTAATAAATAGTGTCTCACAGTAAAAGGACATCACGTGACCGCGTGTTAATCTTCTGAATAGACCCGTAGATACAAATCTTATCTTATCTTATCTATACAGACGCTCCTTCTATGCAGAAGATAGTTGCGTCCACAGACCATGACAGATGATCTGTTGGCAAGTGATGCAGCATTCACAGGCCACGGCTTAGTGGGTTCCACGCATTACCCAGCCGCCTAACACTACAATGTACCCATTCGGAGCGGGGTGACTCAGGGACGCCCTAGGCCCCGGGACCAAACCCTTGCCTTCACGCGGATTCGAACCCGTGACCATCGGTACGACAGTCCAGTGCGCTGCCACTTGACCACCGCGTCCCCTCATAAACTCATGACAATAATATTATTAATAATATAAACTCATAACAATAACATAAACTCACGACAATAGATCCAGTGGTCGCGGCGCTCATTGAGCACACGACAAAGGTGGACGAGGACATAAATAAACCGCCATAAAAAAGTACTCATTAATTATTGAGCCCAAACGTAATTATTCCCCTGTGCTATTGGGTACAGCAAACCGGTGTCGAGAGTATACAGATCGATGGTAAGACCATCCCTGAAGTTTGTCCAGGTTACATAATGAAGGCGTGCCAGGCCGGATGAGCCTGCAGAAGACCTGCTAGTGGACGTTTTGGTCCCGGAAAGGTTTGGTCGAAATCCCTTGACACACAAGGCCAACGTGGTGCATACATAGCTAACGTGAAAACCTATGTTATGACATAGATGACTAAGATAGCCAACACAGCACATATAAATAGTTATTTTTTAAACTAAGCGAATTTCAGGGGATGAAATTGTGACCCAGTTCGACGGATAAGTTGGTAAACAGAAATTACAAGGTACATTCTCCATCCACCAATCATATCTCTCGGTACATTCTCCATCCACCAATCATATCTCTCGGTGCATTCAACGATGGATATGAAGTAGAGTTTAACCATGGACTGAATTTCTTAGTACTTGCTTTTTAAGGTACTATTTTGATTTGTTTGTCCTTCTATTGCAGTGGTTCCCAACCTTTTTGGGTGGCGACCCCTTTTAATAAAAGCCATGTGACCCGCGACCCCCATGAAATTTAAATAAGTCATTTTCAATAAAGTTTTTACAAAATAGAGCAAATTTACATTATAGTGGAATTTTTTTTTAGTCGACAGTTGGCGACCCCCAAAAGCTAAAAGAAGAAGGAACTGAATCGACCTTACTAGAAAGTCACGTGATACGAGTACATTATTGATTCTACTACTGCTACTACCACTAATTTTTAATATATTTGAATTGTATTTATATTTTTAATAAATTTTAAAAAAGAGTTCAAAGTTCAAATTTAAAAAAAATAAATCAAACCTATATTCCAAAATGTTTTAAAATACATTAAGCTAAGTGAGACTGCATAAGAGTCTATAATAAGTCTATGCAGCCAAAACATTGGAATATAGAATTACATGTAAAGTTGTTTAAATATTTTATGTATTTTTCTAATGACTGTGTGTAACCGCATTTTAAAATTTGTTAGAATTATTCTCTATGCATTCTTCATTCATAAAAGCGTTTTTTAATTAATTTTCTTTATCCTATATTTATAGAACATTGTAGTTGATACAAGGTAACGTGAAAGTGTGAAAGCGGGCAGTAGATCGGTGCTGATGGTCACGCAGATTATTGTTACCAGCCAAGCGGATCGGTGCTACAAGGTCACGCTGATGGGTGAGATCAACAGCGTCCTTCGACGGTGACATTTCGGTGGGCGTAGGGTGAGGAGGGGCACAAACAAAGGCAGACAACCGACACGATGGAAAGTCTAGTTGGATTAATCAACCATTGGGCTGGTGTTCACACCTGATGGCATAGTGGTGTGGACGGTGATAAACAGTAGACAGTAGATGGACTATAACAGCTGATGGTATATAACAGCTGATGGTATATAACAGCTGATGGTATAGTATAGGCCTAGTGGTGTGGACGGTGATAAACAGTAGACAGTAGATGGAATATAACAGCTGATGGTATATAACAGCTGATGGTATATAACAGCTGATGGTATATAACAGCTGATGGTATAGTATAGGCCTAGTGGTGTGGACGGTGATAAACAGTAGACAGTAGATGGAATATAACAGCTGATGGTATAGTATATGCCTACTGGTGGGGACATTGATAAACAGTAGATGGTATATTAACAGCTGATAGTAGGGGCCTAGAGTGGGGACAGTGATAAACAGCAGATGGTATATAAAAGCTGATGGTATAGTATAGGCCCAGTGTTGTGGACGGTGATATACAATTGATGGTAAAGTTGATTTATAGATTTATAGTATTTATTGATTTATAGTCTAATTATTTAGACTTTTTTAGACTTCATCAAGAGTCTAGTTTTGGCCTATCATACCAACTGTGTAGTCCTAACCTACTGACTGTTGTCGCAGCAATCTCACCGTGTTGTCCTTTCATACTGACTGTGTTGTCCTTTCATACTGACTGTGTTGTCCTTTCATACTGACTGTGTTGTCCTTTCATACTGACTGTTGTTTTAGCGACCTCTTTCTGCCCTATAAACGACCATCTATTGTCGAATTTAATGGTCCTTTATCCGATTGTCACATTCACTTTCCTAACAACTCTCCTACAAGACCGTTGACCTGTGACTGAACGAATTTTTAAAATATTTTTTTTGGTCAAACAAATTAAATCTGTTAAAGACTTGATGCACTTGTGAGAGATGAGGTGAGCAATATGCTTCTGAAGAATGGCTGTATATGATGCATTTAACATTTGACAAATTGTGTATGCAAAATAAAGACTTCGACTTTCTCTGTTAGTGTCCTGTTAGCTGAATCCATATTCAAACGTAGCATTACAAAATTACAAATAATTCAAACCTGAAACAGCACTTACATACCCCGAACTCAATTATAAAACTAATAAAATGCTTTGCATTAGTTGGAATATTTAATGAAGACATTCAACTGACCCGAACGACCGCCGTGACCCTGACTTAAGTATCCGAATACCGCTTAAACGGTGATGGTGATATAGGAGAGACTCAATTACAGTATCGATTACACTATTAGCTGTTAGGCTTGAGTGGGCTATTTTGAATTTTGAAAGTACCGAATGATCCTACTACAGATCAAGGTTTGCGATTTTATGAGAACATCAATATTGCGTGCCAGTTCTTAGCCGTGTCGCCAGCGTTCACAAATTTTCATCAGTAGTAATAGTAGCTAATAAAATCGATGCTTATAAATTATAAACAAAACTTTTTTTTACCTTTAATTAAATACGAACTCAAATAATTGATCAAATTATGTCTTTTGATTGAAGCAAACAAAAGAGGTGATCAATTATATTGATCGATTAATTGTGTTATTTTGGCAATATTGGTTCTTTTATTTTTGACTGCAGACTTTTAAGTTTTCAAGGCTACACAAATCCTCCGAGATCACTCCGGGTTCAACTTCAATTAGAAGAGTTAGACCTGTAGGCATCGATTACCAGAGAACTGTGTACCGCGGGTTTCGTCCACCTGTTACTTCCCGCCGTCCCAAAACACATTAAAAGTCTCAGGCCCCGGTGAACTCTTCAACTCGGCCCAGAAGCGGGCAATGCAAATTGTCCCCGGTATTTATGAATAATTGACCCCACAAACCATGATAGAAGGCACTTGATATTATATACTATATAAATTTACATACACTACCATTGTGTGTGTTGTTTATATTCTTTACCGTAACCCGTAAAAACGGCCCGGTATAACTGCCTAGGTCAAAACGGCCCCAGACAAATTGTTTACATTTTTAAGAAAAAAAAATATTTTTTATTTTTTTTTGCATTTTAAGCTTATTTAAATTTTTTCACCCTTAGAAAAGTGGTCAAATTGTAAAATGATTTCTTGTTATGTTACTATATTATTTTTTTCTCAACAAAAAACCGTGACTTGGTACAAAATCGAGTAAATGCTATTAAATTCTTTCTTGTGATGTCATTATTATTGTTTCTTGTGAACTAAACCTGACACTGAATCGGTGAGTAAAAACACTAATATAATATTTTATTTTATTTTTGACTATTAGTCCATCTATTAGGCCGTTTTGACGGTTAACCATTCTTTACCTATCCAAATGGACAGATTAGTAAGTTGAACTCATAACGCTTTCAAATTACCACAATACTCATTAAATAGACTGAGCGTCGAGGGAATCAACCAGATAGTTTAATGGATTGTTCATTTTCTATGAGGTAAGGAACGCGGCCATGACAGAAAGAGTGTGAGAACAGATGTCGAGAAAGGACGAGCTAAAGTTGGGCCAATTGGTGGAGTATGGAGTCGAAATGACAACCATGAAATTGTCGAACTTAGGAAGCAAGGACTTTGGGGATTTTAATGAAGAAAATGGCAGCTGCTTATTTCTTATTCTCCTTAAATGCTATAACAGTTGATAGGTTTCTATTACAGTAAACTATTTGATAGATTTCTCATTTCTCAGGCCGGACAAGTCATTTCTCATTACGTAATGTTATAATTTGTATACATTTGTAAAGCAATTTTATGTCAGTATAATTATAGAACTAACAATACGTTTGAAATTAGTTGGTAAAATTTTTTTTAAAAACCCGTAAAAAAACAAGTTTTTGACTATAAATACTTTATATACCAGGCATAACTAAAAGAATGTTCATTATAATACGCAGCTCAAGACAATCCCGGATTAATTTTTTTTAGTTATGTCTCGTAAAACATGTTTAATATAATGCACACCGATCGGCAATATTTTTTTTAAAAGTATCGCCAATGTAATACGCACCTTACCGCGCGACAGGAAATGTTGAATATAATACGCGCCACGACACTCTAGCACAAAAATTAACATGTTACATAGAGATAAATAAAGATAATCTAAAAATTAATTAATTTAATTACAGTAAATTCGATCGATCTGAAATTTTGAAACATCATTTTTATTATCGGTACGAGTCTGCCTGCAAAATTTCAGCTCGCCAGCATACGGGGAAGTGGGTTAAAAATCGATCCAAAGTTTTTATCGGCACGTAAGCTGACACCACGAGTTAATATAACGGATTTAATAAAGTTGTAAACATGATTTGTAATGGTGGTGAAGTCTGCTACGGTGACTCAAATTCCCTTAAAATACACAATATATTTTCTGAGAATAGTCCTCATAGAATATCCCGATATATGTCAAATATCTTAAAGAATTAGGTCCAAATGAATGCTCCGGATTTTTCTATTTATATCATTCCGCCATAATATGACCGCAGTCTTCAGCATTAGGATAGACTTCTTAACATCATAGCATAACATTTTACTTACTCACATTCTGATCAATGATACTTAACGAATAAGGTGTGAGTGAGCTTGGACTGTATCTGATCAATGGTTATCGAGTAAGGTGTGAGTGAGCTTGGACTGTATCTGATCAATGGTTATCGAGTAAGGTGTGAGTGAGCTTGCGACTGTATCTGATCAATGGTTATCGAGTAAGGTGTGAGTGAGCTTGGACTGTATCTGATCAATGGTTATCGAGTAAGGTGTGAGTGAGCTTGGACTGTATCTGATCAATGGTTATCGAGTAAGGTGTGAGTGAGCTTGGACTGTATCTGATCAATGGTTATCGAGTAAGGTGTGAGTGAGCTTGGACTGTATCTGATCAATGGTTATCGAGTAAGGTGTGAGTGAGCTTGGACTGTATCTGATCAATGGTTATCGAGTAAGGTGTGAGTGAGCTTGGACTGTATCTGATCAATGGTTATCGAGTAAGGTGTGAGTGAGCTTGGACTGTATCTGATCAATGGTTATCGAGTAAGGTGTGAGTGAGCTTGGACTGTATCTGATCAATGGTTATCGAGTAAGGTGTGAGTGAGCTTGGACTGTATCTGATCAATGGTTATCGAGTAAGGTGTGAGTGAGCTTGGACTGTATCTGATCAATGGTTATCGAGTAAGGTGTGAGTGAGCTTGGACTGTATCTGATCAATGGTTATCGAGTAAGGTGTGAGTGAGCTTGGACTGTATCTGATCAATGGTTATCGAGTAAGGTGTGAGTGAGCTTGGACTGTATCTGATCAATGGTTATCGAGTAAGGTGTGAGTGAGCTTGGACTGTATCTGATCAATGGTTATCGAGTAAGGTGTGAGTGAGCTTGGACTGTATCTGATCAATGGTTATCGAGTAAGGTGTGAGTGAGCTTGGACTGTATCTGATCAATGGTTATCGAGTAAGGTGTGAGTGAGCTTGGACTGTATCTGATCAATGGTTATCGAGTAAGGTGTGAGTGAGCTTGCGACTGTATCTGATCAATGGTTATCGAGTAAGGTGTGAGTGAGCTTGGACTGTATCTGATCAATGGTTATCGAGTAAGGTGTGAGTGAGCTTGGACTGTATCTGATCAATGGTTATCGAGTAAGGTGTGAGTGAGCTTGGACTGTATCTGATCAATGGTTATCGAGTAAGGTGTGAGTGAGCTTGGACTGTATCTGATCAATGGTTATCGAGTAAGGTGTGAGTGAGCTTGGACTATATGGTTGATGTCTTCTTGGACGACACGTTAGAGATTCGTTTTACCCTTTTTTTTTAATTTCAGTTTTTCAAATTGTTTATGTTTGTTCCTTGAGGAAGGCTCTTTCGTTGATACGTTAGTTGTTTTGTGACGTCTTTTGCAGGCGTAAGTGTTCCTTATTCATTAACCTGTGTTTTCTTCTACGTAGCGTGATTGCAGCTCCACCCATTTTATCACCTTCTCACCTCCCTTGAAATGGTGAGTTCTCATCAATTCTGGATGACAGACATGTCATTCTCGACAATGGCAGACTTGTTACAAACCGCATTGTATGGCAGAACAATCAACACCCCCTGAACAAAAGACATCACCCCCCACACCCCTCCCCCGTTACTCACCACCTCACCTCCTATAGATCACTCACTCCCTCATTCAATGTCAGCACCATCTGACAACTTCATAGATCCGTTTATTTCCTCATTACTTCCATCCTCCCCCCCTCGCTGCCCCCACCCCCCCCCCACAGTCACAGAAGTCACGTAAGATCATAAGTAGATCAGCAGACACTACACTTTACCCCCAAGACTTCATCTGCCCTAACGGCCTCTGTATATAGGTCACCCGTTCCCCGGAGTCTGACAACGGATAATCTCATACATTTTCGACTTGTAATAATTGTATCTCGTCACCGTCATTAAAAGTCCATCTTTTGCTGGTCGCCCAACAATTTTCTGGGTAATGGGGATTTTCAGCTGATATGATCCAATTTTTTTCAATCAATACTTTCCTGGGCAGACCACAGAGTTTTATAGTTGTGCCCTGCTGTGTGAGGTGGATTGGTCTGTGAGGTAGATTGGTCTGTGAGGTAGATTGGTCTGCGAGGTAGATTGGTCTGCGAGGTAGATTGGTCTGCGAGGTAGATTGGTCTGTGAGGTAGATTGGTCTGCGAGGTAGATTGTGTTGTAACGTGTGGGAAACTATTCTGTACTGTAGGTTACAAATACGATATTCTGTATTGTGACGTACAAAGTTCTGTATTGTTACGTACAAAGTTCTGTATTGTGACGTACAAAGTTCTGTATACTGAGGTACACTTTTCTGTA
Organism: Ampullaceana balthica; assembly: GCA_944989445.1. Lineage (NCBI taxonomy): Eukaryota > Metazoa > Mollusca > Gastropoda > Lymnaeidae > Ampullaceana > Ampullaceana balthica. The sequence continues at coordinate 240,593 of CALYLW010000004.1, read as the reverse complement.
CGGTGACGGACAATGCTTTGTACTGTGAAGGAAAATGCCGTGTAAGAAAGAAGGAATCAAATTGATACTTGCCATTATAGAAGTAATAGACACACACACTTAATATATTTGATAGCAGTTGTTTTTAAGAATGTCATCTGTCATCTGAACCAAAATATTGTTTGCGACTTTTATGATTTTTTTTGGTTTGTTCGTGTATGTGTGTATGTGTTTATTTATTTGTTGTTGTTTTGTTTGTTTACCTTTTGCAATAGAAAAAATTCATTGCTTCACGCTGATTTTTTACAATTATTAAAAAAAAATACTCAACTCGATTCTGTGCTAAAATTTATTGCGTTTTTTGTGTGTCAAACTTAAAGTTTTTTTGTTTGTTTTTTAAATTCTAAATCTAATGAAAGTAAACTGGTATAGATACCGGTAAACATAATTGTTATATTAGCTTTGGTCGGTTGTATGGCGCAGGTTTCCCAGGTCACAGCCAAGGTTTCGGGAGTTATCTAAAGCCTTTCCGGGATATATAAGTTAGCTAGTCGGGCCGTGCGAGATTAAAACGGCCAACTGCTATAAAATTTCCCATTCTGAGTGACTTAGTGGTCAAAATCCACTCTTCTCTTAGTGATGTGCTGCACAAATGCCCATCTCCGAGAAAAGTTCATACAAAATACCCCTCAGCGTGGCATGTAAAAATGACAAAATCACAAAACACACCTTTGCATGGCATGTGCGTAATGTTAGACAACGGCTGCACTCCCGGGAAAGAGACCCCCTCACCAAAGTTGAAGAACCGAGTAAGGCACACGCTCTGTTTGGGCTATTGTTTAACGAGACAGTAACTTGAGTCGCTCGCTAATCGCTGACCAAACAAACAGCAACATTAGCGCTGCGCCCCCCCTCCCCGCCCCGTCTGCTAGGATGATGGGGTGGCGGGCTTGAGTAAATACGGCCTCGCTCCTGACAATCGGGGTAATACAGTCGCTCAAGTCAGCGGTGTCTCACAGGTACAACGTATTCCACCCAACTATCACGCATGGTATTGGCATTCGTCAAGTTGGTGTGATGTATGTCAGCAGTGTCACGTTTGTAGACCAAGCCACTAACGCCTGGGTGAAATCATATTAACGCCTGGTCCATTTAAATTAGCAGATTACTTTCAAATACAAGACAGAGCTAGTGCTCGTGATTTTACGACGTATTTCAAATAAAAGGCATACATTTTGGCTGCCGATACATGCATCATGTGCAAAATTTGGCGACGCCAATTAGTTTTTTTTTAATGATTCAAAAGGTCAAAAGGTTCCGAAAATAAAATAAATGACGTCATTGCAAGGTATTGACCACTCATCAAATTCAGTGCCATTTCCTTGTCCATCAAGAATTGTTCAAATTGAATAGATTGTTGTAATGCTTCTAATAATAAAAATAAGTCGTAGCCGAAATTTTTCTACATTAGATCCAGACGCAAATTGCTTGACAAAGGCGCATTACACAAGATGAATTTTCTTGTTGCAAAACGTCCTCCCAATATTTGTTCACAATCAGTTATCTATTAGCTCCCTAACCTGGAATACGACATTCAAATTCATCACCCCAGCGCCGGGGGTAGCAAATCACCGAGGTCACGCACGCGCACTTCCCGGCTGGCCGAGTGATAAAAATAAACATACCCAGCAGGCGCAGCGGCGGGCCTAGTTATCATCGTACAGGTGTACCATTTTGTCAATGGCATTGTCAACACGGACTCGCAGCGACGGGCGCCTCTTTGCACCTGATGTGCCCCGGTGCTCACGGGGCGCGTGTTTGATGACTACCGACGAGACGCCGCTTTTCAAAGTGCGTCCAACATCAATGTCACCGTAGAGGCGGTTAGCGGCTCGTTACCAGAGCGTCTTGGAGATGATTTCCGCATCCGTCATTTGAATAGAGCCTAATGAGGCGCTTTTGTTGTATGTTCTATAGATGAAAGACCAGGGAATAACTCAGCGGCTGACATTAGATCTAGCAAAGGTACGTTTTGATATTACATTGTACTCTGTTTAAAACATACCTATATCATAGTTGGATAGATGGATATATTAACAGAAAAACATTATCCATTGCAATCTTAATCTTACACATGTAAATAATCAAGTAATGAAACCGATAATAAAAACTCCGCGATTTGATATTTTAAAAAAGGATATGTACAAAACAATGGCCATATACAATACTGTAAGGTTCTATTGGCGGCTGGATAGCGAAGTCAATAGTGCGCTCGCCTCACAAGCTGAGGGGCGTGGGATCTAGCCCACATTAAAGTCTAAATAAAAATGTTGAATGACTATAGCTAAAAGGTCCTCTGCTGACCTGGAGAAGAGATGGGCGCCGCCAAGGTCTACCAAGCCCCGAGAAAGTTCTAATGGAAACATTAGAACCCCCTACGTCCACGAGGTTATGGGACACACACAAGGTTCTATTTAACCCAACATAGGCCAAGCTTCGTAACTATATAATCTGTGTGCTTATTGAAATATCGGGATTATAATAGTAAGCAATCAATTCGTGTGCGATGAATTTTACGTAAAGGAGAGAGATTCTGTATTATAAAGGCGATTTTACTTGTTATGTTTCAATTTATGAATAATTTTTTTATAAAAATCATAATAAAATATATATATTTATATATCTTTATAACCTGGTTCGTAGTCACACGTTAAAATGTTTATAAAGATATAAACATTTTAAATTCATGATTCATCACACACCTAAAATAAAGCTGTTTGTCTAAAACTTGGCTGGGTGTTTTGTACGCACCATCATTGTTATAGGGTTGGTGACTGCTATGTGCACAAAGTTATGTTTGGTGACTGCGATGGGTATAATGTTATGCTGGTTGAATGTGATGGGTATAATGTTATGATGGGTGAGTAGCATGGTTACAATGTTATGTTTGGTGACTGTGATGGGTATAATGTTATGCTGGTTGAATGTGGTGGGTATAATGTTATGCTGGTTGAATGTGATGGGTATAATGTTATGCTGGTTGAATGTGATGGGTATAATGTTATGATGGGTGAGTAGCATGGGTACAATGTTATATTTGGTGAATGTGATGGGTATAATGTTATGATGGGTGAGTAGCATGGGTACAATGTTATGTTTGGTGAATGTGATGGGTATAATGTTATACTGGTTGAATGTGATGGGTATAATGTTATGCTGGTTGAATGTGATGGGTATAATGTTATGATGGGTGAGTATCATGGGTACAATGTTATGCTTGGTGAATGTGATGGCTACAATGTTATGATGGCGGAGTATCATAGTCATAGATACACTGTTTCGAATGGTGAGTGGTATCAGTACAATCTTAGGGGTAATATAATATACATACAATGCAGTGACATTTAACCACGATAATCTACACTCTCTGTTTCAACCTGCCAGACAGCGACACCTGGCCAGGTGCACAACTTTCCTCGGAATATCTGCCAACAGTTCGCACTCAATACCGACCTCTGTTAAATGTTGAGAACATTGAGAGAAGTAGCTCGGGATAACTCCAGACTTATTAGATTAAGGCGGGAAGTGACGTAATACTGGGCCCCAGGATAAGCATACCGCAGAACGCGTATTTAATGTAAACACTGGCCCCTCCCCAAGCACAATCTAATCTCCACCAGGTAGTCGAGAATAGTTTTCAATTGTCCGGACGTGCTCGGTGTGTAATCAACGTGTCTCAAATACACAACAGGTAAAACAACACAACAACAATATGTTTGATACAGCTAGGGACGATATGTTCATCACTGAATAACACAATAGCAGCACAACAACAATATGTTTGATGCCGATGGTATGTTTCTCATTGAAACAGAGGTTCATTTCTTAAAGGAGATCTGCAGAATACGCCAATCAAGCACAAGGGGTAACAATTGAAAGGTAAATATCTCAAATCTAAAATAAACAATAAACAATGGCCATACTCGTAAGTGTGTTTTACGCATTGTGTTTTGTTTAAATTGCATGGAATATTAGCACATACACACACACACACAAACCCAGACAGGCAGACCGACAGAGACACACACACATACAGCAGCAGGAATGGAAACAGACAAACTCAAACACACGTGTTGTGATCCAACTTTCAATGCTAGTCCCTTACTACTAGCATTTGTAACTGGTAACTATTCTCATGTTTACAAAACAATCTCCCAAATAAGATCACAACGACGCACACACAAAATATCACAAGTTTACAGCAACAAAACCCCCGAATTTAACTACTTTCTTCACGCGTTACTAAACATTAAAAGAACAAATTAGTCTGTTTCAGTTTTAGCAAAAAAGGTAGCTTCCAATAGTTGGCATCTAAAGCCAACCTCATATTCATGATTGAAAAGTCAGATATGCATATTAGACTCGGACTCGGTGCTAATCCTGAAATTGAAAGGTGTGTTCAAATGGAATTTTATGATGGCACTATTTTTTCTCCATATTAATGGTGAATTTTAAGACAGATTTTTTTCTCTTATAATAAGGCAGCAAAACACATTAACTATGCCAAGTCGGCACCTGTTATTGATGTGTCATGACAACATTTCTAATGATTCTGATAAAAAGACATATATGTAGAAATTGTTCAGATGTAAGTGTCATAAAAAAAAAGACAGATTATTCAAAATAAAATAAAAATTTGAAATAGAATCTTGTTCTTTTTTCTTTTCTTTTCGAGTTCGACAAGTGCTGGGGACGAGACCCCTGCCAGTAACTCCGCCTCTGTATCTTAAAGAGGACATTGAAAGTCAATGATTAGGCCGGACACTGGGGAGCTACTAAGAAAATATTGACACGCTATCAGTAAGCTTGCCACGAGGCCGTGGGTTAAAGTGCTCCCGCCACGCTCTATTCCTGGTTGTAACGGATCTAGCCGGCCTATAGCGAGGCGCTCTGGCCACGTAGTCGGACTGGTTCAATATTTAGATTCTATTTGACGCGAGTGTTAGAGCTTTCAAAATAAGAGGAGAAGAAGGGAGGAAAAAGAAAACAGAAGTGCAGGTACAAGTCAACTTGAACGTGAAGTACTGAATGCACTTTAGATTTTTGTTTCCCAAAATGGGATTTGAACTCCTACCAATCAGAGAGCGACCAGTGAATCACCGGTGCTTACAATGTAATTGTTTAACATTGTATCCTGCCTTCCCTCCCCCCCGAACCACACGCACACACACCATGTTATTAAAAGATGATGCGAATACCCTTCTGTTGAACGAAGTTAATTATTATGTTTCATTTAGTCATATTAACCTTATTCTTATGCCAAAATGATATTCGTTTTCAAGATACATTCAGTTAAAGCTAATGATATACTTTTTAAAAAATTCAGTTTAGAAAAAAAAACACATACTGTAAACCTAAGTATGGGTTATTTCTGAAAACATTTTGAATCCTTAATGACAGGAGACGGACTTCATTTCAAAGTCATTCTTGATCGTCTTAAAAGTCCTTCTGCCGTCTGAGATTTGGTTTAATATTGTACATCCCTGGCCGCACCAACCCTGACCCTGCAATTCCATTTTTAGCAACACCCCTTCAATACCACGCTTACACCACCCCATCCCTTCCCACCCCCAATTACACCAACACCCCGTCAATACCACGCTTACACCACCCCATCCCTTCCCACCCCCCAACTACACCAATACCCCGTCAATACCACGCTTACACCACCCCATCCCTTCCCGCACCTCCCAATTACACCACATCTCCGTCCTACACCACCCCACCTCGCAACGCGTGTCACGCTTGACACTGGTGTCAGATGGGCCTCTTCTTGGGGGCTAACAGAACAACTCGTGAATGAGTCTAAATCATAATCACCAACACACGAGCCGCGCGTCACATTGGTGGATTAACAAAACGCTTAATCCACTGCCACCGCGAGCTGATGCTGCGCAAATGTTACCGACGGCCTTGACACTTTGGACACAGAGTTGTGTGCGACTTGGTGTCGATGCATTGTCCCTTGATGCGGAGCTTTAGTACGAAAGTCTTCGACGTGGAAGGATTTATTTGACATTCGGTGTAGGGGGAAATAGTCCGCAGTCACGCGATAGGTAACCACGGCAACTGTTGCCATGACGAGCAGATGTCATACAAATGTTGCCCAATGATTTGTATTTTTTTTCCACAGTTACAATAATAAACTATTTAACCCCTGAAAGTTTCAGGGAACGTTTCGAAAGCCTGAGGACCGCTGATCATTTCAATGGCAATCTGCTAACAGTTATTCACACTAATACCACCCTGGGGTTAAACCCCTCCCAATGATTTTTTTTTGTTATCCTTAAGTCTCGTTCATTCAATACTCTAACGTAAAGGGCGGCTTAGGCGTGTGAGTCAATCAATCCATGATGGCATTATGGACTAATAGAAAATCGGATGTATATATATATATATATGATATATATATAAAGAAAATATTCAAGAATATTTTGCATAGGAATGAACCAAATATTCGCACCTTTGGCCCTGAGACTAAGGTTAAGGAAAGTGCGCCCCCCTCCCCCCGGGCTGGGAATTTTTTTCTCTTTAAAAAAAAATTAATAAATGAAAAAAAAACGGGCATTAAAAGCGGAGGGTAAAACTGTTATTTCGAAGAACTGGTGGTCAAAATCTTTGCCCTTGCCTAGTGACATTATTCTAGTTCTAACACCAAACTGAGCTGCACAATAATCAAAACCATAAAGGTAAAAACACATAAATGCCTTGGGGCCTTTTGAAAACTTGTCAACGTAAGTTTGGAGTATACAATTTTTGTCACTAAGTTAAATCTTCAAAGAATAATGGCATTGACTTAACTCTTTGTAAGTTTACCCCCCTCGGATCCACTTCTGCGTTAATCTCCTCCATATCTCGCTACCTTTATTAAAACAAGGCTTCGGGGAGGTAGACCATCCAACTCTATTGTGTCCGTCTCTCGCGATCTCTCCTCGTCGAGTCTTGATTTGTTGTGGGAATTGCAAACAACGGTGACCGCCTCATAACTTTGTTTGACCGCTCACCAGATCGGGGGGGGGGTGAACATTTTTTTAAAGTAGGATGCTTGAGTATTTTTGTGTGATGGGGCGTAGAATGTGCACTGAATGCTAAGGACGCGAGTGGCAAGGGCAATGAGTGTCACCTACAGGACGTAGCCTCGTCAAATAGAAGCTAAACATCGCTTTCAATCGAAAAGGGATTTTGGCCCTTATAAAATAGTGTGCAAACAAGTCAACAAATACCACTAGGTGGCCGGACCATGGACTACGCTATATGGTGGCAAGGGTGGCAATAGTGTTAAGTGTCCCTGCCAAAAGCGCGAAATGTTTTAAGCAAATAAACCACACGTGCCAAAAAAAAATTGGGGAGAATGCACCGACTGAGAATCACTGGTTCTGACATTCTTTCAGTGTTAAGTCCCCTTATCATGGATTAGAGCCCATGGGTTGGCACGGTGAATCAGAACAGGGACAACCTCCAAACTCTCCACTACACCCCCCACCGGCAACCCCCCCACCTCCAACACCCAACATCGACTGCTCTAAAGCCTCTTTTCTCCCCTCTATTTTTGTTCCTTTCTAATTTTCACCCAGCGACGTGATACAAGGATTGGGATATAAACAGGAAACACGCACAAACCTATCAAACATCAGGACACACAGTGTGAGTCCGTTCAACAGTTACACTACCAAACAACACGACACAAGCATTAAACTACAGAACTCGTGTTAGACTACCAAACAACACGACATATGCATTAAACTACAGAACATGTGATGAGGAATGGAAGGATAGTAGATCATCTGATATGGTGCTAGAGACCAAAAACTGGTTTCCGGATTACGCGGTAAAATTAAGATGCATCTTTGTTTTCCATGTTGAAACAAAAACAAATATGGATCTCAATATCAATAAAAAGAAAAGAAATATTTGAGCTCCAATGTGGGGAATCTGTTTGGGGATACGCGTGATATGCGGAACTAATCTCATTCACTCCTGGGTGTGAGGTGCATGCCTGGTGTCAAACGAGAAACTCTGGCGTACGCAGACAGGGAGGAGTGTTCATGGTGTCA